>VYXD01001866.1:0-75345 GCA_013397195.1 Hylia prasina | reverse complement strand
GGGCCGCGGGGCCAGCGCTGCGGCCGGCCCGGGCCCCTCTCGCCTTTCCCCCTTTTCCCGGCTCGGGTCGCCTCCTCGCCGCTCCTTCCCCCCTCGCTGGCTCCGCGCTCGCCCCTTCCCCGCTTAAGGTGGCCCCGCGGGATGCGCGGCGCGCAGGAGCCGCTGCGGGCGGCCCTCGGCGCTCCCCCCACCCCCGGCACGGGGTGGCCTTAAATCGGCTCCGCGCCGCGCGTAGCCGCATCGCCGGCGCCGTCTGAAGGCGGGCGCCGCCATCCGCCGGCAGCGCCGACGGGCCGGTCCCGGTACCGGTGCCGGTCCCGGTGCCGTTCCCAGGGCGCAGGGAGGACACGCCTCCGCCCGGCGGCGGGCGATGCTCCCCCGGCAGCCCCCGGCGCGGTGCCGCCCCGCGTCCGGCGCCCCGGCGTCTCTGCCGTGACCGGCCCATCTCGCCAGGTAAGCGGGAGACCCCGCGCTCGGACACCGGGGCTTTGGGGGTGGGAGCGGCGCTGGGGATACAGCGGTGACCTTGCGGTCCGCCGGCGCTTGGCGCTGGAGGGGTGCCCTGCCCCGCGACCGGCAGCTGCATCCCCGAACTTCATCACTGCTCAGCGCCCGAACCGGTTCCGCGCGTGACGGGGAGCCCTTGTCCTTGCATCTCCCCACAGCTTGGTCCGGACACCTTCCAGGGGAGCGACATCCTACTCCCAGGCTGGAATTTTCCAGCTGTGGGTAGATGCCCCCATTCCTGGTGTGTGTCCACCCGGGAATCTCGCCGCCGGGATCGCCGAGCGAGGGTACCCAAACGCGGGTCCCGGGCGCGCCGCCGCTCCCGGAGAGGTTTTATTGCGCCTCTTGGTGACAAATACCGGAGAAGCCAAACTACAGAAGGACGACAAGGGGGTTTGTGTGCAGACACAGGTAGCCTCGCTGGGAACCGACCCCAAGTGGGCATCCCAGTGAGGGGCTCTGGAGAGGTGGATTGAGAAAGGGCAAGAGTAGGAGGTCTGGGAAAGGGTTCTGCCCGCTTCTACCCCTGCCTCGCACACGGGCGTCTACCGAGGGATGCACTTGCTGGTTTTCTGGCAGTTTGGGGTGGATCTTGCTACGTGAGTTGGAAAGTACTTTTTTCGGCCTCCTGCTCCAGCCACTCACCCATCCAGCCGCGGGCCAGGGAAGAAGAGGGGGAGGCTCAGCAGCTAATGCGTGACAGATCTGCACCCCTCAAGGTGCTGCAGATCTGCAGAGAAGCAGCCAGTTCCTCAGTAACTCCTTAGGGAAACCTGCCAAGGGGCAATTTCTGTGCAGCTGGGGAGAAGGGGTGTTGGAATCAGCAGGGCAGAACCAACCATCACCATAGCAGAGCAATAGTGACAAGCTATAAATACCTGTCCGACAACTTGAAGTCCACGCAGCTCAGCAAGTGAGTGGGGGACACTGAGCAGTGTAGCCCCTGCAGGTGCTTCCAGCTCATTTTTTGGACCCAGAGGAGGCTTCCTTGTGCAAAGCGCATATGCAGAGAGTGTAGCAAGTTACAGCAGCTTCGCAGATCACCCACTTCTGCTGGGTCTTAAATCTCATCAGGTGCAAAAAGGGAAAAATGGGTGGGGAGGTTCACGCCTTGTACCTCTGGACAGCCAGCAGAAGTGCAAGGCATTGGCCTCACTAGCCTCAGACAGGACGAGGAACAGGGGCCACATAGAACTTCCACAAGCTGGAAGACAGGTGCGCAGAGACAGCAGGATAGGAACCTCACAGAAGGGAGGCCATCATTATTCCAAAATGTGATTCCTCCGTAAGATATTATGGGAACCTCAGTGTCAGGCAATAGGGAGGGTTACAGGGCAGGAGGAGGCCACTAGCAGAGCTGTGTGTGACAGCCTGTGTCACATCTGTTTGCAGCTATGCATGCTGCCAATCCCCTTTTCTCCGTGCCCTGGAGCAGGATGTGGGGGTTCCATCTGCTCTGCTTGGTGCGTGCTCCATGGTTTCCTGGAATCTATCTGTTGGCAGGCACACCTGGGATACAGACCAAGTGTGAGCACCAGTAGCTGAGCACACGCTGTGCCTGCCCGGTGTGAGGCCAGGAGCTCCGTGACTGTGATTCCTGCCCTCCCTCCCCTCGTCCCTCCCAGGAGTGACTTTGGTGTTGCTTTCAGGGCACTTCAGTCTGCATCGAATTAAGGCTCCGCAGAGCAGTTAACGTACAGAGGTAGATGTGCAGCTAACGCATCGTATCGAGTGTTTCAGGAATCTGGTGAGACCAAGTTAAAGCTATTCTTTGGCATTTTCAGTGTAGTAACAATAACAGTAGTAATATTAATAATAATATTATTATTATTTTAATAATAATAATAGCAAAATCATCTAGGCAATCTTGCAATCCCAAAGCAATTCAACCAGCTGACACAGAGCACAGCTGAAATGCAGCCACCTTTACAACAAAGGGCCTCAGCCTGGCTTGCAAGACACTTTGCCAGCCACGGGATAGAAGGCAAAGCAATTGGGCTGAGGAGACTTGCTCCCACGACAAGGGTTTTAATGAGGGAAGCTCCCGCACCTTTGGGCTTTGTTACAGTGTCATCGGGGAAGACTGTTGCCTAGGGAGCTGTACAGAGCTATACAGCAGCCAAATGTATGCAAGAGAGAAAACACTTTCACAACGTACAGCCCTTAAATTCATATTCTCTCTGTGGTTTGGCAATATTTTGGTGCCTAGTGCCTGTGCTCTCTAATGACATCTTCCCTGCAGAGTGTCCAAGGTTGTACTGGACAGCTCAAGGCTGTGTCTCCTGCGTACCCAGCATCCTTTCTTCTTGCCTATGAAGCACTGGTAAAGGTGCTTTTTGGCAGGGAACTTTCCTCTGCTTCAGCAGCAGGCCAGGAAATGTCCTTAGTGTCCGAGATCAAAGTCATACCTAGCAGGCAGCTTGCTGGCAGGAGCCTGGATTGGATTGACTCCAGCTGTACCCCTGGATGGCTTTCCTCCCCTCTTCACTGAGATAATCACCTGCCAGTGACAGTGCTCTACACATCCCTGTGTTTCTCAGTACCTTCGTAACTCCAGCCTCAGCTGTCCCTCTCTCCCAGGGTGCTGGTGCTGCAGGCACAGTCACCGCCTGCTTTCCTCCAATGCCTCAAGAGTCAATGTTCCTGTCCCAGTCATAAAAAGCCACCTCACAACTCCATCCACCTCCTGGAACTACTTCCAAGGCCTCTTCTTCCTCTCCTTGAGCACTTCCGATGGTCTTTCCTGTTCACAATTCTCGGGAGCAATAAGGACGTGTACTGCAAGCCTTCATATGTATGCCTACAAGGGATGAGATATTTGATAGGCTTCAAAAATGCCCTTTACTGAGCATGCAAAATTGCTCTGAGAAAGCTCTGCAATTATTCTGCAGGATGTACACAGGAAAGATGATATCTGTCCTCTTCCTCCTTGTATCTAATTGTTCCTAATAAAAGAAGAAGCCTAAAAAGGAGGTAATAAGCCAGACTGGAATCTGGGTCCCACACACCTCCAGGGCCCTGGAGGAGTCTAAAATCACTCTGCCCTTTTTGCTCCTGGCCTTTCTGCCTAATAATAAGCATTACCCTTTTCTGCACCGCTTCCCATCCCGAGATCTCCAAGTACTCAGCATGTGTGATTAAGAGCACTCCCTGCCCACATACAGAGCTGTTTGTCAGGATGACTACCCCCTCTTTAGAAGGGAGACACGGCAGCTCATCACGTCAGAGCTGAGACAGCCCCAGATCATCTGTCTCACAGGCGAGAGGCCCCTGTGTCTCTGGGAAGCACTTGCTGGGAAGCAGTTCAGCCTAACAGGACTGCGATTTAAAACTTACCAGCACCACAAAGGACTAATAAATACAGGGCATGGATGAGACCCTCATCTCAGGTGCACACGACTGCCTAAGGCCAGTTCTTTGAAAGTTCTGGTCAGACCCCACTGATGCCTCCACGTTGGGGTACATCTCCAATCCACACCTCAACCTGTGGTCAGCACACTTAAAAAACTTGGTCCTTTAATCTTTCACGCTGTTCTAGGTTGTGCAGGCTCATGATTAAGAACTTGAAGTCTCTTCTAGCTTACTGTCATGTGACATTAGTGCTCCCGATGGCCTTTCCTTAAAACTCGAATTTATCTACTTTGCCAATATTCCCAAGTGTTCAGTCAGCTGCCTTGTTGGCTTCTTCTACCACGCAATGTGGGGGGCTGTCTGACATCTTTCTGCCTGAGATGAAAACATTGCACTCTGCAAATTCCTGAGGTTTATAAAAGGTGATTTAAGTTTCCTTATGAGACACAGTTTCCCAGATCTGAGACACAGAACTTGGATCCACAGCTCCAGGGCAGGGACCTTCATATTTTGTTTGTTGTTCATCCCTACTCTGATCAGGTAATCCCACTAATTCCTGGTGCACATAGAGAGATTCCTTAAGATGGGGCTAGTTAGCTCAGGAAGACACATGAGGAGGGACATAGGGGTGAAAAATGAAGCAATCAACAACACAAAAGAGGGAGAATGAATGCTTCTCTACAGATCTTTTCTCAGTAGAGGAACTGGACTGCATTCAGGAAAACATGAAAGGTAGCAATTTGATGATAAAAGTAAGTATTTTCCCATGCTGTGCACTGTGACATAAGGAACTCTGTGCTACAAGATACTGCTGGTGCAGAGTGTAGGATTCAGGAAGAGGAGAAACTGTGATGGATAGTAGATTGTTCATCACTGGACAGGGCGGTCCACTTGAAATAGATCTAAATCTTCAGGGTTGAACCTCTCACATTGTCTAGCATAGGATTTTTATACCTTCCTAAACCCACAACACTGATCAATGTAAAACAAAGGACAAAAGGACACAGACATGTTCAAGTGAAGATCACTGGGGCATATTTTAATTTCCAGGCAGAAGCAAAAAACCCCTTATTTTCCAGCCTGTGTGCTGACACTTAGCTCTTGTAGGTTTGGATTTTGTCAGCTGGAGTGGGTTCAGGTTAACTTCTGCTGAGATTTGAGCTGGTCCAGTGGTGCTTACGCTGCCACATCCCCTGACCATGTTGTGGATTTTAGCAGACTGCCAGCATCCTGGCAACTTTATGTGGTGCTGGTCTGTGAATAATGCTGCATTGCAAAAGGAAATGGTTTTCTTTGGATGTTACCCCTTGTCAATGAGAGCAAGGGCATTTATTCCCAGTACAGCCAACCTCTACCCAAGCAAAGTGCTGGGATTACTTGGAGCTGAACAGGGTTAGCAGTTGGGCAATCTCAGCTCTGGATAAAAGAATTTAGAGCAGCAGTGTTGTCTTGTTCTGTAAGTTCACGGTGGGTCTGTGTGTGGGAGTACAGGGCACGTGGGAACTGTGATTTGCTAAGCAAAGCAGGATTGCTCCTCGGCAATCCTTGTGTGGGAGAACTTGGAGGAAAAGCCGAGGGCCAGGCAGGCAGCAGTAACTTGCAGACCCTGCCTCCCCTGAGGTGATGCTCCCCTGGGGCATTGCAGGGCAGCCTGACTTCTTAAGACGCTGTCCTTAAGGGTAGGGTTTTAAGCAAGGTCCTCTGCTCCCAACAAAAATCTCCCAGTGCCTCTTGATGGAAAGAGCACAGTTGATCCTTGCCTGGCAGGAGTACAGGTTGCTGGCTCTTCTCCCCCTTCATGCCCCAGTTGTTAAAGTAGGATAGTTAATATTCATCTTGCCCTGACCATCCTTCATTCTGAAAGCTAAAAACAGCTGTAAAGGGGTATTTCCCCTATGACTGGCAGATTTAATTTATTTTTATGGTTATGTCCATAGCTATAGCTTAGGCAACAGTGCTAGGCCTCATGAAAGCCCTGACTGCGACTACAGCAAAGGGACTGACATTCATTGGGGTAATACTGCACAAAATGCCAAAGTGCTGGGTGGCAGCAAGGGATCTTGTCCTCTCTGCCATGCTGGGGTGCTTTCCTCACTGGTCCAGCCATTGTGTTTATTGTGTCACCCCTCCACTTTCTCCAGCACAAATGCTAGGGTGATCTTAACTTTCTCCCTTCTGATACCTCATCACTTGGATCCTTCCGAGGCCCTTCCCCCAGCCCAGATCCATACAAAGGTGAAAAGGAAGGAGGAGACGATGACTTTCCTGTATCTGCCAGCTTCTCTCTCCACCTCTGACGTGAATGAGGCCCTTCATGGTTTTCTCTTGAGCAAACACAGATGCTTTTGTTTTATGGGCTTGTGGGACGGGATGGAATTAATAAATCAGAGCGCCAGTGCTGTGCCGCCACATTCCTGCAATTTTAAGGCAAGATCACACACACAAAAAAGGCAGAAACAAAATAGGCAATCTCTTCAGAGAGCACTCAGATTATTTGACTGTGACTCCTGCTTGCTGTCCCTCTCGGTCTCCCGTTCCCTCTCCCTTGTTCATTCCTCCTCCTCCTTTCTCCAACTTTCGCATTCCCATTAACCTCATTTCTTCAGTTCCCTTTCCCTTCCTCAGGAATCACTTTCAGTCTTACCTTAGATTCTCACCTACACCTATTTTTCTTCTCTTGTCTTCCTTTCATTTATGTTTCCCTTACCCTTACCCAACACTAAGGTGTGACCAAGGCTTGTGCATCCAAGTATGAAGTCCAATGTCCTGCATGTAAGCTGAAGAATCAGGAATGCCTCAGCTTTTTCACCATGGACTGAAATGCCTGTTCTTATACCTGCTTCCTCCACCCCTCTTCTGTTTTTCCTCCTAAGAATTTTGCTGCCTGAGAGATTCAGTGAACGACTCTGGGAATAAAACATAAAGTATTACTGTTCTCCTCTCAGATGTGGTATTTAACAGTGTTCCTTTGAGCAAAATTAGATCCTGCCCCAGAACTGGCAGACCCTTTCATTCCTTGAAGGATAACCAGAAATGCTTTGCCTAAAATTAATTCTTTTGAGCCAAATGACAAGTTTTAACATCTGTGCTTGGCTACCACCAGGTGGTAAGGAGCTAGGAGAAGATCTTTTTTCTCCCCTGTAATTAGCTAACTGTATGTGGGGCTTCAGGAGGACAAAGTGAACCGTATGGTTAGTACAAACTACCAGCAAGGGGCTGAGACAGTTTTATTCACTGCACTGGTTGTTTTTTCTCTAATGAGCTTAGGTACTCGAAAGTCATTTCCCCAGAGTGCTTATACATTGTTGTGCTTATCTTACCTGTGGGGGAACTGAGGCACTGAAGCAGGTGAAATGATTTGCCCAGATCCACATACTGACGCATAGTTGAAACCAGAAAAAGAACCAAGAAATCTTGTTTCACAGTTGACTGCTTTATCCTCTGGCCTCAGAGGAAGCCAGCAAAGACCTTTATCTTGTTTAGATGAGTGGATAGTCATTCCAAGAGGGCGCTGGGGCAAGGATATCTTTCTGTACTAATATGCGACTTAATGAGTCCTGTTGCTAAGCGGCTTCAATGATAGATCATGCATCTTCTTCACTAAGCATTGAAATAATTTTTTAATCATTAAAGCTAATACAGAATCCTCAGAAACATCCAAATCTCACAGCGGGGGCTGAAATTAGCAAGCAAACAGAAACCAAATCCTGATTATCCCTGTGCACCTCTACAAAGCCCACAAGCAGTGTCTGCTGAAGTCAAACATGAGCCCGGCTGAGCTGTATCTCAGGGCTGGGCAGTCAGAGGCAAGCTGGCAAATCCTGCCGCTCCACGGTCCACACCAAGTTTTTTTCCTCCCTCACACATGTGTGCCAGCTCCTCGTCTCTGTGGAGCAATAGGAAAGGAGGGAGGTGTTAATCACTGACCCCAGATAGCTGAGGTATCCCCTGGCAGATCTTTAGGAAGGAGAAATTATTTACATTTCTGTCAAGTGCTATTAAGTGGCAGATCGCAGCCTGGCCAACGTTGTTCCCCCAGCCTATTTTTGTTTTCTTTTTGCCCTTGGAACCACCTCCTCCATCCTACTCCCACCAACTTCTTACATTTTCTGTTTTGTGAACAATTAGTTATTTCAGGTGTTCTTCAGTGCAGTCCCCTGCTCTGCCTTAACTCACGTCTGCCCTCCAGCATGGGATACCAGCACCTCTTGAACTGTAGCAGCCCACAGGCTTCTCCGTAACTCCTCCAGTAATCCCAGTGTGTTTCCCATTCTGGTTAGGAACTCTCATATTGCTTCCTATTTTCCTCAAACCTACAGTGCTCAGCAGCATGTCATCCAATTATAACAGGAGGGGTTTTTACAGCTAAAGCGAGGTTTCTAACTTCTGTGTTAGAATAGAACTCTTGGAACATTAAGGAAAACACAGTAAATCTCTTATTACTCAATATGCATCAGCAGCTCCATTACAAGGGAAGTCACAGGACACCGATAAGTATTTTGCAAAGATCATCACTGCTGACCTCTGTGCTGACTTTTAGGGGTGAATATCGTTTACCCCAAAGGATTCTTTCAGAAAAGATAATTTAAAATTGCTCTTACCACCTCAAAGAGGTCTGTTTTCACCCTCTTGAGAATAAATCCAAGATGTTTCTGTATCATGACGTCTCCCCACTTGTGCTCCTAGTCATGTCAGCCTGCTAGACAAACTCTGCATACTTCTTCGCACCTAGCAGCCTCTTCTGGAGGTGCTGCAGAGGATGCTTGTGGCTCTTTTGTCAACACCAGCTCCTGTTCAGGGGTAGATAAGCTGCCATCTCAGCAAGTTTTACTCATAGTCCATCGAGCCATGATAAGCCAAGACACACTTGGACTGTAGCTCTCTTGAAGTCAAACCGAGTCCTGGAACTGTTAAACACTGGTGCAAAACAGTCACTAGGCAAGATTTCTGTTCTTGTATACTCCCTTCTGCATTGTACTTACCAGACTGATAAAATCTGATACCAAGTATTTCTTTCCTAACCCAAACATGGGTCCTAACCTGAGCACCAGAACAAACACAGATGGTCTAGAAATTAGTTACAGCAGCAGAAGCAAAAATCCAGTTTCATCCTTCTTCCTTCCCAAGAAGTTTTTGGACGTTTCCTCTGCCTAGAACTGTTGCTGGCCCTTCAGGGGTATTTTCTGTGGAGCTGGTGATGGATGGAGGTAGTTCACATGGGCATGCATGAAGCTAGAAATACCTAACCTGGTTTGTTGACCTCCACAAACATCAAACATCCACATAACCAGAGAGAACTTTCCTTCCCCAAGCACAACGAGGGAGCCAGATTTATCCCCAGAATCAGGAGAGATTCAAATCCACCTCTCAGATTTACAGCAGCAGCCCATTTCTGGTTTAAACAAGAAACCACTCTTTGTCTGCCCTGATCTTCCAGGCCGACTTGGTCTGCCTTTGAAGCTCCAAGGGCTCTCAAACTGCAGAGAAGGGTTCAAAAAAAGCCTAGTCCATTTTCCCTCTCCAGCCAGAAGTATCTGTTCATCAGGTATTCTATCCAAGGCCAACTGGCAGCCCATGAATGTCGAAGTAAGGTAGGAAGGACAGCACTGCCCAGCACACCCTGAGTGCAGAGGTGTAAGAGCTGGGGAGACACATCTCCCAGGGTTATCGTGGTTATATTTGTGCAAAGATGATACTCCAGTATCAGGAAACAGCTTGAGCAGACAACTCACCAGCCCAGGGGTGGTGGTATCAAACCCCTTTTGCATCCAGGCCTAAGGCAGCCTGAAGCACACAATTTCACAGATAAGCCCATGAGTACAATACAGCACAGGCTGACCTCCCTCCCAAGGGAAGGTTTATAAACACCACATGCAAAGACACTTTCAGACCAGGCTGCTTTCATGTGCAATTAAGGAGTATGGCAGAGAGCAATCCCTGTACAAGGAAGCCCTATGGCAAACCCCATGCACTCTAAGAGAGAGAGCAGTTTGTTTCTCATGCCGTGAGCTTGTCTACCCTCAATTCCCCCAGAGCTTTCCCTGCCTTCCTAACAGACTCTTCCATTTTAACTGTGCAAGACATGGAAAAACAGAAACCAAAACCCACACCTTTTTTTTTTTTTCTGGTAGGCTTGAATTGTTGATAGAAAGGGGTATTTGACTTTTGCTGCTCCTTAGCTCCATCTGTTCACCCAAATGCATCCACTGCTTACTTCTTCTACAAAATAAAACTTACTCTGATCATGATGCAGGGATATATCTAGCAGCTGCTGTCAGTGCCCAAGTTAGATACTGCTCTCCTAGCATTCCCAGACGGTGGGAATTGCCTATGGGTCTCTTGATCTCAGTCACCTTGGCACGTAATTTGAATGTAGCCTGCCTGTAGTCCAGAGTCAACAGCTTCCCTGTTAGGACAGGGAAGGACAATAGGACAGTCCTAGCAGGACACTGACCATCAGCTTCCTGCCCCTTCTTTCTTTTGATCTCTTCTTCCCTTTTTATTTCACATGCAGAAGGCAGAAAAATAAGCACTGTCTGCTGACTCTAATTTTCATTTTAGTGTTTCTTTTAATCAAGCCCAAGCTATACAGATCACCAGTGGCATTTAAGGTATAAATCAAGCAGTGGACCATAACGTATATATAATGCAAAAGACAATTCTCTAGGTGCCAATTTATCCATTCTACGTTTGTTTCTAAAAGTATCTGCATGACACTTGGATGCTGCACAGCAAGTGGCAAATATAATGAGTGCTGATGATTTATTTGGGGGAAGAAATCAGAATTAGCATTTAGGACCATCTCAGCCAGTTACAAAGCGAGCGTATTTCACACAGCTCAGAGAGCTGCAACAGCAAAAATGTCCATCAAAGACAGCAAAGTGGTGTTTCTCCTCTCTCTAATCTCACACAACTAACACTTGCATGATGTGGCATCAGTGCTGTCCAGTGTCCTCTCTCTCTTAATCTATATGGAGCAGCCACCCACAAGAACATTCTGCACCAAGTTTCTGTTTGCACAATGCTTTTATTGATCACATAATTCAGCCAGCATTCCCAAATAAAAACTCAGGGGGATTCTTGCCTTTACACTGCACTCATTCTCTGCCCACAGTTCTTTCCATACAGTAACAGATCAGGGCTCTGATTCTTCAGGGGGCCAGCACAAACATGTAACCATTAAAATGCCATTATTTCCACAGATTTTGGGAAGACAGCAGACATATTTAGCTACACTGGTGTTTTAAATGGCATAACTGCTGCCCCACTCATTTGCACTGTGATTTCAGCCAGAGGAGTTTCTCCTTTGCTTTCTTTTGCGCTCCCTAGGAGTAATGGGGAAGTCCAGCAGGGAAGAGCATTTCAACATCGTCTTTCAAAGCAGGAGGAAAACAAGCTGTCTAAATCAATCAAGAGTGTGCATTAGTGATAGCATGTTCCTCTGGAGGTCTGCATTTGATGTCATATTGACACATAGCTGAGATCAAAGCCTGTCTCTGTATCCTGGCTGCTACCAGAGGAACAGCATTGGCCTTTGGGCCCCGTATCTTTACAAGGAGCTCGTGATCAATGTGATTTCTTCCCCCCATAACAAGCACCTGTGAAATGTAATTATCCATCAAATAATGCCTAATGCCTTTTTCTCTGAAAAAGTAATTCCTCTCCATCTTTGAAAATGTTCTGGAAGGAAATACCATGGGTTTTTCCTTTCTGCTTTTGTAAAAAAGCTATATAATGACAGCTCCCACTCCTGCTGAACAGACATCAGCTGTTAACTCAGTAGGGAAAGCACTGAATGAGATATACAGAAACTTTGGAACAATCCACTATTGTTTTTGCTTCCTTAGAATTATTTTGCCTCCTTGGAAGAAAAAAAAAACCAGCTTTTTTTTTGTTGTTGGCTAATGCAGATATTGGGCTGATTCATGCTGATATGTTTGGAATTATTATTCTGTAATAGTCATCAGCATCTAAAAAGGACCTCAGTTCTGCCAGAGCTCTGCAGCAGGGAAGAGAAGCTGACGTCTGAATAAGCCCCTGAGTTCCCTTTCAAGAGAGGATAACTCCAAGCTTAGAGGTCTTTCAGGAGAGAGCTAGCTTTCTCAGGAGACATCTGGTACCCCCTGCTTCTCTTCAGGCCTGAGCTGTTAATCTTTCTCCGGGTATTTCTGGCACCCCTGGATTATGGCTCTGCAGCGCAGGGAAACTGTGATGGGGCAGAGGGCTGTGTCCCTCTGAGTCACAGCCCACCCTCGCCTATGCTCAGGGGGCAGGAATGCAGTGACAGGTTATATGGATCAATTGTGAAGGACATTTGGGTCTGGGATGATTAAAAATAGCCTAGCTTAGACCTCCTTTTTCAGGCTCCGGAAGGTTCCCTGCAAGGACAGGCTTTGCAGCCAAGTTCAAGGTCTAGTCTGTATTCAAACTGGGTTATCTCCATTCCTGCTGATAGCCCAGATAGTGCCTGGATACCCTTGATCTACCTGGGGATAGCAGGCTGAGCCACATGCTGTCTCTAAAGTATTGGTTCCTGTGGGACCTAGCCAGCAGATTTAATTAGCTCCGTCAACGTTTCTTTTTTTTCTTTTTCTTTTTTTTTTTTCTGTTGGGTTGGAGGTTTCTTTGACTTGGAAGAAATCTCTGTATAAAGCATCACCCTCCACCAAGCCATGCTCCCACACACAAGCCACATGTCTAGGACAAGGATTCTCTTCAGAAAAGTGCTGTGTCAAGCTGTTTATGGACCAAGCTTTGAGGAATGCTCAACTTGGCTTCATGTGGGCAGCAGAGGGAGGGGCTTTGTGCATGGTGTATTCCCGAAGGACAAGCCTGGTTTCTGGGCTGAAGTAACTGTGCTCCCATATGGTGAAGGGATCAGGGCTGGCAGAAGAGGAATGAAGCCTTACTTTGCATCTGAGAGGCACAGGGGCTTGGGAAGGGCAGCTGTTTCATTGGGAGTGACTCACTTCCTGGGGAAGTTGTCCCCACAGGAGCCTGTGCACCAAGAGACAAGTATTGAAGGGGCTGAGCCTTGAAACTACACAGCTGCAGGTAGTTCTGCTCTTCCTGCTGTGGGGAAGGACCTGGCCATCCTTCCCTGTATTGTTTTATTATTTGTAGTTCCCTGGGTTTTGTCTCGCCAGGGGACTCAGTTAATTTTCCTTTGCCCTCTCTCCCTGTGAGCAGTACGGGAGTGCTCACCTCATTCAGATTGCAGGTGTCACTTGCCTGCAGCTCTGCACCAGGTCTGCACCAGAGGGATAATTAAATCCCCCAGCAGAAGAGCACTCTTACACCTTGAGACAGAATCGCAGTCTCCTACTGTTGCCTGGCCTACTTGGAGGTCAAGATCCCATTTGTGGGATCAGAGCCTTTCTCTTCCCTGTTCCATATGCCTCTCCTATGAAGACAGGCTGAAAGAATTGGGACTGTTCAGCCTGGAGAAGAGAAGGCTCTGGGGAGACCTCAGAGCACCTTTAAAAACCTAAAAGGGGCTACAAGATGGCTGGAGCTGGAGAGATTCTTTACAAAGGCTAGTAGGGAAAGGATAGGGGGGAATGGGTTCAAACTGAAAGAAGGTGGGCTTAGGTTAAATATTAGGAAGATGTTCTTCACTTTGAGGGTTGAGAGCACTGGCCCAGGTTGCCCAGAGTTATTGTGGATAGCCCATCCCTGGAAGTGCTCAAGGCCAGGTTGGATGGGGCTTTGAGAAACCTGGTCAAGTGGAAAGTATCCCTGCCTACAGCAGAGGGGTTAGAACTAGATGATCACTAAGGTCCCTTCTGATCCAAACAGTCCATGACTGTATGATTAACATTTCCCTTCCTAGAAAAACTGCTTCTTTTTTTTTCCCCCTTTGCTTTTAAGTTACCCAATTCCAGGAGAGTTTAGGGGAGAAACTGCTACTTTCTGAGCAGCAAACCAAATCTGCCTTTTCCCTTCTTTTTCGCACCCCCACAAGAAATACATACAATGGGATGTGAATGCTCAGGCACTGTCCTTTAGATCTAGCCTAATCCTTTCTGTCCTACAACAATACCATTCCTGAAGACCTGTCTGGGGGTCACAGGAATCTCACTACTGAGAAATGCCCTGTTTTGGCTGTGTTTGCACAGTAATTACCCATGCTTATCCCAGAGCAATAACCCATTCCACCCACTTCTCTGGTTCCTTGAATCCATCCTCCCACTTTATCGTGCATATCTCGAACAGGCAGGCAGCTGCTTGGTGAAGGGAAGTGCTGCAGCATCTTGGCCTGTCTCAATTTTTAGCACTATTGTAGTTTCAGCTGAAGGCTCTGATGGGCCCAAGGGAATGGGGGGAGAAGGGACAGAGGTTTCCTGTGCTTTTCAGCAAGGCAGAGACTGAACCGGTGCTGCTCACCACAAATACCGGCGCTGCCATGAATTATGCATTCCTTGTTTAAAGAGAGGTCGCTCTCATCAATAATTGAAAGCTCCCTGCTCTGCCTTCAGCATCACATCTCCCACACCAGGAGTTAGGGAACTCATGAAATCTGCATGGACTTCCTCAAGGTGGCTAGGGGCTGGTGGAGAGAGTCAGCAAAATGCAGGCAAAACAAACCAAAAACCCTGCTGACAGCTTTGGTGTGTGAAATTAAGAGTCACCTGCCGCTACCTGCATGTCTGCTCCAGCCCTGCTCCTCACACCCCTGTCTTCTCCCCTCTCCACACCTGTCTCCTCCCAGGGTACACACAGAACAGGAGGCTTGCAAACATGGCTCAAACCAGGATTAGGGAGTGTTTCTTCAAACCTTTGGCTCAGTTACCTGAGAGTAGTTTGCTTTGGGTGCTTGCCTAGAAAATCGTTACACTGTATGGCGGGATGTTCCCAAGGGATAGTTTGAACTGTGAAATTTGTCCCTCTGGGAAGGTAAGGATCTTTAAACCCTGTTTCTCTGACTAGAACCATACAGTCCTGGGGCTGGGGTTGGTACAGCATTCAAAGTCTTGTAAGCCTGGCTCAGACAGGCCAGCTGCCCTGAACCAGAGGCTGGAAAATCACCTTTCTTGCAGAGCAAACTTTTTGAAAGGTGTGGTTCTCATTCTGGATCAGGCAGGCAGAGGGCAAAACCAAAACCTCAGAGGAGAACTACCAAAGCCCATGTGATCCTAACCATTCCTGAGTTACCAAAAAGGATGTAAATTGAGCAGCTTCTCAACAGGGCTGTAGGAAAATCAGAGGAAATGGAACGTGTCAGCCTTATAATCCCCAGTCAGCTGTGTCTCTCCCTAACTTTCACCTTTCTCCCATTCACTCATCATGTACTTTCAAACACTCAGCAGCTCAGGGAGAAAGTCACTGCCTGGGTCATTTTGCAGCCTGGAATCCTCATCCCTCTCTCAATATCCGGGTTGTCCTGCCTGTAACAAATTGTACCCTGTTGGTAATTAGTCAACAACAGATGAAGGGATTGGTCACATGTGATGGTCTGAGCCTCAGCCAGAACTTGCTTCTGTTCAGCATCATTCCAGGGAATCCAGCTCTTCCCCCTGTGTGCTTCTTTCATTGTCTTCTCCTGAATCCTTTCAGAATAATTCCCCCTGCATCAGCACAGGAGCTTAAATGGAGACTGAATGGTGTTGCATCCTAGGAGCTGAGAAGTCTGACAAAGCAGCATGAAGCCAGAGTAGTACGAGAAACTTTTTGTCCCTATCATACTTGGCTTTGTGCTCTGTGTGTTTATTTTTTAATGGAGAACAGAAGATTGATGGATGAAATTAAGAAGAGGGATATGTAATTGGAAAACAGTTCAAGAAGGCTACATTCAGCATATTGAAGGCATCCATCAAACATTCAGCTAATGTTGTTAAGGGTGTGTAACACAAACAAGGGCTGCAGGAGACACCAGGGGGGAAAAAAAAAAAAAAGAAAAAGAAAAAGAACGAGGAATGGGCTGGACAGGAGAAATAGCAAGGGAGGAGAAGAGCCAGCAAGAGAATACAATCAATAATATTTGTATTGCAATCACATCCAAAGGCTCCCGTTGGGATCAGTGCTGGACTGTACAAGCACATTAAGAGATAGTCCCTGCCCTCTACAGCTTATACCCAGGAATTACCAGATGAAGGCAGGAGATGGGTTTAGATGATCACAAAATTTTCTTCTGATCTTGAATCTCATTTAATAGGATCTACTCTGAGAGGCCAGAAGGAAGGTAGCTGTTTGTGCCAAGAATACACACTAATGTTTGCCAGCAGGCATGCAATTAATCCGAGCCACTTAGGAGACTTTGGTTTTAATTATAAAAAGTAGGTAAAAATATGTGCAGTAAACCTCTGTAAGCCCCACTGGGGCCATCAGCAGGCTACCCAGAGGCATCGATATGTGACTGGATTTTGATGCTGTGTTTTCAAAAGGATGGACTGATGCTTTAATGGACCACTTTGTGGGAAATATTCCATGAGGGGTGGACATTAAGAGAATGCAAAGGGCCTTTGTGTGGGTAAGGACAGAAGACAAAGGCTAAAATTATTAGTAAGCCAGAGGATTCCTGTAGTCCTGGAAACAGGGAAGAAAAGAGACTCTGAAGCACTGAGAAAAAGCAGGTGAAAGGCATAAAGCAACAGAGAAGAGCATGATGGATGCAGGGGGAGACAGTGGGGGAGACAAAGTAACATTTTAAAGAGAAAATAAAGTTTTCCAATAATGATTTTTTGAAATGGGGTTGAAGTCAGCTCCTCTGTGAGGTTCACAAGTTACCTGGGGCTTTATGCAGTGTTTAACTTCTTCAGCCTTGCTTGCTGTGGAAAAGCAATAGAGAGAAGGTGCATGCAGAAATAAATGAGCTCGGAGCACCAGGGGAGTTGCACACACAGACAGCATCTCCACTTGTTTGCAGTGTTTGGGAAGCATTCCTCTGCCTGGAAGAGGGAGGAGGAGAAAGAACTAGAAAGGGAATTTGTTAAAAATTCTTCTGACTCTGATCTACTCTCCTCTGTGCTCTGCTGGTAACACAGCTGCCACAGCTGCCTCCTCCTCTCTTTCCCTCCAGAAACCTGAGTTTGCAGCAGTAGCAGGTCTGCTGCGTAGAAACTATGTCTGTATAATTAAGGTCTTTTATTAAAGGGAAGAAGCACTGACTGCCTGACTGTGGTGCAGGGACATTTGTAATTGCAAGCATAGTAGAGGATGCAAGGAGCTATGATGACCCTGAGCCTAGATGGGCCTAGGTATCTGCAGTTACTAATAACAATCCTTGGATTTCTTTTGTGGCTCTGTCTGTTCTCACAGCCATGAGTGATGGGAAGCTTTACTCTGTGCTGCTACACTGGTAAGAGAAAATGTTTCCTGTAGGAAAAGCAGTCCCTGGTGTGGGTAACATCATACTGCCCTGTGTCTGGCCTGCATCTGTAGCTTACCAAATACCTATGCCTTTGGCACTAAAGCTTGATGGACTCTCTTGTACCTGCCCCAGACACAGTCATCAAAAAGCAATGAAGTTAAGCAGAGCCAGCATGTTTGCTGCACAAGGGTCCTGCTCACATCACCAAAACACTCTTTTGTGCCCCTGGCCACACAGCTTCCTTGGTGTCCATTTCTTCACCAGTTTTTTGTAGGTCAAAAGTAGTGAAATGGGCACCATGGTGTTTCCTGAGTGAGAGAGTAAGAAACATTAGATATTAACACCATTAATGGTTGTCTTGGGGAGCAGTCAGTGGGAATATGCCTCCCTAAGGGACTGCCCCAGCACTGGTACCATTGGTGCCTACCAAGGAATGAGCTTGTGTTGCAGTAATTTCCTTAACAGGGCTTATGAACATCCACTTGCCCACCAGAGGACTTGCTGAGACATGCTAGTGTTCTGTCAGATGTGGCTGAAACAGGATTGACAGTTATTGGTGGTAGGGCACTGATGAGTCCTGCAATTGCATAATCCTTGATTTTTTTCAGGACACCAAGATAAAATGTCAGAGAAACAATTAAAGACAGATTCTAAGAGGTCACAGAGGATGAATTTAGAAGAGCATCTCCTCATGTCTTTCAGGAGTACCCTGTGGCTATTGTTACAGCAGAGCCCTTTTAGACCAGTTGTCGTATTTCTTCTCACACAACTCTCTAAGGCTGAAGCAAGGCAATCCTTCCCCTCTGGACAGATGAGGTGCTGCTGGACCCAAATCCTGGGCAGGGAGTTGCTTTTGAACAAAATGTGCCTGTGTCCCTTTGAGGGCCTTGGTTTAGCTGACTGGCCTTCAGTACTCTTAAAAATCCCTGGCAGAGCAGGAATTTAGAGCCAACCAACTTGAACCTCTTTTTTGTATCAGCATGATGCCATCACGCTCTTCCCTCAAAATGCCTTCAGCCTAGGAGTGCAGGAGGACCTGATAGGGCCTGGTGGGTGCTCCAAAGTCTGTGATTTCAACAAAATGTTGCAATGGCCAAACACTGCAAACCAGAAGTAGAAAGGGATGTGGGATAATTAAACATTCAGCAGGCATCTGCAGCACTGTGGAATGACCAAGGCAGGGGTTTCATGGAACACTTAGTAGGTGGTAGCATGCATGCCTGATTGCCTCAATGAATCTGCCTAAGCAGGATGAATTAACACTGCAGAACTGTTAAGAGGTGCTGGCTCTCTAGAGGATGCCTGACATCTGACTGTTTTGTCCAGTTGCATATTCAGGCACACAAATCTTGCACAAAGTTCTAAAAAGTTGTACAAAAGAAGCAAATAAAATGGTCACCACAAAGCTCAGGAATGAACACAAGTCTTAAAGAGGGGGCAAGTAGCAATCCTCTCCAGCTTCAGAATCAGCAACATGAACAACCCTAGTTTGAGGACAGGTTTCATCATGGGATAGTGGGAGGTTCTTTAGAGCAATGGAAATAGCTAAAAGCCTCTATTCAATAGCACCAGAATTGGCTAAGTTGGATAATGGTTTAAACCTGAAACATTAATGGAATTCCTTGTAAACTTAGACAACACTTTGCAGGATTAGGGCCAAACACTTGTCATGCCTCTCTGCATTTTTGGTGACTGCTATTTTGGAGGCCTTACTTTTTTGTCTTTTCTGAAAGGTAGAGAGATGCCTGGGCATTGGAAGCTCCCTGCAGCATGCTGAGGAGACGTAACCTTCTTACCACGCTCCTGATTGCCTTGCCATGGGCTCTTCTCCTAACCTTGTGGCACCAATACCCAACCACCCACTACCTCAGCCTGCTGAGAAGTAAGTGCAAAGGTTCTGCTGTCGGTGTGCTGGTGGCTGTGATGACTTCTGTTGCAAACCCTCAGCAGGGATGCTCTCTCACAGGAAGGGTTAAACAAAGACAGACTTGGCTGAAGGCCCCCTCGGGGTTTGCCGACAGCAGGAACATAAACTGATCTTAAGAGCGTGTTAAACATGCACCTTTAGTCTGACTTTGGAGAGAGGATGCAGCACTAACTCCAGATAGATGTGCGCCTCCCTGGACAGGAGGCAGCCTGTTAGCATTAGTCCTCTGACATCTTCCTTTTTTCCCCTCTTTCTTCCTTTGTTTTGTCCCAGAAGAGACAGACGAGAACGTGACTTCTAAAGCTCTCCTTAATGGTACATCTGCACTGAGAGAAGAAGGCTTCCCCTCGTGCACTCGGCACCAGCAAAGCATAGGGGCAACGCCTAAAATCATCCAGAATTACGTGTACTCCAGGCCTCCCCCATGGTCAGACACCCTGCCAACCATCTTTGTTATCACCCCTACCTACACCCGGCCAGTGCAAAAAGCTGAGCTGACCCGTCTGGCCAACACCTTCCTCCACGTACAGAACCTGCACTGGGTGGTGGTGGAGGACTCTCCAAGGAGGACCAACCTTGTATCCAACCTGCTGGAGAAGGCTGGGCTCAACTTCACCCACCTCAACGTGGAGACGCCCAAGAGCCTGAAGCTGGGTCTGTCCTGGATCCCATCCCACACCCCAAGGGGGACACTACAGAGGAACCTGGGGCTGCACTGGCTGAGGGACAGCTTCAGCAACACCGCACCACCAGAAGGCGTAGTCTATTTTGCTGATGATGATAACACCTACAGCCTGGAGCTCTTTGAGGAGGTAAGAGACATAAAATTACATGGGACAGAAAAGCAGGATAGAGCTGCAGAGCCTCTTAAGCCCAGTTGCACTTTCAAAGACCTCGCCCACTCAGCATGCAGCGGCAGCTGGGTATAGGGCAGATGCAAGCTGAAAGGGCAAAGAACACATTTGCCATACTATAGGCTGCAGATGTGAACAGCCAATCTGCACCAGCTAGAGTTCCTCTTGCGAGGTACCACAGGATATGTACCTCAGAATTTATACCTCTCCTCAGGGAGACCTGACCTAATTTAAATAAGCACCAAAGACAAACTTCTGGCAAGGCATAAATCTGCATGCCTAGGGGTGTGATGCATAAGGGATGATAGAAAAGTTGTCTGACTTCCTATCCACCTTTATTCTTTGGCTGCCCTTCAGTTCTCCAAGTTCCAGCCACCAAAACAGGGCTGTGCCTCTGGGATCACCAAAGCTTGCCCAGACTTCTTCTGGAGACCTGGCTTTTGTGTGATACCAAACCTATTGTAAACTTGTGAAAATCCAGTAAACTCCCTTGTCACCAATTTAAGCCAAACTGTACTAAGCCACTTGAGGAGCAGAATTATGCCTCAGAACATATTTCCAGTTTTCAGAGTTGTTAGGTCACTGTTAAGCTCATCCTTTCTTACTTCCTTCCAGGTCCTTTCTGACAATTTCAATAAGCACCCACACTTCTAGGCAGTAGCCATGGCCAGAAAAACAAGGCAGGAAGTAGGGGGAGAAATTGAAATAGATGAATAAGATGAATCAGTCAGGGAGATTACTTGCATGACTGTGAAGCTGGAGTGAGCGGAGTTGATAATACAGAGCTAGAGGCCTGGTAAAAGTAGTTATTTGGCATTTACAAAAATGGTAAAATTCTACCATAACAAAAAGGTAAAAGTTCAAATGGGATGAGAAAACCATCCCATTTGCTGAAGTTTTCATTCTTCTGACGGACTGAACGTGGGCACAGAAAAGCAGTATGTTTGTTGTTCAGAGAACAATGTGCTAAGAATTTTCCTTGTGGCTGTGGAAGCTGTAGCTCTTCAAGCAGCAGCGCAGGTGAACTATAGAGCTTGTGCTGCCAAGAGCAGTGTGATTGTGTAGGAAGTCAGTGGGGGAGGACAGGTGCCAATGAAAGCAGAGGATGGTGCACTAATGGGCTGGGGACAAATGTGGTGGGGTTGAATTCTCACAGCACTGTCTCCTTCTGGCACACAGATGCGCTACACAAGGCGGGTCTCAGTCTGGCCAGTGGCTTTTGTCGGGGGGCTGCGATATGAATCCCCAAAAGTGAGCCCAGCAGGGAAGGTGGTGGGCTGGAAAACCGTCTTTGACCCTAATCGTCCCTTTGCTATTGACATGGCCGGATTTGCTATCAGCATCAAGTTGATTTTGGAGAAGCCTCATGCCAGTTTCAAGCTGGAGGGGGTTAAAGGAGGCTACCAGGAAACCAGTCTGCTGAAGGATTTAGTGACTATGGATGGGCTGGAGCCCAAAGCAGCTAACTGCACAAAGGTGAGTAGTACAAGAAATCTCAAAGATTGCTGGATCCTGGCTGCTTTTACAGCCTCCTGCCACACTCTTCCACCTTCCAGTGTGCCTGCCCTGTGCTGGAACATGTCAGTGCCAAATGATGCTGGGACAGACAGGTGGACAAAGCCTGCTAAATTCTTCACAGATATGAAGCTCAGAGAGAGCTGAGGAGCAGTGTAGGCATTCTGTGTTAGTAAAGAATGTCAGATGTACATTTTGTGCCCAGATTGCTTCTCCAGAATCCAGGAGGATTGGCAGAGAGTTGAGTCTTGAATTTTGCTCTAGAATGGTCCCTCCTCCTTGTCACTGTTTCACTTGCCCGTGAAGGCAGGATCAACCCCTTTCAATAACATGCTTCAAAAAGTGAGCCTCACTTTTCTGACAATCCCACCCAATGGGTACAGTACTCTCATAGCTTCCATGTTGTTCAGAGTGCCTGAACTCTTTGTTCTTCCCTCTAGGTGTTGGTCTGGCACACAAGAACTGAGAGGCCCACTCTGGTTAATGAAGGCAAGCGCGGGTTTACAGACCCCAGAGTAGAGGTGTAAGCAGAGAGCCAGCTCCAGGGTGTGAGTATCTTCATCTGTATTGTTTTGAGCAAGGCAAATAATCTGTACCTGTTTCCTTGTTTCTGCTATTATTTCCTCAAAACCTGCATATGTGACTGCTCCAGTAGTTCACCATGCCACCCTTTGGACAAGAAGTAGGTTCTCATCTTTATCCACGTATGCTCTGTATTTCTTACTCCTTCAAGCCTCCTTGCAGACCATATGGGAGTTTTGCCTGACAGAGATAAAAGTGACAGCAGAATCCTCCAGTTTCACTCAGTATTAATGACAAGCCAAATTCCTTTCTGCTGGACTCTTTGATCCAGCTCCAAACTCCCTTTGGTGTGGGAGTTGTTCTACAGCATGGAACGAGGTCACACTCGTGCAGGCAACCTTTTGTCCTGGCAGCCATGCCACCTGTGCAGTGCTCCATGCTTCCCCCCTCATCTTTTATCCTGCATGAACAGCTGTGGTGTGGGTGCAGCAGGGAAAGGCTGATGGAATGCTTAGAGCACCTCAGAACAGGAACCAGCAAAGCACAACCTACACAGACTCTCTCAGTTTGAGTGCTTGGTACCAATGCTACCAGGGCTAGGAGTACATCTGCTGCTGAGGAGAAATAGTGAAGGCACTTGGAAGTGTCTTTGCAGTTCACAGAGCCAGGTTCAAGAGCAGGATGGGGGATTATGGCAACCACTATGGGTGACAGCAGGAATGTATCAGAGATCATTAATATGTTCTTAGAAAGAGAATGATGATGAAGAAGCATCCATATGCCATGGCCTCTGATCTCAGTGGCAGATTCCTGCCCCAAAAGTCCCCAAAAAATAAAAGTATCCCAATTTCGGAGTACCCAGCTCTTTCTGAAATGACTCATATCTGTGCCAGGACACAGGATGCTGATGATTTAGTCCTACTTTGGAAGATATTCCAGGAGTGCTTTTAGTTTTGACCCCAATATACACCTCAGCTCAGCTCTACTGGTGGAAATAAACTGCCATCAGGCAGTCATGAGTATTTCAACTTCTGCACTGATCTCATGTGTGCAACACTAGTAGCTGCACTCATCATTGCCACAGCACCTCATCATCTCTTGAGTGAGATTCACAGCCACAAAAATGGTGCAAAGCAGTCCCACTGCCTGCACACCCAGCACCAGGTGGAAGGGACTGGAGACAGTTAGCTAAACACAGACACCTGGTG
Organism: Hylia prasina; assembly: GCA_013397195.1. Lineage (NCBI taxonomy): Eukaryota > Metazoa > Chordata > Aves > Passeriformes > Sylviidae > Hylia > Hylia prasina. The sequence continues at coordinate 52,152 of VYXD01001866.1, read as the reverse complement.
CCACCATAGGGACCCTGGGGTAGCCTACCTGTCCCTCCTACAGGGCACAAAACCTGTACCATTTCTGGCAGCTTTTTATTAATATTACAGATATCCTAGAAACCTGCAAGTGATGCAAGATACCTGTGCTTGCAGCTCCTCTTTTCACCAGTGCTTTTGTGAGATCCACTAGCAGCAACAGGCTCATTTTGCACACTCAACCATGCTGAGTCTGCAGTTGCCTAAAGCTATGATTGCCCAAACTCAGTTCATAAGGACTCACAGTCCAGTTAACTGCTCTGGAAGAATCACTTTGTACAGGATGAGCAGGCCTATAAAAACTCAGATAGATTAGACCCTATTTGCCAGAGGAGGGGCTGACTGCTCCATTGGAGATGCACAGTATGAACGTGATGTTTCCACAATGTGCCATTTATGGATGGGCACTTTCATCCTCACCTCTCTCCCTGATCAAACACTCAGCCATCCTCCATAAGGAATGCAATGCACCAGCTATGGAGTCTCATGAGAATGGCTCCCCATGAGTCATTTGTTGTGGGAAAGGAAAGCAACTAATCTAAAAGATCAAGACACTGCCACTGATTCACCAACAGGACTTGTACCTTTATCCAAGCCATATGGTTTCTCTGCATTAATCCAATGGTTGCAAGCAGATTGTTGGCTGGATAAGCCCTGCAGAATTTTAAGGATCTTTCTACTTGCATTAGCAGTCAGTTTGACCACAGTCCCTTCTGCACCACTGTCTGTCATGTGGGGCAGCTGCTCTGACACGTCAGGTTGGCAGGTGGCATCTACTCCAGGAGACACATGCAAGGTAAATTGCTTGACAATCAAGGGCAATCAAGCAAAATAGTTAGATTGCATCTCTTAAAATTTTAAATTGAAATCTCTGCTGAAGGCTACAGTGTATTGGAGGTTCTTACTATCAAAGCTGCTGAGCTTCAAAATCTTGATAGACATGATCTAGATAAGCCAGTGCTGAGGAAAAAAAAAGAGGCAAAATTGCTCCCCTGAGGATCTTCTGTTCCTAGACACAATAGCAAGAAGGTTTCCATCTTTCCCTCCTGCCAATTAGTCCTCCTTGAGGATCAGATCAAGCCAGTTAAGTCCAAGACCTCCCAGAGCCCTCCTTCCCTTTAAATCCTGCTGATGTGAGTCAGGCAGACATTGCTTGATGTGGGATTTGGTACCCTCCTAATCTCTAATTGGACCACTTGCATGGCTGCTTGCCACAGAGCAGCCAAAAGCTATCACAGCACACATCCCTGCCAACTGTATTGAAACACCCTTGAAACACAGGCTTTGCCATCTGAGAACAGGAGATGGAGATTAATTTTACCTTGTATTTTTCTTTGTTAAAGTCCTGAAAACTATCACGGATGTCTGGTGTTATAAAACCTACCTATTCTTAATTTTTATTACTACCTATTCTTAATTTTTATTTACAGGCATCCAAAAGAGAAGAGTGTACTTGGGTTAGCGTAGGACTCCTGCTATTGTGAAATTTGGAAACAGAGAAGGTTCATCTGCATTTCATAGCTTCCAGACAGACTGAATAGAGATCCTCAGATCTCATCCTCCTACTCTTTCTTTAAAAAAAGTATCAAAGAAGTTAAAATAATGACTTTAAGTACAGAAAAAAAAATCTGTCAGAAACTTTCTCTAATTTGTAAATAAAATCTCCCAGCTAAGACTCTAAGACTCTAGTGCAGATAGAACAAGCAGCTCTTCAGCCATATCTCAGCCCAAAGCCATGCACGGTGTGGTTGAGGAACCTGTTCACTGATGCCTGCAAGGTGTTTGCCTGAGCCAGGGGAGTAGCCCTGTAACACTGGATGTTGTATTTACACCTTCTTACCTCACCGTGTGTTTGTTTTGACAGAGGCCGAGGGCTGTGATTGTTCCTGAAGTTCATCAGCAACCATAGCAACTGTGCACCCTGCCTGTCCTGCCCAGTGCTCTGCTCCACTGCTGGAGGATGATAAATACCACAAACAGCTCCCATTACCCAAAGAGATGGTAATAAGGAGGGACAGAGCTGAGGTGATGCCCTGAGATCCTCCCCACCTAGGAGAGGAGTGCTTCCCTTCCTCACTGGGCCCTGTACTTTTAACCATTTGTTAAAACTTACTAGATGTGATCTTCATTCTCAGCTGTGACACCACAGAGGCTGAAATCTAGGATGGGGTGCAGGTGCCTCCAAAGGTCTCTTCTGGCATATTGCAAAACTTGAGCTTCAGTACAGCAACTGCAAACTGCAGTAGTTCAAGGACAGGAGTTGTCACTAAAGCACAAACATGGACTTGTTGGCCTGAGGCTGGTGTGGTCTCAAAACAGCTTTAAGCAAAGCTGGCATGAGAGGCTCTCCCTCTGAGGGATGCGCTCCGATATGTACACAGATAAACCTTCAGTGTTGGAGAGGAAGCTGTGCTGATGAACCTCATTTGGGGTTTGGGAGTTCAGAAGGGATCTGGTGCCTATCCCTCAGATCTTGAACTGTCCCTGCTTAAGGTTGTTTTGGAAAATGCCATCTGAGATCCCCAGGCACAGACCCCTCTGGATGAAGTTCCTCTCCTGCTCTGGGAGACACAGCAGGTACTGTACCTCAGAGACCATGCCTGCATGTCTTGCTGCAGAGACCAGAAAGCAGGGGCAAAGGTGGGTGCACTTGAATGTGTTCAAGGCCTGGAAGCCTGCTACAGCACCATCAGGAGCCTCAAATCATGTGCATGGACTTGCTTCCTAGACCTCCAGAGAGGAAGACAGCTCTCTGAGAGGGATGTGGGTGAGAAATGCTCAGAGAAGAGGAACCCTCAGCCTGCACCCATCTGCTGTGAGAACATCAAGGAATGTGGAGACATCATCGGGAAACCTATCTTGAGCACATACATGACAACTGAAATAACAAATGTGGCAAGGTTTTCCAGCTGAACTTTGAAAGGAGTGTGTGGTGCTATGAAGAGAGAGGAGTCAGTGTCATGTGGAAGGGTTTCCCTTTCCCTCAATAAAACAGGAAGACAGCCAGGTGGGAGGCAGTCTACAGAACAGGAGGTGCAAATGAGGACTGAAGGAAGGATGCACTGGATTAAAAGCACAAGTGTTGGTACCATATGTGTGCGTGGGGAGTGGTGTCACTGTGACTTTTCCAGGAAGATTCCCTGAATGACCCAGAAACCCCTCTGAGCAGATCTTTAAAACCTCTTCACTCAGGCCATGAGAAACAAGGCTTAAGGCATTCAAAACACATCAAGGATTTCACAGCTGGGAGAAAGTTATAAGCAACTGAGTCATCCCTTGCCCAAGAAATTCAGGGCTAGCAGGAAACTTATTTATTTGTTGATTTATTTATACTGGAATTCTTCTCTGCCTATTCCTTGTTTAGTTTTGGTTTTTAGCTTAGGTCACATGACATATTCATGAAGAAAGAATATTTTCCCCCTTGCCTCAGAACAGTGGAGCTTGATGTTCACCGATGAATGTCATATGTTCTGTGCTCCCTGGGGTTTCTTTACAATGATATCTTAAACTGGCAAAATAATCAGAAACACAGCAAGGGGGGCAGTACAGTGAAGGAAATTACAGTTCTTTTATGCAACAAACGTGGGTGGCACTAAGTTTTTGGCTCCCAAGCAATCACAGTGATGTAAAAACATGAGCGAAGGACTGCCTCACTCAGCAGACAGTCCCTGTGGGATCTCAGGAAGCCTCCAGGAAGGGAGCTCTTTGAAGGGTATCTGAGAGAGGGAGTTGGTCCATATTCCCTCAGTGGAGAAGGAGCAGCCACTCATCCTGCTATAGGATGGGGCCAAAGTATGGAAGGGGAAAAGGGGATGAGATGCCGCCTTTCAGAGAGAGAGAGGAGAAATCAAAGAATAGGCAACTAGAGAAACGGAGACTGCATTTAGTGAGGCTAAGGCCAGGGTCTGCCTGGATGAACACACCAGCAGTACAAGGCCACCCTGCCAGCTATTTCAGCATGAAGAAAATGCTGAGAAAGTAATGTATTCTCTGGACTGTAGAAAGGTCCTTACAGAGCTTACTGGCACTGGATAGCACGAAGTCCAGCATCCACAGAATGTTTTTCAATCTGCATTTGTCAGAGCTTTCTGTCCTACCCTTTGCAGAAGGTAGCAGGGCTTGCATGCCAGTGGGCTTTACCAGCCCATCCTGCCACCAGGCAGGTGGGTTCAGTGCTTCTACCCAGCACTAACCCCAGATTAAGTCCCCTTCTTTGTGGTTTCAATGAATGAACAAGAGCAAGGGAATAAAAGATTTATGATCCTCCATTTTCTCCTGTGAGATGGACAAGGTTTCTTGCCCGTATGAACAGGAGAGATGTGGTGATTAATTCTCTGGCCTTTAATCTCACACAGGTCCTACACAGGGCTTAGGCACTGACAGTGAGCATTTGTAGCAAGGATCTATTCCCATTGCAACAGATCCCACCACACACATGTTTCTAGAAAGTTGTTCTCTCTACATCCTTACAAGAAAGCAAAATTACTTTCTGTATGTGCTACGCTGTCAGTTCAGTCTCAGTCAGAGTCCGCTCTCAAGACCAGCCCTATTGCTCCATCCTCATTCTTGCCCTGGCCCAGCCCTGTGGAGCACACGTTCTGTGAATCAAGAAGTTCTGCCAGTCATTACATTGTGCAGAACCTTGTATGGACAGCATGAATGTACACAGCTGATATTGCAGGCTAGCAGACAGATGGACCTGTTCAGCACAAATACTCTTTTCCCTGTAGAGCAGTCTGAGGACAGCAAGGACTGCTGCTGGCCAAGGCATATCAGCTAAGGGTGGGTGAGTAACAGGCACCACAAGTTAAGATGGTTGTTCACCAGCAGAGCGGGGTGGGAGAGCCCAAGACAGAAGCAGCTGTCAGGGTTGCAGGCTTCAGGGGAAGTGAGTGCAATAAGGAAGGAAGCTGCAGATCAAGCCTGAAGTATTTAAACAAGAGAAGGCATCCCAGCACCTGGTTTTTACTAGCATAATAGTACCTGATATTCATGTTCTCTGAGATTCATCCAGCTCACCAACCAATGAATATTACTAACCTTTCCTGTTGCAGAAAATACTATTGATGAACAAAAGAGAATGTTGAGAAAGTACTTTTTAATGGTTATTTATTTATATTGAATGGTACTAGAGCATTATTAAATATGATGTGAATAGTATGATATTGCATTGTCTTGTCTGCAGCCTAAGTGCTTATTCCTTTTCCAGGAAAACACAGTGGAATCTATAATGGGGAAAGTATCTATTTTAGGTGTTCTCATTTCAAGGCTACTCATTTCACTCTTCCTCTGACCTAAATGTTACAAGAGAAAGTCAAGCAAAAACATTTCAGGTCCCTGAGACTGGTGCCTGCATTATGGAGATAAAGGAAACAGGAGACAAGAGAATATAGCCTAAACTCCATAGTCTCCTGGCATCTCTAGCAGTCATTTTGGGTATGGTGCCCATCCCTACTGAGATTGCTCCGTAAAGGCGCTGACCATGACTCAGAAGTGAGTGGTGGTCAAAACATGGGCCAAGCAGTCAGTTCTCCATCCCGAGGGGAAGGGTGCCACAAGCTGTATTAGACACTGAAATGCCTGTTTGACAGGAGCCCACTGTTGGCTGTCCACAAGCCTGGGAGAAGCTTGGATATCCAGGTCCTGTTTCTAAAGCACTGACTAATTTACTCTATCGCTGATCCAAGGTACATGACATCAGCTATCCCAGTTTTTTAACAGCAGGGCATCCACCTCTCAGAAACATGGAAGCAGTTTTAAAGCTCTTCCAAGGAAGCCCTGCTGAAAATTTAGCATACTAGAGAACAAGCTAAATTCATACCCATATAATAAAAAAATCACATTTACCAAGGTGTTGCTAAAAGAACAATGTGAAGTGCACAAGCCAAGATCCTGCAGAAGGCTGAGAAAGAACCACTGTGGCCAAAGTACTGGAAACATCCACCTCACTAGAAAAGAGTGTCATGGTTTAAAACCACCTTACTGCCCAAAACAGCTGGACAGCCCAGCTTAGCTGCAAGCATCCACCTGTAGAAGGACTAATGCTACCTTCCTCTTGCCTTAATGGAAACCCTGGGGACTGAGAGGGCTCTGGATAATGCACATTGACCAGCACTGTATGAGCACCCAGCCTGGTATCAACCACTCTGTTACACCAGCTGTTCCTCCTCTCCTCAGACCCTGCATTTTCAAGGTAAATCTTCCCAAAGGCACTTTGCTGCACTTTCAATAGGGATGGAGTGTAGCCCCTAGGACACAGGGCGTGGAGGAGAAAAGGAGAGAAAAAGAGCAAGCAAGAATGAATCTTACTAAACAGCAAGGCACTTCCCTCAGTCCCTCATTATGTTCAGGCCTGATTGGAGGTGAAACTGCACTTGGAGGGAGGGAAAGCCCCCTCCCTCGGGACAGTCCAGAGGCTCTTGCACAAATTTAATTTCAAGCTCTGTTGAAGATGATGTTTGGTTTGGGTTTGGTTTTTTGGGTTTTTTTTTGTTTGTTTGTTTTGTATGCATTCAATTTAGTTTCCCAGGGAGCTGTGTGAAAATGAGAAAGGCAGACCTTTGACTGTGAAGCCAGCCCGGTGCCTGGTTCTTATAGATCCAGTCTCACATTGTTTTCCTCCATCACTGCCCTCAATAAATCTCTGTGCAAAGGTTGCTAAAATGCCTGCCACCTCCCTTCCACGCTTCAGTGGAGACAGTTACATTATTTTTTTTGCATTTAAGCAATCCAATTCATTTTTAATTCAAAACACACCCTAGTTTCCACAGCTCTGTTTAAAACAGAAGCACTGTGACCTTGAAAAGGCTCAGACCTGCTGGCACCATGAAGTTCTGACCTGTACTTTGCTCTCTGGTCCCAGCTTGCTTGCTTTCTGGTGAGAAAAAGGCTCATGGTTGAGTTTATGATCCACTCATTTCAGTGCTGATGGTTGAAAGGGCAGGAGAGGAACTGCAGTTGGTTTGGAAGGTTCTTGAGGGATACACTCCTGGAGATTCAGCTCTCTGAGACGGCACAGAAACACGTGCTGGCTGGCTCCTCTGCAGGCAGCTGATTTGCCCAGCTGTATTTAGTTTTCCAGTCTGGAGAACAAATACACACACAGGTGAAAATACAGATTGGGGTAGGCTGTTTCCATCTGACCTGCTTCTTCTGCCCAAGAACTGGCACAGGGTGGCAGGTTTTACAACTAAGCCCTGACTGCAAGGAAGATAGAAAAGCCACTGGTGTGGGGCAGCTTTAATGGGTCCAGCTGCTCTCTCCTTCCAAGACAGAGGGAGGCAGACATGTTTTGTCCAAATTCTTCCTACATTGAGATTTCCTACTGTGACCCATGGAGGGACTGCAAGAGAAACATAAAGCTCTACTGGCCCTGAAACAATTGCCGTCTGCAGCCCCAGGACATACCATGAAAATCTTGATTCCTTTCTTTGTTTCACAACTGATGCAGAGATTAATTCTTTCCTGACCTCGGCATTGTACTTACTGAAGCTATCAACAGCACTTCGAGTGTTGCTTTGTTTTATGAAGGGGAAGGCAAGCAGGGTGGGTTTGCCATGATTGTAGAGGGAATGGCACAAGGAGAATGTAAACAATAGAGGCTCACTGTGGTGTACAAAAAAAGGCAATCTTTGTGGCAGCAGCATTTCATGGATTTCAGTACAGCAAGACTTTGTCTGGGGAAAAGAAATGTTCTCTACATTTTTTATTTAAAACCCCAGTTAAGTTAAAATTAAATGTGAAATTATGACAATTTGCATCCTGGCCTTACGCAATCCGCTTTAATTGAATAATGGGTCGTTCTGCACAGGAAAATGACTGAGATCAAGTTTCCCATAGATGTGTCCCATACATCTCAGTCCAGCTCTGAGCAAGTGTATACCAAACTCTCATAAATGTGATCTCAGTCTCTTCCCCCATCTTCTTCCCATGCCATCCCATTTGGAAGGCAAACAGCAGGACTTGCTTCACAAATCACAAAACAGATAAGACTGGAAGCAACCACTGGCAATCATCTGGTCCAACCCTCCTGCTCAAGCAGGGTCCCCTAGAGCACATTCCTCAGGACTGTGTCCAGACAGCTTATAAATATCTCCAGGAAAAGACACTCGCAGTCTGTCTGGGCAGCCTGTCCAGTGCTCAGGGCTGTGCCTGGTCTGGGCCAGCACACATGGGCTGGCTGCCTGGCCAGTGGCTATGCCTTGGAGCGGGATGCTGAGCTCAGGCAGCCTGCTCCCCCTCACGGGTACAGATTTCCCTTTAACTCTCTCCCCAGTGCAAAGGCGGCCGACGCCAGCTCTTCTTTGAAGCGTGTAGGAATTTAATATCTGTAAAATGTCTTTTCCTCTCCCAAATTTAAGCAAAAGCAGGCACATGAGAGCAAGCAGATGACTGACAGCACAATCTAACCCCCATCTCTTTACAAAATCAGCCAGAGAAGAGAGGGGCATAAAAGCTGAAATTTTTCGGGCCAGCATGGCTGTGGCAGGAGTCCTCTCACAGTGGCCAGGCTGCTGTGGTCCCCTTAGGCACTGGCTGAGGCATATCCATTCCACAGAATCACATAATCAATCAGTTCAGAAAAGACCTCTGAGATTATCGAGTCCGACCTATGACCAAACACCACCATGGCAACTAGCCTATGGCACTGAGTGCCACATCCAGTCTTTCCTTACACACCTCCAGGGACAGAGACTCCACCACCTCCCTGGGCAGTCCGTTGCAATGTCTAAAGTTCCATTCATCTCTCCCTCAACAGTTTAATAACCAATTTAAAGTTGGTCTACACCCGACTGCTGTAGTGCCCGGTCTACAGCAGTCGGGTGTAGACCGAGGAGACGACAGGCAGTGCAGCCCGGCAGCCACCCCATTCTCCTCCCTCCTCGCCCACAGCAGCGGCCGCTGACGGAGAGGGAGCGAGGACTACATCTCCCAGCATGCCGCGCGGCAGCACAGCCCCGCAGGGGCCCGCCCTGCCCCGCCCTGCATTCTGGGAGCTGTAGTCTCGCCGGAAGGCGGGCGGGGGAGGGCGGGTGCTGCGCCTGTGCCACAGCGAGCTCGTGTCGCTGCCCCGGGGCTCTGAGCAGGGTGGCCTCGGACAGCTCGTTCTCTCCTGCAGCCCACCTGGCACAGCTCGCACTGGGAAGGGGAGGTCTGGCTCTTGGCGTCCTGATGAAGCTCAGCTAGGGGAGCACGCTGCCGCCTCAGAAAGTTGGAGGAGAAGGAGGGGGAGGAGGAGGAGGAGGAGAAGGTCTCCACAGCGATGTAGCCCAGAACGTGGAACGGCAGCCCGTGGAAGGCAGTTCAGCTCCTCACCGCCCTGATCCTGGAGCATGGGCTAAAAACTATGTTCCTCTCCCGCGTGGAAAATCACTGTTTCCTGCTGTTTGTGTTTGTCTTCCAAGCCATATTTATCCTGATCCTCTACCGAGGTGGACCTTCGAATGTGTTTCGCGGGTTTTTAGAGTCGCCTCAGGTGGTGGACTACTCGAAGCCCCATGATGTGTACACAAACCTCAGCCTGTTCACCCGGGCGCCCAATGAGGACACGATGCCGTACTGCTCAGCGCAGTCCCCAATCCTGGGTAGGTATGGAAAGGTGGTGTGTCATAACCCTGAACGTGTCATAAATGTAAGTTGTATCTTCTTCAGACTTTGAAACAGGTGTGCTGATGTACTTTGAAACGGGTGTGCTGATGTACTTAAACTGACAACATTTTCTCATGTTAACTCGTGTTGGTTTTACTGCTTGTGTGAGGAAAAGTATTTTACTGACCTATAAATTTCCAGTATTAAGAGTTTGGTTACATAGATGTCAAGATTGTAGAGCAACAGTGAAAACAGTGCATGGTGATAATATCAAGTTAGTAATGCTTTTTTTTTTTTTCCCTTGGCAGTCCTGTGTAAAATGACCCAGCGATTCAGAAACTGCGTAATATTGACACCTGACTTTGACCATAACTCTTGGATTCTTTGTCTTAGCCTTATATCAAGCCTGTAGTTTAATATAAATTGATTAAGTTGACTTGAACTCAGCTTAAGGAGTAACTTGGCACCTCGCTCTTCGTGGTGGTCTTTTAGTCTATGATTGTTACACATTCTTTAGGCTTGGAAACTTCTCTGTTAGACTTTAAAGTCTGGTCACAGATTAATTTGTATTCACAGTAGGAGCAAACCAGAGCTGATCTTAGAAGCAGCATTCATCCAGCTGTTGCACTACTAAAACAGTTGAGAAATTTTAAGTCAATATGAAGTCAGACCTATAAAGCAGGTGCTTTGCTAGTAAAGTGGTGATCTGCTCAGGCAATGGTGAATCCCTTTGACTCAGCCAGCCATGAATGGATTAAGCTCCATCAGCATGCACTTACAGCTGGTTTGGGGCCTTCACCTTCTTAAGTACTGTGTAGTAAGTTACTCCTGTCAGATTTTTCCATGCTGCACGGGTTTCTGCATGTCTAAATGTTGTAAACACTTAGCCTTGGACTGCTGTCAGTAGTGGCCCTGCTGTTCTAGGAAAGCTGATGACTGCACATGGAGCCCATTAGGAGCAAATGGTTGACCTTGATTCACGTGGAAGTTCTGTGGGAAGCCAGTGCTCTTGTGTCAAGTTGCTTACTTAGGTTGGAGAAGTCTGCTGGGACCCTTTGGATGAGCCTGCCCAGACTGCAATCTTTGTAATGATGCTTGCTCTTTTGAGATGTTTTCTTTCTTCCCCTGTTGCTTGCAATTAAATACAGTATGTGTGATGAAACTGTAGGATAGCTTTGGGTGTGTGTTTCAGCATTTCCCTCAGAAATGCCTCTACTAAATCCTGAAATCCTGATAGCACAGAGCCTTTTTGCACAGGTGCCAGGTGTCATGGCCTCAGTGCACTGCAGCTCATTCAGTTCTGGGAAGTTACAATTCCTTGTTTCAGGCTGAATAGTTTTATTTGAAAAAGCACAGCAGAAGCGTGGCTGCACCTAATTTGTCTCTACTACTGATGAAAATCCTCTCTCCTAAAGAGTCAAATGAGACAGCGTTAGTGTCAAAAAGAAAGAACCAAACAATTTTGCAGCTTGCCTGCAATCCATCAGATAAGTAAAAGTAGTGACGTATATGGAGGAGGCAGATGCAGAGTAAAATTACCCTAATCTGTGCTCTTAGAGCTGGGAAATCTTTTTAAGAACTCTTCTTCTGCCCATCACTGAGAGTGCTGAGAACAGGGGATCGTCCTGCAGGCGCTACTTCGGAGCTAAAATGGAAACATAATGTTAGTCATAGACAGAAACAAACAGTCAACTGGCTGGGAGGAAAAAAAAAAAAGCCAACCATGAAGCAAAAGTATTTGTGTAAGCTTTGCTGTATGAAAATATGAACCATTGCTGAGGTGAAACACAAGTAATTTGGAGCACGGATACAAATTCAGCTTAAAAAAAATGAGGGCTCTGCTACAACTTAACTTTTACTCTGTGATATTTCCCTGTAAATATAGGATTCAAATTATTACTTCTACTACTGCATGCCTGTCTCTTCTGGGTGTTTTGCTTTTTTCTTAACTGAGAAGCATGTTATTTTGTGAGGGAGTTGTCCTTTGTTTTGTATGTGATGGGCACATATGAATTGAGATATAAATACTTTATAAAGGTCTTGAATAGTTGTTGCCATCATCTCTCATGAGACTGATGTTTCTTGGAAGCATTATATTGGAGAGAGCAATGCCTGATAATATTAATTTCATAAACTGTATTAAATGAGATTTCAAATCAATTCTTGAGGACTAAGCCTCCAGTTCAGAGCTGATAATAAGTCACTGTGCCCACTCTGAAGCGTGTTAAAGTGCCTGGGAGGATGCCAAATGGCTTAAATGGTTTCTGCATCAGGGCTTTTATGAAGTGCAGCACTTTTTTCCTTTTATATATGTAGTAGATCATTTTGATAACTGTTTGAATGTAAATCAGCTTGCAGCTCATCTGTCTATTTCCTGTCTTCTGAATCTGCAGCAACTTGGTTCTTCCAGGGCTGTGAAGTAAGAATTAAAGTATAAGTGCAAATTATCTCTGCCTTAGAGGAACTAGACTCCTGCTGGCTAATGGTACTTTTTAAACACCTAGTGGTGTCCACTGAATGTTTTGTGACTAACAACTTGAAAAGCATTGCAGGTATTCAGTGTCTTCACTAATCTTGTGAATCAATTACTCAAGTTCCCTCAAAGGTTAAAGTTTTTACACAAATAACCTGTTGCCTCTTTCTTTCTCCTCTGTTTTTAGAAAAAGTGGGGTGCTTATATGCCAGGGTTACACTTCATTAACCATTAACTAAGTGGAATTTAAATTCAAAATGCTACTTTCTTACATTTCCTGCAAGATGTCTTGTTTCAATTCATCTTTTCCTCTAGGAGGAAGAATTTGGTGCTAGAAGACTTGGCTTTATTTTATTATTTCTGGTTTGGTTTAAAGGGGTACTTTCCTTCATGCATGGTATGTGCTGAACAAGTTGGTTTGGCCCTCAAGGATTTAAGTAGTTGAAAGCTCTGTCTGTAATTCTGCTGTTTATAATTTGCTTATGCTATGGAAGGATATTTTTCCAGGCCCTTCTTATAGTAGTTACTGCCTGTCACTCCCATCTGTCATAACCTTTTCATGAGCAGGACCATCTGTTGTATTAAGTAGCTCCTGCCACATTTTCTAATGCTGCCAGAGTTTCTTCTCTTGGCTTGAAAGAGAAATAAAAAGTTGGCAGTGCTGAATGCTGAGATTTATTTTCAGGTGCCATTGAGGCAGCCTTGTCATTAGAAACTGATGCTGAAATGAAAGCTCTTGGTCTGATTTTTTTTTTTTTTTTCTAAGCACTGGTGGAATTACAAAAATATGACTGTTAGTGTTGTGTGGTCCTGCAGTATCTGAGTGCAGCATTTACCCATGCTACTGTTCCTGTTTGTTCATCTTGTGTAAGTTCTGATTATTCTGATTGGACTTTGTAATTACAGCTGCAAACTCTAAATGTATAGCAGGGAGTCCTGGAGTTAACTTTCATTTGGTGGGATAGATATGGTCAAAGTCAACAGGTCCCCTGATAGGCAAATATGTTGCCTAGAAAGTGAAGCCAGCAGGGAGTGTGCTGTGGCTGGCACCAGCTGATAACACAGGCAGGGAATTGTGAGACCTAAGTCTATACACTGAAGTTTCATGTTTGTTAAACACCCTCTGTGTGATGGTACAGGCACAGAAACATCTTAGGAGCCAGGCCATGGAAAAATTGCTTGGACACTTTGGGATGTTGAGTCTGTACCCTGCCTCAATAGGAATCCTGTGCTTCCTAGGATTTGTAAGATGGGTTTTTTCCTCCTTTTCCAAGGCTGTGCTTTGGCAGTTTTATTTATCCCTCTTTGGTGCAGCCTGCAACTGCTCTGTTCACATTTGGGATTTAATTGGATTAGATTGCATTAGCCTTTTGTTAGTTGGAGGCAGGGAAACATGAATATAGCTTGTAGCCAAGGAGTGTAGGGCAGCCAGAGGTTTTGGGGATCTAAGTCACACTGATTTTTATTTTTATTTTTTTCCTTCCCTTGGCATATTCTAGATGGAGTTTCTGAGGTGATTTGTTTGAGGTATGGAGCCAGGTAGCATGGGAGAACACAGTATCTTGAAAAAGCTGGAAAATGCAAATGTTATGCTCCTGAATGGTATGCCTGGGTATGGAAGGAGAGAACAGGAGTGAAGCTATTCACATTATCTTACTCATACCCTTACGTTCAAATTAAGATCTTATTTCTTCTGGAATTTAAGGATTACTGCTGCAGAAGCTTACTCTGCAACACAGAATCCCAGTTGTTTTATGGAAAACAAACCCCTGCCTTTGTGGGAGAATAAAAGGGATTAATTCCCTTTCTTATATTTTCCTTAGAGCAATGATCTATAGTTGAAATCCCTGAGTATAATACTTCTTTAGCAAGCTCCAGTTGTCATCAAAGCAGTGGTTAAGTCTGCTACTGATTTAAAGATCTGATAATCAGTGAGTCCACAAATCTAAACAGCAGCATACACTACAAGTTGATAACATTGTTGGACTGAAACCTGGGGGTCTTAAAGGTGGAAAGGGAAACTTGCATGCACAGAAGTAGGAAATAACATCTTGAAAATTTCACAGTAAATGTGACCTAGGTTCACAGCCCACAGAATGATTCTCTGAAGAGCCACCCTTCTGTTTCAGGTACAAATACATGGCAATGTACTCTGCTTTCCTGCTGTGGGTAATGCAGTGAAAATCAAATTCTCCTGTATTTTAAGTAGTTGGAGAAGGACTGAGAAATGATATTTAAGAGTCAGCTATTGCAAAATCTTGCTGACAAGCAAAAGTCAGGCTTTCTTTTTAAAAGCAAACAAACAGAAACCAGCGAGCAAAACCCATGCTGTGGGATTCAGACCAGACACTTTTGACAGCATGAGAAATGGAATTAGTGGCTCTTCAGACTGACCTTCAGGAAATGCTATTTGTGTGTTCCTTGAGGAAGGAAAGGAGACACTTATCAAATATAGGTTTGCCCATCAGAAATGGGAGGTGTACCAACTTCCTCATAGTAGCAAAGTGTTCCCCAGTTCTGAATGGACACTTTGAATTTTGTGGCAGATTTAGTCCTTAAGCCTTGTTACTGCTCTAAAAAACCTGCAACCAACCCAAAACCAAGCAACCAAACCCCAAAAAGCCCAAACCCCCAAAACCAGTGGAGGGATGTTGCTTCCTTCTGTGTCAGTTAAACAGGATGTGGGTGTGGGCAGGCTCAATTTTTTTGTTTGTTTGTTTTTGTTAGAATTGTAGCAGAGACTTGACTGTAGGATGGACTGGAAGAAGCATATTCTGGACTCACTTGCTCATTTAGTCTTAAAACACACCTGTACCTTCTCCTGCTCAAATGAAAGCTTCTAAACACCAGGCCTAAATATTTTCTCTCAAGCTTCATTATCAGGAATTTTCTGAGAGAATAATGTATTTTCAGTGGTTTAAGAGGGAGTCTGACTTACAAAATACTGAAAACCTGATTTAGGGCAGCCATAGTGTTAATTATCAGCTTGGAAAGAAAGGAAAATCTTGTTTATGGCTATTAAAAAAAAACCATCACCACCAACAAACTTGCCTTACAGACTTCCAGTGCAAAACCCATTTTGCCTTTGGTAGCATGGCCTGCAAAGAATTTTTTGAATAGAACTGTTGTTTGAATTTGCCAGCTTCTGATTATGATTTGGGTGAAAGTTTTTCCCTAGTTCATTTAAGCATTGGATGTTAATCTTGTTCTGCCTCTGTGTTTTATTTCCTTAGAAGTTCACTGTTGTAGGAAACCATTAAGACACGCTGATTTATAAATACAGGTATATAAATACAAGTCTTCTGCTACTTCTGGAAGCTTTTCTCACTACCCAGGAGAACAGGCATTTAGCTAATTGTAGAATTTGTTTATTCATATTGTAACAATGAGATTTGTGTTAAAGTGGGTATTGACAATTTATATGGATTCTTTTTCACTTATGAGTTGTCAGTATTTTTCCATCTGAAGAATGGAAGAATTCATGTAAAAATGCAGATTTTTTAAAAAATTAGGCAAAAACTCTTGAACATATCCAGTGTATTTTGTGTTTAAAAATGAAATGTTGAGTAGAGGAACAATCATATATCGTTTCTTTTGCTATCCTGTGCCTGTTCCTGAAAATATAACATCTCTCTTCTTTCTCAGTTCTGTCATCTGCTTCTTCCAACATTTTGAAGTACTGCCTGCTTATAACAGTGTGTAAAATGAAATAATATAGCAAATTCAGCCCTTGTGGCATGTGATTACAACAACAAATTGAACTTGAAATGCTTTTAAAGGTGGAGCTGACATTTCCTAAAGCGTTTGTATTCATCCAGGCTTTAAACTGTTTCTCCCCCGACCTGCTGAATATCCACTTGCACATCTTTGTCCTTGAATCTCTTCTGAAAGAGGCTTGGAGAAATTTTCCAAATGGGTAGCAAAAGCAGATGTGTCTGTTCATCTTGAGTAAGTTTCAACGCTGTTTCTTTCAGCGAATACATTTATTCAAGGATCTCATCTAAGCAACACAAGACTGTAGGAGGCAGCCAGTCCCAGGGAGGAGCCGCTGTGCAGCAACCCAGTGAGACCTGCTGGCCATGCCAGGGTTTGGGATGCCTGGCAGGCCATGTGTGTCCTCCTGCTGCTGAGCTGGGCACCACTGGGTGTGGAGCAGGGAGAGGTGGCCAGCAGGCAGCAGGGAAATTTATCACAGATGTGGAGCCACATCTGCGTGGGTGTTGTTAACTCTTCTCTGGTGGGGCTGCTGTCTGAAGGAGCAGACATGGGTAGCTGATCTGGTAGGTCTGAGAAAAGATGGAGAAACATCACTGATCTCACTTGTTCTGTCTTCTCTTTCCTTACAGTTGGCCCATTAACCATCACCTTCAGGGTGCTCCCTAGTGAAAGGATGATCATGAAAAGAAATCCTTTTGTTCAGCCTGGTGGCCACTACAGGCCACCTCACTGCTTTGCCCGCTACAAATCCGCCATCCTTGTGGCCTACAGGAACCAGGAGAAGTACCTTCGCCATCTTCTCTACTATATCCATCCTTTCCTGCAGCGCCAGCAGCTCAGTTACACTGTCTACCTGATTCAGCAGGTAAATCCAAGTCATATGTGCCTGCTGGGAAGCTCAGCTACACCACTTAAGGGTTGGGTTCTGAACACGAAATGTGACTCTTCTGATGTGGAAATACTGGTGTATGCATGGGCTGAGAGGAGGTTGGATATGTTGTCCCATCTCCATGACTGCTAATGATTCTGCTGTTAATTGGTTCTGTTTTGGTTTTTTTTCTTGGGGGTATAAATTTGTCACTAAGTGGTTGTGCTGGTTTGAAAGTAAACCAGCAGGAGAAATGAACCCCCACACAATCACCTTGAGAAAGATTTCAGGTTGGAAGTACAACTCAATAGAAAGATTACAATAAATGCATTAATAACTGAAACACTGGCTTAAAGGGACAGAGCATAGCCTGTCCCCTGTTGGTCAGGGTTGTGGTCACAGTCTGATGAAGTGATGGTTGCAGTGTTGAAAGCCATGGTCCTGCAGAAGGTCTGATTTTCCTCTGGGGTGGTGGTGTCCCAAGTCCCCACATCGAGATGATGTGCAGTCAGGCTCAGGTGGCACCTCCCCCAGGGCAGGGAGTTTCACAATGGAGTGATGTAGTCCCATGAAGGACAGAGTATTTTTGGAGTCCTTGGTGGTTGTTGCTGCCGGCTGTTCTGCTGGTGCCATGGAGTTCGTGAAGGCCCCTTAGCAGAGACCCTTCAGGATGGGTGGGGCTGCTGCTTCACCGGGGGGAGTTACCACAGCTGAGTCACCGGTGTGAAGAAGAAGAAACACCATCCTGCCTCGAAGGGCTGCCTCTTTTTTCCTTATCTCATTTAACACCCAGCTGTAGCCTGAGGGATGGCTGTGAACTGGGCAGCTGCCGCAAATGACCCATGATTTAGAGTTTGTCTGAAAATGATGTAGAGGGAAGTAGAATACAGAGTTTAGTTACAACCTACGGTAGCACTTTGCTTTTGTAACCCAGGACAGTGGTAACTTGCATTTTTCTCTTTTTGAGATTTGCACGTGGCTTGTCTGTAGCTTGTCGGTGTGACTACTGAGCAAAACCTGGAGACTAAATGCTGCAGTGAAGCTGGATATTTTTAGTCTGTGTCAAATACAAACATGTGGCTTGGCCCTGCAGGTCAAACAGGCATTTGTACCTGACGTGGATTGGTGTTGCAAAAGATCAGTGGCAAGGGAGCAAGTTTTGGATTCATCAATTAAAACCAATAGTTTATTGGGAGGGCAAAGAAACTTCTTTGTTTGACCAAGATCTTTTTCTCATTTGTAAGTTTTAATAAACAGTAGTTGGGGCAAAAGTGTTGCTGTGCAAATGTGCACCTGAGGATTGGGGTATGGGTCTCTTGAAAGCCAGCCTTCTTCAGGTGCCAGCAGTGCACAGCCCCTGACACAGCAAAGCAAAGCTGACAATTGTTGAGAATGTTGTGAAGAGGATGGGTGACATTTTCAAAGTCGGGAGCATGGGATTTGCAGCCAGTATTGATTCATTGAATTGTATAAGGCTTTTTGACTAAAACAAATTTTAACTGAGTTATCATCTTTGTTGTTTTGGTGAAGAAATGTAGGTTTTCTTTTCCAGGTAGGGACTGGTTCATTTAACCGAGCAAAGCTGCTTAATGTTGGTGTCCGGGAAGCCATGAAGGATGAAGAGTGGGACTGCCTTGTCCTGCATGATATTGACCTGGTGCCTGAGAATGACTATAACCTGTACATCTGTGATGAATATTATCCCAAACACGTGGCCAGTGCCATGGATAAGTTTCAGTACACGTAAGTGCCTCCCTTTGCTTTCTGTGGGTATATTCCAGTTGGTTCACTTTCTGTTAGAAAGTGTGGGTGAGAACAGTGAAAGACACAACCTTTATGGGGTTTTCTGTGTGTTAGTTTTGCAGTAGTGACTTCCTAGAAAAGGATATTTTTGACCCAAGCATGCAATCTTGATTGTTTCCTTGCCTGCAGTTCCCTGTTCTGCAGTTAGCTTGGCTTGGCAAATGACTGGCAGGTTTCTGTTTGAGTTTCCTTCAAGAAAAAAGTGTAGGGTGGCAATATCGGATCATGTGGAATATGGTGTGGTAGGATACAGGTACTTGAAACTGATCCAAGACGTGAATGTTGCAACCAGCTCTGCTTTGGTCAGTTTTGGGGGAAGGTGGTGGGAAACAACGAGCGGAATGGAACATGATGGGAATTACAGTGGGTTCAATGTTTTGGGGTTTGGCATTGTCATGACAGTGCCTGCAGGTATGCAATTAATGTATGTGTGACTTGCATGACACTGTTAGTTGTGGAAGGCATTAGCCTTCAATAGTGAACTTGGGTTTTTGTTGGTTGGGTTTTTTTGGAGGGTGGTGTTTGTTTGCCTGTTTGTTTTCTCTTTTAGTCTGCCATACAAGTCCTTTTTTGGGGGCGTGTCTGCTCTGACTCCAGAACATTACATGAAGATGAATGGGTTTCCCAACACGTACTGGGGAGATGGTGGTGAAAATGATGACATTGCTACAAGGTACCAATGCACAGGACAGGCTTGAAATGGATCTGAGATGGCAAGTGAAGCATAGCAGCACCCTAGGGAAGGAACCAAAGACATTGTTCCTTAATGTGCTTGCAGTATCATTATAACCCCAAATGCTTAATGTCAGAAGATGCTCAGAACCTAGGAATCCAATCACTGTGTGCTGAGGAAACAAACCTTTCTCATTTCTGGGGAGCAGAATGTTACTTCACATCTTTGTGCCTTCAGTGCAAGGGGTTATAGCCACTTGTAGTTGACAAGTGCCTCCACTGATGTTGACAGCCCCAGGGGAGGGAAGGAATCTGCAAGCTTGAGGAATAAGAAGGTACTTAACTAATTCTCAGACAGTTGGGAATTTAAGTTAAGTGCATTAGGTTGCTCCAAGTGTTACCTAATCACTGATACTCAGCATTAAGGAACACAAGGAATTCTATCTTTTGTCTGCAGTGCTGGGTGATGGAGGAGCCTGTGTACCCGTGTGAGTCAGTGACAGCAAGAGTTGATGGTTTTTCTTGTACTTTGGTTGCCATGGCAGCAGCATTCTATAGATGAGTTTAGTTCCAGGTGCTCTGCCTGATGCCAATTCTTCAAGTACAGAATCATGGCTGCATCTTCTCTATTCAGCTTTGGAATTGCACTGTGCACCTTTATGATCCAGCACTGAGGCAGGCTTATGGGGAGTTTATAACACTAAACTGACCATGGAAGCCTTTGTTATTTTTGTCTTGCATAATGTCACAAGTTGCACGGGTTTTTTTTCAAAGCAGTATTCATCTGGGAATTGAAAGCCAGATTTTCTAACAATTCCTCCTTTGCCTTTCAGAGAAAGCCAGCCTAAAAGGTTGTATGGTTGTTTAGAGAGTCAGCATTTATGAAAGGAATAGAATGCCAGGAAAATAGATCTTTACATCAAGTACTACAATGCTGGGTCTATTCAGCTGTTCTTAGTATAGCTTAGGCATCTAATTTGGTTTTTTGTATTCGGGGTAGAGTCATGCCAGTTATGCATAGGAGTGCACTTCTTTGAAGAGAATCCTGGAAGGCAAGTGAATTCTATAGCTCCCAAAATAGCCCTTTCTGGAAGGGAATTAGAGCCTATGTTTTCAGAGAAAACTTACACTAATGATTAGCAATGTTTTGGCCCAGAGATACATGGAGGCCATGGACAATGCCTGTTAATGATTTATTCACATTCTGAAATCTCAACCTGCAGAAGTTAGGAATGAACTGGCAGTTCTTCAATGACTAGCTGGGATCTTAGGATTTTAGGAGGTGCTTAAGCACTTCTCACCATATAGCAAAGAAATTAATGAATCTCTTTTTTTGACATTTCAATGTCCAATTTAAAAAAAAATCTGTGGAAAGATGATTTTTTTTTTATCTGGAATACTGCTTATTAAAAGCAGAGTTAGTAAAAAAACCTGCCAGCTGCTACTTACAGTTGGCAGACTGCAGTACTCTATAATACAAGTTGTAGCAAATACCAGGATCTATCTTTTATTAGAAGAAAACACCATTCTAACTGGAGCCACTAATGTGTTAACCTTTTCAGCTACAGGAAAGTCTGCTGGGCCCTTCTTAACAGTGAATGAATGTATTAATGGTTCCATTTTAATCTTATTTGCAATGCAAAAAACTGGAACAGCAAAGCTAGTTTAGTGTTCTTGCTTTTTTGTCTCTTTATGATTGAGTGTGCCATAAGCTTGTGGTCAGAAAACAAGAAACTTTGTCTAAAACTCCATCTGAAATAATAGAACTGTAACACTGGCAGTGAAGTGTTACAATCATCTGATGGCTCTAGCCTAACAAATATTTTCAATTCTGTAGCCTTTCAGCTTTATAACATTCCTGCTGTATCAGATCCCGACAGAATGCAGTCAAATGGTGCAAACAGGCCAGTTAGATAACTTCAGTTGAGCAAACATTCATTCTTACATTCACAGGAATTTTCTCTGCCTAAGGGCTGTCCTGTGATAACAGAGGTTGGGTAGCCCTAGCACTATTAAAGGCACTTCTCACTGGCAAAGTAACATAGATGCCATCAGCAGTGGGTTGTGGGTTGCTTGGAAGTCACCCAAAATGCTGGGTTTAGAAGCTCTATTCTGGAATTCTGAGCCTTCAGTTCCTCTTTTCTTATCTAACTGTCCTGCAGCTGAGTTCACATATGTTTGTCTGGTGCCTGTATTTTTCCCTAACTTTTTATGAACCAGTCTAATCAGGCCATCTGAATGAATGGCACTTCTCAAAGAACAGAGAGGCTTAATCTGGTTTTGAAACTCAGGACTGGCTTCCTTTCAGAAACGGCAAGTTTGAGGGTTTGTTTTTCTTTTTCCCTTAAAGTTTAGGTGATGGACCTCTAGGCAGCAAAAGCTCTGCTCTTGGGAGGAAGTGGATTAATGCTCATTTGTCAGATTCAGGGGAACTGCTCTAGAATGCTCTGTGTGTGTTGTAGTTCATTCCCTGCTTGCTCTAATCCCCTTGTGCCCTGTCAAAGTGCACTGCAGCTGGGAGCTTTCTAGCCCAAGCCTGGCCTAGAGCCCACTAGAGAAGATCATGTGGCCCAGTGCTGCTTCTGCACTTTGTTTTTATTGCATTAGCACTGAAAATCATCTCTGACCATAAGCCAGCAAGTGGCATCTCTATGCCCCAGCAAACACTTTCCTGTGGTGTTTTAAAGGATTCACTTAGCGGGAATGAAAATAGTCCGGACATCACCTCAGCTTGGCCGCTACCGAGTGATGGACTACAATGAAGAGAGAGAGATCCAAGAGCCTTGGAGGAGGTACCTGGGGGGGCTGGGGGCTACTCTGGGCCTTGTGGCAGGTTGGCTGTTGCTGTCACCTTCCCCAGTACAGGCTACATGTGCTTCATGTCACTGCTGCTTTTCTGCTTTAGGAAGGCTATCTAAAAGCAGCCCCCAGTCACTTTCAACTGAATCATTCAGCTCCTGTCTTCACATTTGAAGGGTTTCTCCTAGTTTCCTGCCTTTTCTTTCTATTGTGAAGGACACATGCCAGCTAGGAAGCTAACACATCAGATTTAAACATGAAATTATACAGGAAGTAAAACTTAAAAAAAAAAAATACCGCCTGTCTTGTAAATAGGGAGATTTCAGTTTGAAGAGGCACTGTGTTACAAGTTCCCAATATTAAAAGCTTGCTGTTCAGTCTGTGTGGAGTTACCACATGCCATTAAAATAGTGGAAAGCAATATTCTAGTTGGAAGACATGAGAAAGGTGCTATGAGAGCCTTTATCAAAGACTGTTTTATATAGAAGAGCTGGAGGAGGGTGTTGGGTCAAGTGTGGTGGAGGCTTCTCATACCGACAGTGGAGATTTCTCTTTATCATCTCAAAACTCAGGTTTCCATAACAACCCTGTCAAAAACCTACCTACAGCAGCCTATGTACACCATGACTGCAAACTTCTGCGTTGCACTCCCAGGTCTCTCTGAGCTGCTGACAGCTTCTTGGCTTTTGGAGCCTGTAGCTGCCACCTCGCTGTTCTCCCTCTCTGATCGGGGTCCAGTCCGCATTGTCCTCCTGGTTTGGAATACTCAGTGTGAACTCACTTTAATCTGTTTAGTCTGTATCATGGGAAGAATTGTTTCAGGACTTTTCTGCCCTCTGGAAGACTTTTTCTTCTGCAGCTTGGGCTGTAAATGTTACCTTCTTTCTTATAACTGCAGGTATTCTTCCTCCCTCAGGCCTCCTTCCCGACACAACACCAGAAAAACATGGAAAGCTGATGGAATGAATACATTACAATTCAGGCTCCTTTCCAGGACTAAGCATCCTCTTTATACCAAGATCACTGTGGACATTGGATATGTTCCCCCATTTTCTTAAGAGACTGAAAACAAAAGCAGAGGTTGGGTGCCACATGGGCATTCAGCCAATACCTCCCATTTTCCTGTGGAGTCTGCCCCACCTGAGATTAATCCTTTTGCCTTTCGCTTTTCTTCAGACTGTTTCAGATTTAGAAGAGGCTCCAGGAGTAGGGTATGACAGCTACTAAACAGTCTGTGGCTTACTGTGAAAATTGTCCAGGGCACTGTAAAAAGGACTCCTGAGCCATGTCTCTGGGACAGTAAGCTGATCCAAGCCTTCTGGAACCTTTGTGCAGTAGCTTGATCACTCTGTCCTGCTTTGTACTTAAGTGTTAATTGGGATGCAAGCCATTCTGTTGGATGGGCCTCTGATGTGTTTTAATTTGAGGAGGTGTTGAAGCCAATTACAGTTCTATATATATCTTCTGTGAATTTGAGTAAAATAAATGGAGTTATGTGTTCGGCTTAAGAGTTTTATAGAATACTGAATAAGAGTGTAATAAAAGAGAAAGTTGCCCTGAAACCAGACAAGCCAGAGTTTAAATTCCTGATTGATTTTTTTTTTCTGACCCAAACCACCGTTTAAATGATTTTATTTTAGCTGCAAGTAGTGCAAACTGAATGGGACCTGAGGCTGTTACCTAGTCTAACTCCCTGCCCAGGGCAGGGAAATTAACCTACTACTACAGCTGTTGCTCAGACATTAAGTATCATTCAAGGCAGAGCTGTCTTCAATATAAAATACTTCTGAGAAATTAAATACTAGTTTTTCCTCTAAGTCAAACATGTCACCAGTGGAGCTGTGACCTTGGCAGGAATGCATTTGTACTTACCTGACTGTGAGACTGACACAGTCTGCCCCAACCCTTGCCATAAACTTTCTTTCTCTGCCAACTCAGTCTGTGGCAGCCAGTCCAGTTATTTTGAGAGTGTGACACAGAGTATTTTGGCTTGTTACTTGAAGGTACAAAAATTCTTTCACCACTGAGAAGCTGCATCTATGCCACTATACTTAAAAACATTTCGTTTCCATCTTCTCCACAACTGGAATAATGTCCTAAAAGAAACTCTCCCAAGCCTGGCTTCACATCAACATGTAAAGACAGTTAAATACAATGCAGTAAGTCAAGTGCTCTAATCAAGACTTGGGCACAAATGCAGCAGCACAGTGGAACAGCTGATTATCCACAGCCTTTCACCTGTTTCTTAAGCAAGACTCACAGATGATAATGGCCTGGGCATGTATACAAATACACACTTTGCTGTCAGTGTGGCCCAAAGCATTAAAATATGTGGAGAGGAATTTCTTCCGCTCCAACACAGCTGGCTACTGCCTTTCCTTCCTGATCCCTGGAGAGTAACAGACATCCTGCTGCAGAATGAGCCTGATCACTGCCATGGGACATGTCAGCAGTCCCTCAGCAGGGGACACTGTGGTGTGAAGGATGAGACACTGGAGTTCAGTGGACTGCATTTATTGAGAAATTTGTAACATCTCCTTACCCATTACCATTACTGCCCTCCCCTCACACATAAGCAGTTTTTCCTTAGACTAGAAAAAATTAACTTTTCTCATCAAGTTTGTAGTTCTTGAAGAATTATTGTGCTTTTAACGAGACCACAAATAACTTCAGAAATAGTTGCAAAACCAAATTTTTTTTCAGGGACTTGGTTCAAGTCCTTCCACAGGACCAGCCCAAACAAGGCCACTTTTTCCAAGGTCCCAGCAAAAAGTGCATAGAAGAACATGAGGACCTGTCGCTTGGGTCAGTCCGTAACTCCAGTCCTCACAAAAGGAAACCCTCAACCACTCAATGAGATGCTGTGAAGGAACACTTTACTTTCTCCTGTGCTACTCAAAGACTCTTCCAAGCAGGTGCTGGAAGTCGTCTGCTCTAACAGCAGCCACAAAGGAGATCTGTTGCCATTTCCTATAACCTGGGAGGTGCTGGCCCCTATGAGACCTTGGGCTGCACACTGAAGTCCACCGTGATGTTGATGTACAGCGGGTTGTGTTCCACGGAGAGCAGTTTATAGGAACAGGAATTCAGCCCGTCTGTCTTCCACGTTCTAGAGACCTGACGGAGAAGCTTCATCCTGAGGACGGAGAGGAGAAAAATTTTCACTGACATGCACAGGAGAGGAGTTTTGAGCTCTTTCCCAATGGCAGTAAATCTGGAAGCAAAGCTACTGCCATTTTCGATCTACTGGGTGTACAAAGTCTGGTTTTTCCTGTTTTCAGCACAATCACCTATGGGGAGAAAAATCCTTTGGGTCAATCTCTGAAATCATGCATAAATCATTCCTGTGTAAGTGTAATTTTGGAAGTTTCTAGGGAACACCACCCAGTCAGTTCTAGAAAGATCTTACGTAGAGAAAACAGCTGGCAGCTCTGAACAGTGTTGTCAAAGGGGTGTCCTCCAGAGCCTCTGGGTACCACAAAAAGGCCATTTTGGCCTAGAACAAAGAATTGGTCCCCCAGCTGCCTGGCTCAGCACACACCAAGACAATGCAAGGTAGAAACCCGTTCCTGACCCACCTCTCTCGGTTCTCCTCGTTACCGTGGTCACGGTTGTGGAAGATCATTGTGTACCTGGCCACATCAGCAGGCGGCCTCACCACTTTCATCTTCTGCATCTCAACCCTGCAAGAAGCAATGGGAAGTGTTGTGAGGAAGATAACACCTATAAACAAGCTGTTAATGAAAAAAACCCAACAACAGGAGATTTCATCTCTTGTAGATGCTGTGGAAGCAAATACAGAGAGCTGTAAAACTCATCTGCATCTCTTCCACAACCCATTTTGCCAGAGAAATGAGGCTCAGAGTTGCATTCCTGGAGAACAGGTCAGGGGGGTGTGACAGATACACCTTTCCTTTGAACAGAAGCAGGTAGTTTCTACAGTAGAGATGTAGAGCTTTTATATACAGAGTACATTTATATCAGTATTGACTGGACTACTCCGTACTGCCCTAAGTCTCCACATGTTCTGGAACAAGTTCATCTCAACCCCTGCAATAAAACCCCTATACTTGATAGTTTTCCACTTATAATTTTTTCTAAAAAATTTAAAAGCTTGTTTTCTTTTTTAATAGCTGGCAGACAGCTGCAAAACTTTTATTTGTTCGCATGAAGAGAATTTCTCTTGAGAGCAATGCCAGAAGCACTGAGCCCTGTGCATGGATTTAAGTGTCTGACATCAGGCACTTAGTTGGAGCTTTTGACCTTATACATATTCTGTGGAGTACAACTTTGCCCTGACAGCAGAAAGAAAGAAATTTTATGACAAGGGAATTAAGGAATCTTAAGGACTCTTAATTAAGGCATTAAGGAATCTTAAGGACTCTTTGCTAGTCATTCATCAGCTGAAAGAAAAATAGGAAACCATGATTTGAAAAAACTGAGCCCCTTACAGATTTCCTTGACTTTGTAGCAGTAAATGATCAAACAATTGCAACATTATCTGAAGAATCTCTCTGTGACACATGCCTTAGGAGTGAGCCCAAAAGAGACCACCTCGTTTGTTCCAGAGGCAGAACAGTAGAATGTGACAGTCCCCAGCCCTGAATTCTGAGGGCACTGGAGGGATGCTGCCATCTGCTGACTTCCCTCGGGAAGGCTCCGAGGATCTCTGCACAACAACCCACCAGACAGCAAGCTTGCCATTACCTACCCCTGCAAACTCGGTCACCAGCCCAAGAGGAAAGGCACAAGCCAAGTCCAATTGCACAGCACACACTGGGTCATGACTTGGTTTCCCCACCAAGACCTCAAGAGCTGCAAAGTTACAAAGTGCCACACAAATCACTGTTCCCAAGCCCTTGCAAACATCCCTCAGTAAATCCTGCTGTTTCTCTGCTGCCCACAGGAACATCTGAAAGAACTATCATCCATGGGAAAGCAGGGAATAAAACACGACACAATACCGCCCCCTAAACTATAAAAGTCAGCTCCCAGGAGGTCACAGAGAAGTTGGTGTGTCGAGGCAGGAGTCAGAATGAAAAAATAGTTGTGGTTAAGGGAGAGAAATCCATGCCTCTAGCAGACCTTTCAGATTTCTTGAGATAGAGCAGAACAATCTACTGAACTGACACCAAGAAACACTTTCATTTGGAAGTTCCTAATTTTTTAACACACTTGATCCCCTGTATATTTACATAACATCACCAGGAATATAAATTTTAAGTGCCCAAAATGTTTGTTTGCATTATTTAAACAACTGAAAAGGATAACAACTTAAAAATAATGGAGTGCAAACCAAGTTACAAACTGATAGGCTCTGCCAGCAGAGCTTGTGGACTTGTGGGTTCTTATCTGCTGTTTGCTTGTGGCTTTTTCTCCATTTACTAATAGCAATGTAGGATTAGAGGTTTATTTCTAGGCAAAGGGCAAAAGATCAACATAAAAGTTTGGTTGACTTCTTTGTCCCACTAAACCTCTCCAGCCAACAAGTTTCTCCTACTTTGACAGGCACATCTGCAAAATGAGTTTTCACAAGAGCAAAGGGTATTTGCATATATATGTAGCCTTTCTATAATTCAAGTTATTTGCTATCTTCACTATAATTACCACCACATAAATACAAACTAAGCCCTACTTGGAGCAAATCCAGTAGTCAATGAATGCAAAACACCCAATTCCACCAAAACACTCCCACATTCTAGCAAAGCACTGGAACTCAGTACGTTTGTGTGTCTCTGGCAAACCACACTCCAGACTTCAATTATAACCAATTTCCAAGCAAGAATACAAATTCTGTGTGTCTGAGACCAAACCAAACCAAACCAAACAACCCACAACCAGCCAACAGTGCTGTGAGGAAGAAAAGGCATTAGACACACCTAACCCTTGCAAAGAGCAAACTGCTCACAGAACTGAACCTTGCACTTCACATCTCCACTGCAATACTGTTCAGTGCTGTTGTCAGTGAAGGCCCCTGGGGTGTTGTGCTCTTGGAGGCTAAGTGTGAAGTTGTGCCAATTTTTAAATTTTTTTCTTAAAACTAATTCCTCATTGTTTACCTGATTCGAAGGTCATCATCTTCTCCACCCCAACCCCAGTAGTTGTTAGAGAATCCATTCACTTTGGAAAACTGATCTCTTGTAAGCGCAGTCACACCTCCAAAATATCCCCGGTACCGTAACCTAGACATACAAGGGGAATGAAAAATTAAAAGTCATATTCTATTAGCAAGGAAAACATCACTCTGATACTCCAGATCTAGACTTGGCTTGCACAGAGTTAAGGGTGCACAAATCCTTAAAAGCTGGTCCCATTCTCTTCCTCTTTTCACAACAAGATGGTGATTTGCTTTAGGCCAGAAAAAATTACCTCTCCAACTGAGAGAACAGAGTCTTATTCAGAAGCTTTTTTTCTCTTTACACAATTCCCCTTGCCAGCCAAACAGGTACTTCATTTCAGGGACTCTGAGGTATAGAAAAGCAACAAAGCTATGCACTAATGCAGTGGAAGCTCTGCAATAACAACAGCAAGCCATTGATTATCTTAGAGCTGAATCTGAAAAACTTGGAAAGAAATCAGCTCACAGCAAGGGGACGTGTGCTACTGGATATTGCAATAACAATTCCAAGGTAAGGTACAGTGCAAGTTACTTAGTAACCCAATATAATGGAGCTCAGCTTTAAAGGAGATTAATTTCTAACTTTTACTTTCCTCACCCTGAAAAATGCATCTACTTTAAAGTGATGTTTACATATCATGTTTATTTATCTTCTTAGGCCATTCTGCTAATTGCTTTTTATGATGCCCTCCTCTGTCTTGGCCCTTAAGGTAATGTTACAACACAGCTTCTGCTACCTTGCCCCAGCCCATTCAGAGGTGATGGGCACATGGCTGCAGATTGCATTTGTACATGTATGTGAATCTAAACAGATTAACAAATTGCCAGGGCTAGAAATACTCATTATGGCATTTGACATGCCAGACAATGCTCATTATTATTTCTGATTCTGATTTAAATGAATGTAATTTCAAAAACACCAAAGGAGAAAATAAACCAGCACAAGACCCTCAACACAACCTCCCTCAAGACTATTTTTCCAGGCTGATTTTTTCTCACAGCATCACAGAGGAATGGTGAATGTTAAAGGCACCCCTGGAGATCATGAATCCAACTCCTCTGCTCAGAGCAGGGTCTGCTAGAGCAACTTGCTGAGGAACATGTTCAGTCAGATTCTGAGCATCACCAGATGCTCAATCTCTTTGGGATTCCACAATCTCTTTGGGAAGCCTGTTCCAGTATTTGACCATCCTCACAGTAAAAAAAAAAAGCTTTTTCATATCTTTAAGTGGAATTTCCTGTCTTTCAGTTTGTGCCCATTATCTCTTGCCTTTCACTGAGAAGGGTCTGGCTCCACAGTCTCTACTCCCTTCCATCAGGTATGTATACACATTTCCAAGATCCCCCTCTGCCTTCTCTCTGCTAAACAATTCCAGCACTCTCAGCCTCCCTCACATGTCAGATGCTGCAATCCCGTAATCTTCTTCTCAGGCTCTCCTCTGGACTTGCTCCACTATGTCCCAGAACAGGACACAGTACTCCAGGTATCATCTCCATGGTGCTGAGCAGAAGGGAACAATCACCTCCCTCAACCTGCTGATAACTTCCCCCCAAGATGCCACTGGCCTTTGTCACAAGGGCTTTGTCACTGCTGGCCCATGTAAACTTCCTTGGGTGAATTCTTTCCAGTAAAGCTGCTTTCCAGACAGTTGGCCTCCAGCAGCTACTGGTGCACAGAGTTACATCTCTCCAGGTGCAGGACACTGCATTTCCCTTTGTTCACCTTCTCTGTTCAGATTCCTGCTGGCCACGTTCTCCAGCTGACAAAGGCTCTGCTACATAAACCAACCCTGTGAGATTTCTGTCCTCTGAAAACCTGCTGAGGGTGCATCTGCCACATCCTCCCAGTTACCGATGAAGACTAACTAACTAGTACCAGCCCCAGTATCAAACTCTGATGTAAATGACTAGTGACTGGTCTCCAGCTGGACTTTACTGATCAGAACCCTTGGAGCCCAGCAGTTCTGGCAGTTTCAGCCCATCCCATTGTCCACTTACCAGTGTATACTTCATCACTTTATACTTCATCACTGGGTCAGTGGGCCCATTATGGGAGACAGTGTTGAAAGCCTTCCCAAGATAAACATTATTCACTACTACACCCTCATCCAAGCTAGTCAAATCAGAGAAGGCTATGAAGTTGGTCAGGCCTGACTTGTGAACAGATTTGTTCTCCCTCCTTTATCTCCTCCCCTAGAGGAGACAAGCCACAAGGTAGAGGAAGTTCCATCAAGTTTTAATTACACATTACTACCTTGAGACTTCTGCTATGGATACTCCAGAGGAATGCAGCACACGAATGGACAGCAAGGAGGTCCCATAAACAGGAACAGCAGGGCAGAGCCCTCCCCAGCTGTGCTTTCAGGACAGTCACCAACAGGACCACATCCTGTTCCAGCAGCCTGACAGTTTGGGAACAGTGTGACTGCCCGTGCACACACCCATATACACACCCCACTGCTTGCTTATTCACCCCATAATTCCCCTACACCACTGCAGAGGCAGACACCAAAGGAGCCCGAGCTGGGGTGCACTGAGAAGAGTGAGGCCAGCAAGATGAAGGGGAGATTCTCCTCCCCTACTCAGCCCTCGAGAGACCACATCTGGAATGCTGTGTTCAGTTCTGGTCTCTACAGTTCAAAAAAGACAATGAACTGCTGGAGAGGGTCCAGCAGAGGCCACAAAGATGATGAGGGGTCTGGAACACCTCCCTTATGAGAAGAGGCTGCGGGAGCTGGGCCTGTTTAGTCTGGAGAAGAGAAAACTGAGAGGGGATTTCATCAATGCAAATAAATATCTGCAAGGTGGGTGCCAAGGGGATGGTGCTAGAACCTTGAGTTGTTTCCACTGATAGGATAAGGAGCAATGGCCATAAACTAAACCACAAAAAGTTCCACCTCAACATGTGGAAGAACTGCTTCCCATGGAGGGTGGCAGAGCACTGGAACAGGCTGCCTAGGGAGGCTGTGGATTCTCTCTCTCTCCCTGGAGACATTCCAAACCCACCTGAATGAGTTCCTGTGCCACCTGCTCTAGGTGACCCTGCCCTGGCAGAGGGGTTGGACTGGATGATTCCCAGAGGTCCCTTCCAACCCCATCCATTTTGTGATCTTGTAATCAGGACAGTGCTGCCCACTCTTCAAAGCTTTAATACATAAGTCTTCTATCTAAAAGAATCCAAAACTGAGCTGTAGTTATGTAGCTAAAGATAAGGCACTGGATCTCCAAAGGCACATGGCTGCTGAGATTACTGCACACTGCATTGCAATAGAATATAGCCCCCTGGGAGAAAAAGAATTCCCCCCACCCCACAGCAGGTAGCTAATAAAACCCCAAAACAAAACAACAGACAACAAACAAAAGACCACCTTCCCCAAAAACACCCCAAAACCAAACAAACAAAAAATTCCCACAAAACACAAACCGACCCACATTTCTGCTCAGGACATTTTGTATTAATACAGAACATGGATGGGTTCAGTTTTCTCTACCTCATCTGAGCAACATGTCTCAGTAGGCTCACCTCAGCTGCAGCAAAACACTGAGGTCACCCAACTGGGATTTCAGCTTGTGGTATCAGCTCAGTTCAAGAATCATTCTTGACCTCAGAATCTGAATTCCTTCAGACATGCCTTGGAAGCAGAGCATTATCAACCCACTTCATGGATGCATAAACACAGGCAGTGACACAGAAAAAGTATTAATTATCAATTCAAGTTGAATTATCAAATTCAAGCCACCAGCATTCCAGTGGAATACTCTGCAAGGCTTTTCAAGTGCTCCAAAAGCCTGTCACAAGCCTAGTAGGTATGTACTTGTTCCAGTTTTCACTAAATGACTGGAAAGTGAATATTATTCTGTGTCAGTATTGGCACATCCCATCTCTTTCTCATATTTAACAAAGGAAATGCAGAAGCAAAGCAGAGCTTTACTTCAAAGTACTTTGAGATCAGCTTTTGTAAAGCCCGCTTCTAATCAATAATTAGAGTGATGTGACATGAACTGAATCTTGAAAGAAATAAGTTCAGTGAAAATACTTTTAGTCATTAAATTCACCAAACTCAGGAGCCTTTTCTCTCTGAGGTGGACAACCTGACTTTTCACTTTAAACTATTTATATCACATAAGCACTTATGGGACTCATTTAAAAATCAGAATGATCCTGTGTTATACACTGTTCAGTGAAATAATTAAAGAACTGCCCTATCCTTTGGCAAATTCCCACACTTGAGCTCTCAGTATCAGACATTACCTCTTCAACAGCAGAAGTGGCAAGTTCTGTTATAGTAAGATCACACCCTCAAATTACAGATCAGGAAACTGCAAATGTGTGCTAGCTTTGCCAGAAGGTCTCTGCACAACCTCTGGCACATTGCTTTCCTCTTGAAACACCCCTTAATTCAACTCCAAAAACCAGAACAATGACAATGATCATTTGTGCAGGTGACTACAGGGCTGACTGCAGAGGTGTCTGTCCAGTTCTGTACTCCAGAGAGGTGAAGTGTTACCACTGGTGTCAGGAGGAAGGGTAGGTACCAGCACACAGCTCCATCAGAAGAGGAACATAATCAGTAACATGGCATTTCCGTTGGCATTCATTCCATATTCCTGGTTTCCTACCTGTATCCAGTATTGTTCCTGCCAACTACAAGGTGCTTTGGTTGTGTGTCACACATGTAAATGTTAAAGTCATTTTCTGGCACCAGATCCACATCATGGAAAATGAAACAGTCCCAGTTTGCTTCTTTTAGGGCCTCTAGGTATCCTACATTCAGCAGTTTGGCTCGATTAAATTTGGTGTTGCCAGCCTGTGGAAAAGAATGGAAAGAAACAACTCTGAAGAAGGTGCCACAGCTTTTGAACCAGAGCTGCTCCGGGGCATTTGTTCAGATTGTGTGGTTTGCAACCACACCCACGTGGCTTTTCCAGCACCTCCAGAGCAGTAACTGCACAGAGTGCACTGTAACACTGTAACTGTGCCCGTAACACTGGGTACAGCATCAGAGTGCCCAAGGGTGCAAAGTTTCTCCAGCCTCTATTCATCACAAACACATCCAACCAGGCTCAGGAAAGCCTGTGCTTAGCTGGGCGCCACAAGTGTGAGTGCTCCATGGCTTAACTGGCCTGCCCCCAGTCCTGGAGTTACCATCGGGCTCCACAGCAGAAGAGGCCTCAGTACAGTCTAGAAATTGGTGTTCCATACAGGGAGGCTCATGGAAGTTCTTTTCAAAAAAAGCAAAACCAAACACCCATGTTAATCTCATGCTAATTAGTCTCTAGATGTCAGAGCCCTTGCCATGAACGATTTATGCCTGTCCCCTCAGGAGGAGAGCCATGCTGAAAGAGTTCCCTGTATTTCCTCTGCTCACACACAGGTGGCTGAGTGGGAGTGAAAAGCAGGTCTCTTCATTTCTACCTCCTACCTATAACCTGATTATGCTGTTGCAGGGGGCATGCTCCTAGCACAGAGCTTCACCTTTTTACTAGCCTTCATCGTTTGCTTTTGCTGTAAGTTACTTAGTATTTGCTTTTCAAAAATCGAATTTTTCACCTCTGAGGTACAAGTATATCCACACACACCTGGCAGTTTTGTAAGCTTATCATCTCAACATTCACTTTGAAGCAAGACATGTGGTTATCTTGCTGTTTTCAGTTTTTACCTGGCTGCATGCTGTACCAGTCTGCAGAAGGGCTTTCTGCTCTTGAGGACAAAGTGAAGATGTGCCTCAAGTTCCCACTAGGGAACCAGAGGGCCAACCCCTGCCCTCCCAGAAAAAGACAGGACAGTCATTTTCCAGAGCAAGGAACCTGTGTACTTGAAAGAGTAATTAAAAAAAATGCTTTCAAGATAAACTGCTTGGAATTCTAGCAAATTTTCTAAAAGGTGCCTGGACAGAAAGAGGGTCCATGGAAAATGAGAAAGAAGCTGGCCTCCTCAGGCTGAGAGAAGGTAAACTGTAGGGAAAAGCAGTTGTATACAAAGCATGTTTTATTGTTCTAAAAAGTAACACTTGGCTCTAAAGCAGGATTTGTTCACTGAAACAACCATCTGCTCTGGAATGAAGAAGATTTATGGGATTCACGACTCCATACCTGCAGTCTGAAAAATACAATACAGTGCCCATTCTGAGAAATTACAAGATGGATCATCAGTTGCATCCACCCTCTGGAGAGAATTTTCCAGTAAAAAATTCAGATACAATCCACCTAAAATCAGGATGTCAGATTTCTGAATGGGAGTTTTTTTGGTGTGTTTTGTTTTTCTTAAAATGTCCTGTTTATAAAAATACCCATGAGACAGTCTCCTCCTGAGGATGAAAACACAGGTTATTGAGTGAACAGAACAAATCAGATGTCTGTTAAGGTACACTCAGAGAACATCACTTGTATTGAGTATCAAACCCAGCTTAGAGGACAGCCTCTTCCATCTGCTGAAGTTCTGTTTTCCTCATCAGTGCAAGCCACCACAGCAGCCAAATGGCAGCTGACACTGCTTTCCAGGAAGGGCAGTTTTCCATGTCAGACCACACACTGAACAAATAGCAGAATTCACTCATCTTTTATCAAGGACAGAATTGTCTCCCTTTGTTTCTATGCAAAAATAACACTGACCACAAGACAAACTTACGTTGGGAAAGAAATTATTGACCCTTTAGAGATTACAAACTGACTTGGTTTTGAGCACAGTATGCATGTATGCACACATTTAGAGAAGCACAACTTTAGAGATATTAAAAGCAGCCCATAAAGAAGAAATCTGGAGTAAGCCCTTCAGTGGCTCACAGAAAAAAAAATACAAAAGGCCCATTTAACCTACCTCCAAAGTAGACTGCGTAGTTTAACAGTTAAATCCTGTTTTTTTTTCATCAAAAGATACTTAGAACAACTAATAACATCACAAATCAAAAGTGAAAATGGATTTACCCCAGGAGAGTTGTTAGACCCACTTTCCAGTCTTTGGGCATGACCCATCTACATGGAAATGCTATGTGAAAGCTTCCAGCCTTCCAAGCACAATCTCTGATAGAACAAGTTCAGACTTGGCACGGCTGTATTCATCAGACAAAACTTCCTTACTTTTTGCTAACATGGCAACAGCAGTTCTCCACTTCACATATTTCAATAAATTAAAAAGATATGCTCATTCTCCCAATAATTTATTCCCAACCACTGCTTCCTGCTAGAATGAGCCAGTAAATGTATGATTATAGTACAAATTAATGCAGGAAAAAAGCCCTTGTTTTTCCACTCTGGAGGCCACGTGATGACTCTAAACAATCAAAGAACAGTTCATTCCAAGTAAAAATATCATGCCATGACTTTTATTGCTGTTGTGCTGAGACACTCAGATGAGCAGAAGTGTAAGAGTGGAAGCTTTCACCTAGAAAACACTGCTTCATCCTGATTAATTGACTCTAGGCTCTTTAATCAGGAGGGAGGAGAAACTGTATTAATTTATCACTTTTTCTTTCACTGTCTCAAATGACTTTTTGAAGCCAAAGCAGAACATATACATAAATGGGAGTAAAAGAAAGCAAATATAATACAGGATCAAGAAAAAGACAACATATTACAAAAGAGAAATATGTAATGCTTTTGGCACATGCAATTAGAACATAAGCACCTTGATGAAAGACTGTTGAAAGAATGTGGCACAGGTCTGCTTAAGTTTTAGCCACTGAAACAGCATTGCTAGAAAGAAGACAAATAAAGAAATTAATAAATCTTTCAGGAACCAAGTGCTCTTCCATGATGACTACTCTCCACAAGCTGGGTAAATAAAGCAGCTACAAGCAGCAGCTGTCATGTTAAATTTGAGAAAGCAAAAGTAAAACCACACGATACACACAACTTACTAAGCACAAGAGCCTGGTGGGAGAGAGAAGGGCTAGAGACAAACTGCAGCCTTCTATCTAAATGACTCCAAACATGAAGACAGAACAGGCCAGCCCAGTTACCTGTGTGGATACTGCAAGAGAAGTGACTTGCATTAGCAGTGCCAAGGACGCTTACCTTGCATGCCAACTCAGAAACACCAAGTTACTTAGACTGAGAAATGAACATCACTTAAAGACACTGTAAATACTCCCCAGCCTTGAGATCCAGGAGT
The DNA here is from genome assembly GCA_013397195.1 of Hylia prasina. Classification (NCBI taxonomy): domain Eukaryota; kingdom Metazoa; phylum Chordata; class Aves; order Passeriformes; family Sylviidae; genus Hylia; species Hylia prasina. Next base: position 15,986 of record VYXD01001866.1, on the reverse strand, counting down.
GCCACCAGCAGTGACTGCAGGCACTGTTGCATACCTCAGCCAGCAGAATTGCTGGAAGCAGGCTTGGAGCAGTGATGTCAGCCAGCAGAAGCAGCAGAAGCCTCTCCTCAGGCTGCAGGGCACAGCCATGGCCCTCACCCAAACAGCTCTGCACAGCTGCCTCACCTGGTGAATGACATAGATGCCATAATCCAGCTGCTGCCTTTGCAGGAAGGGGTGGAGGTGCTGCAGGAGGTAGAGCAGATGCTTCTCTCGGTTGCGGTGTGGGATAAGGATGGCCACGTGCTGCAGGGCTGAGCACTCCACAGGGTGGTACCGGCCCCTGGCTACCTGAGGGTTCTCCTTTTGCACTTCTTCCAGTGTAACAGATGGTTGGAAGGAGAGTTTGCTGGCACCTCCTGTAAGAGCACAAGAACCTTTCAGGTTGTGGCTGGTCCAGTCACTTAATGAGGCACTATGTAACCAGTGTAAGAATCCCAGGTTCAAAGCCCTGAGTGCCTTCCCTGCCCTTCCAAGAGAAAAGCAGTACTATAAGGATTTTATGCAGGCAGTGGAAGGAGAGGCTGTCAAGCGTGTAGTTGCTTAAACTGACTATGAAGTAGTGTCCATAAAATAAAAATATTTTTAAAAAATCCAAGAGACGTTCTAAGCCACTGCAGAAGGATTGGCCAGAAATGGCTGCCAGGGCAAAGCAGAGGAGAAGAAAGTGGAAAGAGACATAGGACTGTGGCTGTAAGAAGTCATTGGCACCTAAAGCACAAAAAAAGCATGACAGGCTCAAGGCTATAAATTAATAAAATAAAACATACCAAGGCTTTCCGTAGCCAAATGAAATTTTCATCCTTTCTCTTGCACTGAGCTATCACCCCAGCTCCTCTGGACTCAGCCAGCCCATGAAAAAACACGATTCAGGCAACTGTGATGGCTACAGCCATTGCTGCATTTACTTAATCAAATGTGTCTTGGGGTCAGGGTGAGGGTGTGCAGGGAGACAGAAGCTTTTTGAACTACATCAGGGAAGAAGGAAGAATCCAGCTTCCCAAACAAATCCCTAATCAGGCTCACAATAAGGAAGAGAAAGAAGATAATGACATGATACTGCAAAGCAGGAGCCTGGTGCTGCTAGAAGTACCAAGCCAAGGAAAAAGTAGAATAATAAAAATGCCCGAACCAAGAAAACAGTCACCCATTTGAACCTTCATCATAATCAGTGCTAACTCCAACAGAGTTGTGAAGTCCTTCAATTGTTAATACAGAGACAAGAAAGTATATTTAATAATGAAAAGGCAAAAAAATGAGGAAAGATAAAAACACTTGTGGTTAAGACAAAAATATTTTAATTTTTTAAAAAAGCAAAAGATGTACATGTAAGCAAGGGAAAAAGAAAAATTCCTTCATTAATCCCCATTGGCAGGCAGGTGTCTGGCCACGTCTAGGGAAGCACATACAGTAGTTGTTGGGAAGACAAATGCTGCCACCATGAACATCCCTCCTTCCTCCTTTCCCTGAGCTTTTACTGCTGAGTATGGTGAATGACACAGTCACAGAGTATGGAATACCACTGCACTCAGCTGGGGTCAGCAGTCCAAGCTGTGTCCACTCCCAGCCTCCTGCCCACCCCACTGGATTTTAGGGGGCTAGGACAGACTGAGACAAAGCCTCATCAGAGTGCAAGCACTGTTCAGAGTAGCCAGGTTACTGGTGTGCTACCAAAGCTTTTTTATCTACAAATGCAGAGTGCAGCACCAGCTGCTCTCCCAGCCAGACCCAGCACAGGCACTGGGTGCCACAAGGCACTCCCTCACCCAGGAATGCTTCCTGCAACTGGTTGCATGGGTTTCACAGGAAAGGTATCCAGCTGGAATATGGCTAGGGAGAAACCCAAGTCAGCAGCACGACAGCAGACTAACTTGTCAGAGAGGAGAGGAAAACACCATCACTTACGCAGGTACGGAGACAGAGCTGGGCAGGGACCCTGAAGTGACTTCACTGTGGGAACGTCTGCAGTGGATTCAATCTTCTCTTCCTTTTGTCTGTGCTCCAGACTAGTTACCTTCCTGAAAAACTCCACCATGCTCTTAGCTTTAGGAAATTCTTGTCTGGTGTCCACTAAGTAACTGAATGTGGTCCATAGCACCATCACAAATAAAGTGACAAGCACCAACACTTTGAACTTATAGAAGAGATTAAAAACATTCAAGCCCAAAGCCATGGCTTTCCCTGATCCACAAAGAGCTTCCTCTGCTCTGATGCCAAGGCAGGTCACTGCATATCCAGTGGGGATGAAACCACAGCTCCCAATAAGAATGTCACAGTAGGGAAGTAAAGCTGGAGGTAGGGAGGGCTGCCACACTTCCTGCAGTTTTGAAATTCATGGAGCCATTGTACTGTTTGCTCTCCAAATGTCACAAAATATGGCTTTAACCTGGACCACAAAAAAAGAAAGAAGGAAGGAGAGAATTAGTTCCTACCACCTCCACAGCTACACCTTCACAGATGTCATGAAAACAGGCTGTGACAATACACAAAAGGAACAGCAAGTATGAACAACTGGTCAGAAACAAAGACACTGAGCTTTGGTCTTAGTTCAGCCACAAACCAGCTGCATTATTTTATGCAAATCACTTTCCTGTTTTGTTGTTCTCTCTCAATCTTTCTTTTTTTTTTTCAGCTCAGAAAATGCAACCACTGCCCCATGTTACATCTGTGTACAGTGCCTGGCAATACACAGGTTTTACTACTTCTGTTTCTACTAAAATTAACAACAGCTGCAAAGCAAGAGATTCTGCTGGCTATGAGTAAAGCCCATCCAAAATGAAAACCACATGAATCTCTGCAGAAATAAACTCTTTTCTTCTGAAAGACAGTATTACTGATGCTATGTTGCTCTGCACAATGCAGCGTGAAACCCACAACACCTGACTGGTATCAGAAATCATTTTTCTTTATCTGCTGCCTGTCAGTACCACCTTTTGAGTCTTTGTCCAGTATTCCCCCTCTCACATGCAGTTGAAGGAGGAAAATCTTCCTGCTTTTTAAGAGAAAGGTTCAGTTTTTCAAAAGTGTTAGGTCTGTAAGGAGTCAATCCTTTATTCCACTTTCTGCCCTCTTTCAAGGGCTCCCTTTTCATACATCCTTTCATTGCCATCATACTATACTTACCACTCTACTTCTTTTGACTGTTATTATCATCCCATAGCAGAAAAATAATGAAATTTTAATAAAAGAAGCTCTAATATAGAAAACACACAAGAAAACTGCCACCTCTGACAACAAGGACTGAGGCTAAGTGAAGCAAAGGCTGTGATTAAAGACAATGCACATGAAACAGGCTAGATCAAAGAGAAGAAACACAAAAACATGGAAAAGGTTATTTCATACCAGCCTCTAAAGTACATGAGACCCTGGAGAGATATCACAGGCACAAGGAGTACAGTAACTCCACATTCCCACTAGTTTAGACCTGGTGTCTTCTGGGGAATTTTGCTGATCTGTGGGAATGTGTATGGGCGCCTGACCCAGGACTAACAACATGAACTCCCAAGTTTTTAGGGTTCACTGGGAATTATCAGCTGCTGTCCCTCCTGGCAGGCACTTCATGGAAGTGCTCTCCCCATTCACATGCAACACACAGCAATGCTCTAAGGAGGGAAAAGGGACTCAAATAAAAGAGAAAATGTCCACCCTCCCCCATCAGTTTACACCCTGCAACAGCTACACACAGGAAATCAGTGATAAGCTCTATGAATCATCTTAGAGCAGTGTGGACACCATGGGTAATATTAGCCTGTAATTATTAAATCAAAACCCTTAGAATTAGCTTATCTAAACTCTACCTACAAGTTTCTATGGAATAAATTAAATTGCTGCCTTTCATGGCCTCTCAGCTACTACACAGCATTCATCAGGTGAAGCACTTCCCCCAAAGGGTGTCATTTTCTCCAAAACAAACCAAAGGTCTCACTGCACAAAGTGCATGCACAAGGAGAGAATTTCCTTCTCCATCACCCAATCCAAGTGCACCCCAGATCGACCTGGGCTGAAAAGGACAACATAAAAGATACTGAACTTAACATGCAGCAAATGACTATCAAAAGGTGTTTATTATATTCACAGCTTCCCACTTTCCATGAAATGGACTACAGTCCAAAAGAGGTAAAACATTTGCTCACCACTGGTACTCAGATTAGTGCAAATCAGCTGTCCCCCATAAGAAATTCTTTTGTCCATAAATAAAGTCAAAAATTAACTATCCATGGGAAAAGACAAAGTAACACCAGGAGGCAGTCAGCAGTATTAGTCAGAAGAAGAAGCTTCTGAAGTATTTTGTTGTTTTTTGTTAAAATATCAGGAAGAGCATGCAGGTGTAAAATTGCTAAGGTACTAGGATGTTAAAATTATGGACATAAGCTATGAACTTATTGCATGAACCTTATTTCTACTCTCCTCCACTCCTATTCCAAATCTCCCACATATCAATTTCCTTTGTCAGCTTTGCAAAATTCTATAAGCAGTTGCTACTAAAAGTTCACGTTACTTGTCTCTGACAAATATTCACACTGTACTACTGTCAGGGTGAATAATTTCCCATAATAACTAAACTCACATCTCCACTGGCTTCTATGGCAGCGACGGAATGCTGCTCCTGCTTAAAATACACCTGAGCCCTTCAACAGGGCAGCATAAATATTCACGCATGATCACAACCATCAGCCACCTTCAGCTCATCACAACACTCATGCAGAAGGGCAATAATTCATATTTCAGAAACCTGCAGCTTGATTTTTTGATACTATCTACAGAGAATACAGCAAGTATTTTGAAATGCAGACACACAAAGTATTTAAATGGAAAAAACACAGATGAATCAATTTACCCACCAATTTATCTTTACATTATTACTTAAGAGATTAAAAGGTGGTTTGCCTGGCTTTTTTTCCCCGGAAACATGAGAATGGCATGTGCACAGAAAGGCAAACCTGATTCTACCAACAGAGGAGGAAGAACTGTGGAAGAACTATACCCTTATGAATGAAGGTGACAGTGAAGAGCTGTCACTTTTATGACTCCTGACAAAGACTGAGAACTTGGGAACTTAAGAGGACAATAATTGAGAATAAATGGACAAACAAGAAGTTAAGCTTCAATAAGAACCTGCCTGTCAGAGAAACAAAGAAAAACCCCTGACCATTGCCCCTCTGGAGGGTTATGTTACTATTTCACACTAAGGACTCTTCAGTTTAAAAAGTCACCTTTCACCAGCAAGCCTGAAGTACCTTGGTTGCTAAGTCAGGCAGCTAACCTAGAGTCAAAAAGACCAGAGCTGAGAACTTGTTAAAGAAATAAAAAAGCTAGGCTCAGGGCCTGTCGCTAAAAAGCCATACTTGGAGAAGTAGTATAAACACCAGTTATAATACCTGACATAAAATTATTATTAAGGGAATAGTCGTCATCAAATACTGACTAGAATAGTCATGCAAAATCTACTCCAGCCTTAATAGTCTTGACAGTAACAACTGAGGCAGAAGAGACATTCAGTAGCTGAGTCCTTTCCACATCCTGACCAACCAAGTCCCCTGTCCCACTGATCAATTTCCCATCTTCCTTTTGATCCCTATGTAGTTAATGAAGCACATATTTTCACCTTTGATACCCCTGGATTATGGCTGATATATTGGTTGGGGGTGGTGGTGAAAAAGGCCACCTAGTCATACATTATACCATGTGCAAACAATAATTCAATACTAAACAAATCTTGCTATAAACAATAGTATCTCAGAAGCTGGAAACATGGTTGTTTTTTCTCCTCTACTTTGTAACTCAGGGTGACTAACCCTCAAACATGAGTGGGAGACACCTGTGGTGCAACTAAACTCTTCTCACAGCTCTGAAACCTGACTCTAGTTTTACATGACCTTCATAAAATAGACCAAAGAAACTTTCATAGTTTCACACAGGAAACAAAGTGCAACTTTCTTGCGAAACAAATTCTCAGTGAAGCATAACCAAACCTAGTTTAGAAAGTTACAGCTGGCTAGAAGGGTAGGGCTCTTCGGACCACAAGGTCAAAACCACCACAGTACCCATGTCAAAATGCATAATAAAAATAAATTAAACAGAAAAAAGCCACAGTTATGCAAATATGGCATCAGTCGGAATTCTAAAATCAATGGAAAAGGTGAAAGGTCTCCCCCTACATGCAGATATACTCGTATCTAGACAGATGTTGTAACACAATTCTAAATAGCTCCCTGATCATGCTGAGGCACAAAAAATAGTGCATGCTCTGCCTTCCCCAATAGCACATCTGTACCAACAACTGTCCTTGTGCTCTGCAGCTTGTCTGTCAACTCAAGATCTATAGCCTGCTATGTGTTTTGAATCACATGCCAAACCCTGCTTCCCTGTTGGAAGGTTCCTGGCTCATAAGAGATTTATGCAGGAACCCCATCCAGGACACAGAGCTGTATGGCTCCTCCAGGAACAGAGCGGTGCAGTTCTCATCCTTGAGCCTGATGTCACAAACATGGAGCCCAAACTTGCCCTTTTCCATCCAGGTAGTCCAAAATAGCCGGCAAGGTTCCAGCATGGACAAGACTTCTTCTGAAGCAAACCAAGAAGATCAGAACCCTGTCCATACTCATCCAGGGTTTTCCCAGCAGAAACACACATGCATTGGAGTCTGACACGGAACGAGCAAGCAACACACGTACAAGCTGGTTCCCCATGTAAGGGCTGCAGGGTCAACCTGTGCATTTGCCTCCTGATTGAAGCCTGTAGCACTACCAAGCTCAGAAATGCCCAGGAATACTGGACTAAAGGCTGTTCCTTTTCATCAAAGCAGAATTCCTGGACAAAGTCTGTATCAGCCAGAAGACTGAGAACTGGTAGCCCTGGTCTAGGTATCAGTGAAGGAAAGTAACCTTAGGAACAAAATCTGGTAAGTAACTGGAGTTGATAAAAATTCATAATATTCCAAACAGTGATTTTTCCTGATCCATTTTTAGATAAAAACTGTCATGACAACTACACTAAAGCCTAGATGCATGTGATTACTTATCAAAAAAAAGTTATGCTTAACAGCATAAGTAATCGGTGAGAACACGGTGCCTAAATTTTATTTTTCATATGTTCACATTTAAAACAATTCACCCTGTAGGGAACATCTGCAGCACAGCTCCAGAAAGGTATTTTCATCTGATGAAAGGGAAATTAATTTGTAATTTACATGAACCAACTTTCTGACTACCTGTTTCACATGGTCGAGTAAGGACAGATTTCCCACACAGGATTTTCTAGAAGCCCCTGCAAGCTCCTCAAGTGCACACACAAATTCCAAAGGCAGCAGAACAGGTTCAGCAGCAATGAGCATTCACTTCAACCTAACTCAAAAAACTGTAGTAAGTTCAAGCAGGAAATGAAGCATGGAAGAGTTCCCTGGGACTGCATTTAATCAGCTCTGTACTAACCAGACAATTATTTATTATTTTATCTAGGCCAAAATCAAAAGCAGCAATGGGTTAGCTCTGGGTGCATCAGGAAGTGTAGCAATCTTCATCATGAAATCCACCAAGAAGGAATTAAAATTTCTGACAACTGGCAAGGTAGAAAGATCAGTGTACAGCATCAGCTTTTCTATGCAGGACAGTTCAAGTCTTCAAGTTCTACAAGAGTCTATAGCTGCTCCTTTCACAGGCACTTCCTTCTTTTCAACAGATCAGTTTCTCAGCAGGGCGTTAAGCCAATAGCTTTTAACACTTCTTTTATGCAACACTTTCATAATCCTATTACCCCTTCCTATTTAAAACCCACCAACCACTGAGAAATGGTGCTATCTCAAAAGAAAAAGCAACAACAACAAAAAAATTAAATCCAATCCTCAAACAAACTCCCTTTCCAGTTCTCAGAATTTCAAGCCAAATGAAGAAAGCACATTAAATCACTCACTGCTGCTGCCACATCCCTCTTTCCTGTCAAACACTCACTCCAAGAACTATGGAGAGCACTTCACAAGCAGCAGACACCTTTCATCCAGGAAACCCCACACCATAAAGAGACCTCTGTTACCTCTCACAGGCTGCAGGGAAGAATAAGCTCCATGTCACAGGATGGGGAAAAAAATAATAACGAGAAAGAAAGAAAGAAAAAAAAAGAGCCAACACATCCCACTTTTCCTCAGGCCAAAGAGGCTTCGTGGTGCTGTCCCACATGCCCCTCCCTCAGCTCAGGAACCAGCCCAGGGTGGCAGCCAGCCTCCCTCCTTTCCTCCTAGCACAGCAGAACCAGCCCACAGGGACTCAGGCATACCGGGGCAGAAGCAATACTGCTCAGAAATAATTCCCACAACAAGCCCTTCCATTAGAAACAAAGGCTCAAGCCTTTGCTCCTGAAAGCAAACCACAATCTATCAGTGTCCTTTTGGCATCTTCTCCATTTGGAGATTTTAAACATTAGATATGTCATTCATCTTACACACATCAAGCTGCTCACCCTCTTGTCTGTACCTGTGGAGATACAGACAAGAGTGTGCTCCCACTACACTCCTCTCTGTTATCACCTAGACATACCTTCAACGACAGTCCCACCGTGGACCAAAGCATCTACTTTATGCAAACAGCCTGGCTCACTGACCCTTTTCATGAAAAGCAACTTGCTGTTACTAGGTTGTCTCTCACTGGTGCTTTTTCTACCACTCTGACCTGCAAAACTCCTCTAGCAACCCCACAGGATCAGCTGGATGGAAACAGAGATGTCACTTTGTCCTCTCACCTTTCTGGGGCTCCCCAGACTACCAGGGATGCAGCACTGCAACGACCTGAGCAGGCACAGGGGGTTGGATTGCAGTCAAGGACAGGAGAGAAAGTATAGGTACAGCCTCACGACAAGCGTTAAATCTCTTGTAACTCAAACCTGTTTGAATTCTTTGTGCAATACATGCATTCCAAGCAGGTTGGTATTTCAAGGCTTCCCCAGTCAGTGGCACCTCCTCTGTGCCACAAAGGTCTTATCTGTTTTCAGGACTGCACAAGAAGTTCAGGGGAAAGCTTCCTCATTTCAGACACTCAGCAGTGCATAAAGAACCTTTAGCACTACCGCATGTTTCAAGTGGTCAGTCACAAAGCCAGACCAGTCTGGGTGTCACTTGTTACCATCTCATCTTTCTCTGGTCCAGTCCCTAAACTATAATTTCTCTGCGCCAGCACAAGCTCTCATGAAAACATGGAGCTAGCTGGATTAGGAAGCAAGCAGAATTTCTAGCAACCTTCTGTAATCGTTTGTCTATGTTTCCCATTGAAAAATGTCAGAAAGCTTGATTAGACAACCAGCAGAAAAACAGCAGTTCAGCTTTCAGTTGACTTGGAATGGTTATTTTAGGAGGATGATAACAGATATTTCCAGGCAATGACTGGTAACATCCTACAAACTGCCTGGAACAGGGCAATTTAGAAGAGGAAACATATGAGTTAAAAAGAAACAGACCAAGGTGCACTTGTGGGGCCTGATTACAGTAACAACTACTGCCACCTAAAACATTCCAGTTATGTCAAGAGTACAAAGAGATACACAGATGTGCTGGCTCCACATTCTTTATTACTTGATAACTGCTTGATATTCGATATAAAAGAACAAAGGTACTGGCAGCTCCAACTCTCTGAATTACAAACTTAAAAAAAAAAAAAAAGATAAAAGAATACGTAACACACCAGGAAATAACTGCTGTGGTTTAACCCCAGCTGGGAACTCAACACCACACAGCCACTCCCTCAACTCCCTGCCAACACTGGGATGGGGGAGAGAATCAGAAAAGTAAAAGTGAGAAAACTCACAGGCTGACATAAAAGCAGTTTAATAGGGCAGATAAGGAAGAAAATAATAATTAGAATTACTGTGACAATAATGATAATTAGAATATACAATGGACATGATGCAATTGCTCACCAATGCCCGGCCAGACCCTGAGCAGCTGCCCCTGGCCAGCCTATGCCTCAGCTGATACACTGAGCATGATGCCCTTTGGTATGGAATATTCCTCTGGCCATTTTGGGTCAGCTGTTCTGGCTGTGGCCCCTCACAAATTCTTGTGCCACTCCAGCACATTTTCTGGCAGAACACGGGAAACTGAGAAGTCTGTGACTTGCGGTAAACACTGCTCAGCAACAACCAAAACATAGGTGTGTTATCAACCTTATTCTCAGACTAAATAAAAAACACACCACTGTATCAGCTACTAGGAAGAAAATTAACCTTATCCCTGCTGAAACCAGGGCAACAGCCTGGATCTTTCAGGTTACACAACTTACTGTTTCCAGGAGCATGGGCATCACAGAAGAAGCAATTCAAGTGACGTAAATGAGGAAAGGTTTGGCAGATAAATACAATAAATTCATTTCATAAAAAGAGAACATCACAGCAGAAAAGCACTGAAAAAGAACTTTCCACACATTTTTAACTCTGACATGTAGGACAGAGAAGCAAATAGGAGTGTCTCATTATCTTGCATATCCCTGACAGGGGCACTATTGTTCTGCAAGTCAACCTTACCCAGAACAAGGAGTGCTATTCCCCTGTTTCAGCCTGGTCTGGTTTATGATCAATAAGCTGAACAACTGTCTCCACAGGGAATGCATTAGACAAATGCAGCAGTCCCTGAGCACTGGTATGTGTGAAGTCCATTGTCCTTTGAACGTGTGCTCCTGATCTTCTGGCTGCTAGACTCTCACATGTGCTCCTGATTTTCTGGCTGCTAGACTCTCACTTTACCACTCCTGAACAAAAGAGAGGGAAGAAAGGACTCAGATGTCTCTTATCAACTGACAAGGCAGACGCAACTTGAGGAAAATTAATTTGTTGTCAATTAAAAAATGAGGAGGATGGTGAGAGACAAAAAGTACACTTCCCCTCCACTTCCTTATTCCCAGGCTCAACTTGACTCTTTCATCCCCACCTTATCCACAACAGTGCAGGGGGACAAGGAGTGCAGGTCACAGAATTACAGAATCATCTAGGTTGGAAAAACCCTCTATGATCATCGAGTCCAACTGTTAACCCAGCACTGCCAAGCCCACCACTAAACCATGTCCCTAAGCACTACATCTACAAGTCTTGGGAATAATTCCAGGAACAGTGACTCAAACACTTCAAAGGGCAGCCTGCTCCAGGGCTTGACAATCCTTTCCATAAAGAAATGTTTCCCAGTATCCAATCTAAACCTCCCCTGATGCAACTTGAGGCTATTTCCGCTTGTCCTGTTGCTTGTTACTTGGGAGAAGAGACCGACCCTTTCAGGTAGTTGAAAAGAGAGGTAAGGTCTCTCCTGAGACTCTTTTTTTCCAGGCTAAACCCCAGCTCCCTCAGCTGCTCCACACAGGACTTTTTCACCAGCTCTGCTACCCATGTCTGGACTTGTTTCAGCACCTCAATGTCCTTCCTCTAGTGAGGGGCCCAGAAATGGACAGAGGATTCAAGGTGTGGCCTCACCAGTGCCAAATACAAGGGGACAATCACTACCCTAATCCTGCCAGGCTGATCGAGGCCAGGATGCCACAGGCTGCAGCTTCTTTCAAGGCATCTCCTCCTGCTACAACATAACCCTGGCTAGAGTACACTCAGGTGAGAGTTCTCCCCAGCCACAGGAAACGAGCACGTGCTACTCCAATCCTGCAGTTCAGTTTTCACTTCCCTGAGGCACAGAGAACTCCGATGCTAGGCTAGGAAATGCAATCTGGCATCTCTAGGCCAAGAAACACATTTATGAATGGTCCCTCTTGTTACACAACTCCAGCTGAGTCACTGACCTCACTGTGAGACACGGCACTGTCAGCCTGAGCCCGGCCAAAGCAATGGAGACAGAGTGAGGGATACAGCAAACAGCTCCGGCACAGCCCGTCGCTCCCTAATGCTTACCACAGAAATATTTTTTAAGGAATACAGCACTTGGTAAAAACACCTTCCCATCCAAGATGAGTGGAATATCCTGTAAAAACACATGATAAAACAGATTTCTGTGAACACAGGAAGCTCATGTGTAATGGAATGCTCAGGTCACAACTCAAGTCAGTAATATCCTATCTTTTTCTGGCAGCTGCTGCCATGCTGGAGTGGCACCAGTCAGTATAGATGACAGATGTCAGAGGCCTTGACACTTCACAAAAACATTCAACACATTCCTGGTCAAATTCCTCACTCAACTCTCTCTTGCACAATAAAATAACATCTGAGAAAACCACTATATTACAATATTCTTATTTCAGCCTCACAATGCATTTTTTAAACTAATGAGTCAACCACAGATAGCTAAAGCAATACAGAAGTAGCACAGTGGCTACTTAATACACTTATGATTTTCAGTTTACAAGTATTTATGAACAAAGTTGTAAAAAAAAGAAAATTAATAGAGTTGAACATGTATTATGAAAGCATAACTGAGAACAGAAGCCCATAACATGTTTCTCATGAAGGTGCTTCAGCATGAGAACTGCATCAAAAACATTCCAGCTAAAGCTTCCTTAGGCATGAATAGATTTATTTTTTTTATTATTTTTCCAGTCTTACCCTAGTAAGGATTGCAAATTCTCAGGGCCTACTGCAAAGACATCCATCAAAAAGCTGTACAGATGGCATGACTTTGTTAAGCTATTAAATGTACAGGATGTTTTCCATGTTAAAACACAATTTACACCTAATGCTAGCTTTCAACCAATGTGCAGACGGATTTTTATGCAGTAGAAAGGTTTCAAACATACAATTTAAGAGCTCTAACTCAAACCCTTTGGAAGTGACATGGCCTAAAACAACATTTTAGAGCTCAACAACATTGCAACAAGAAATTTTAACCAAATGCTTGCAGAAGAAATATGAAAAACATGCTTCTTAGAGTCAGGATATTGTTAAACCTTTTGGACAAGCAACTCCGTAAAACTTCAGGCAAATAGCTTATCACTCTTATACTCAGTTACTAATTTCCTTCCCCCACCTAACAAGATCCTGGTTGGGAGTCTGGAGAATTAAGGGAGATGTGATTGGGCTCCTCCTCCCCTACCCTCTCAGGACTAAAGAGCTCTTGTCTCTCCAACACTCCGGGCCCAAGCAGCAGACGGGCTCTCTCTCTTCCAGGAAGAAGAGAGAGGGTCCAGAGGGATGATACTTAACTCAGCAGCAGAGCAGGGAAAAGTGGCTCCTTTCCAACCCTTTACTTCTCATTACTGTGCTGCTCCTACTCTTTCCCATCTCACTGGTGAATCAAATGAGATGGAAGAGTTCAGAACTCAACCACAGGACTAAAGAATGGGGGGAAGCACAAGATTAGTGCTGATGATGCCTGACCAACATCAGATCCAAATACATTGCTATTACTTGTAACTGCACACATTTACAATCACCACTGTATCCGTTTACAAGGATTATCTAAATTATAATGCATGATAACTTTATCCCACAATTCACTGCCTGACAAATAAATATTTACGCAGCTGCTGCCCTCAGGACACCAATATGACCCAACTGCAGCTGTAGGGCATGTTACTTGTAGGCATGCCAAAGCACCTCAAACAAAAGACAAAATACTTATAAGACACCCTAAATATGTTGAAAACCATAAAGAAAAAAAAGCGAAGGAAGCTCTCTCCCGCCACTTTACAAGATTGTCAAGGTCTCATTTATATGCAGGGCAAAACCTCCAGTCTCTGAAGGAAAAAAAAAAACCAACAACAACAAAAACCCCAGCCATCCCAGCTGCATACCTGCTGGGTGATTTTTGAACTATGTATTTGCCAAAAAAAAAAAAAAGGCTTTTAACCAAATTCTTCTGTCATTTGACCAGGCTACACCTCCTTCAAACTAACAAAAACCAAGTTCACCAAACTCATACAGGTAACTTAGACTTAAGATCATACAAGAGAAAGTCAGCAATCAAGCACTCCTCAATTTCTATTTTTCTCCTACATATTATTTAAAAGAGAAGGGTGTGCAAACTCAAAGCAAAGAGAAAAACAAAACCCCAAGCTTTCCAAAGTTGAAGCAGCAAATGTTTTACTTCTAACTGAAGCATATTTGTGAAAAGGAAACACAGCTTTTACAAAAATGACAAGGCAATACCCACATAAATCAAAAACAAGTTCAATCATACCTAAAGGAAGTGTTTATCAATAAAACTCAGTCACAGTAACATTATTCTGGATGAAAGGTGATACTTTGCACTGTTAAAGAAAGGTTCCTGAAACATTATCCAAGGGGAACAGTGAGAGAGAAGAATACAAAACTCTGAAGTTGTGCTTTGAAGTACTCAATTTAATCAGTGTTCGTAATTAACAACAGAAGACGTACACAATCATCACTGAGTTGGCAAAAAAAAAATATTTAGAGAAAGAGCATCTCACATAGCTACCAACTTTACTGACAAGAAGTGTAAATATTTAAGCTGAAGACTGTGAACTGATCCCAAAGTTTATTTCTTCAAGTTCTTTTAATAGTAGCTATCTCAAAGACATCAAACTTTCACCTTCCTTTTTTCTAAACCTCTCTGTTGAAAACTGTCCTGTAAACTGCCTCAGCTGTCCCTTGGGAACTTCCACAGCTGTTAAATGAAGGGGTAGAAAAAAATGTTAAATCCACAAGAGATATTCATTGTTAACTCTTTGAGACAATCATTAGTAAGAAACTGAATATACATATTCTCCTTTTTGACTATTACTACCAAAATGCTGTGAAAATCTTAAAGTCTGCAAGGTTTCAAATCTTATCAGAGCTCTACTTTAAAAGCATTTATATTATCATTCAGAAATAAAACCTTCTTAAATACTAATGCTAATAGCCCCACTTCTGCTTCCCCCTCAACACTTGCAAACACATTTCACAGAATCGCAGACTTAGCTGGGTTGGAAAAGACCTTTCAGATCATCAAGTACAACCTATGACCTAACACCACCTTATCAACTAAACCATGGCACTAAGTGCCACATCCAATCTGTTTTTAAACTCCTCCAGGGATAGTGACTCCTCCACCTTCCCAGCAGCCCATTCCAATGCCCAATCACTCTTTCTATGAAGGATTTTTTTCATAATGTCTACCCTAAACGTCCCCTGGCACAGCCTAAGACTGTGTCCTCTTGTCCTGTCACTGGTTTCCTGGGAGAAGAGACAGACCCTCACCTGGCTACAAGCTCCTTTCAGGTAGTTGTTTCCATCATCACCTGGAGTATTTTTGTCAAACGACCGTCTCCATGAACATGTGCAAGTCTCCTTTCAATCCCACTGATCACTATTCTGACTCCTCCAAACTAACATCTGGAGCAATAAATGAAAAAATTTATGTCCTGTCAGTGAGAAAGTGTGAGAAGAGCATCACTTGCCTGTGCTCCAGTTTCCACGTGTGAAATGGAGAAAATAACACCTAGTACTGCATTTACTTTAACACAACACCATCCTAAGCCGTACTTAAAATGCAAAAACCAGTGCATTGAAGACGTCCTCCTGACTTACAGTCCCCGAGCCCAAGTACAGTAAGTACTTCCACCAAGTACGTAATTTTTAAATACGTAACTATTACCAATTACTTCAGAAAAGCTATGCTAGGATGAACATTATGTCCCGGCAGACTTACTTGCACGATCACGGCCTCAAGTCCTGCCTGTGATGTCCATGAGGGGCTCCCCGCACGCACAGGGACTCGCTCCCGGGAAGTCCTGAGCTGCACAAGACGACCCAGTTTCGGCCACGTACCAGATGCTCCAAGTCCGAGGAGGTGCAATTAAGCCCCCTCCGCCCTTTCGGTAACGATCCCAACCCCAAACACCGGGCGGCCATTCGCCACCCCCAGCGCCCATTTCCACACCCGCCCCCGCAATGCCACCGCTCACCCTCAGGACGGGCAGCTCCTCACCGCGCTGCCCCGCTCTGCAGACGGAGCTCCTACTTACGGGGCCCGCGCCTCCCACTGCTCCCGGGGCCGCAGGGGCACGGCCGCGCTCCCGGCGCGGTTCCCGGCGCCG
>VYXD01001857.1:256380-282652 GCA_013397195.1 Hylia prasina | reverse complement strand
CTCATCCTGCACTGGCACTGCTGTTTTTTCTGGTCCTGCCCAGAAGGCTTCCCTTCAAAGGTCTGTCCAGGCATAAGCTCTTGCCTGAGGTTGGGAGGATGAACAGAAAAGGTATTTTTGTGAGCCCTTGGGCAGGGCATGGTGGTTCTGAGCTCTGGAATTGTCAGGGGTCACCTCCCATATGAAGGTGAATGAGGGTGTGGTAGTGTGAGAGTGAAGATCATTAGGGAGGGCTCAGGCTCTGGTTTTAGTGTATCCTGGTTCAGGGCTATGTGCCTGGGAGGGGAGAGGACCTGGGTGAGAGCTGCAGGGTGGGGAATTAGCTCAAGTGGTAGAGCGCTCGCTTAGCATGTGAGAGGTAGCGGGATCGATGCCCGCATTCTCCAATGCTTTTCATTCCCCTTGCCTGGACACAGGGCCCTTTGTCAGGGATCCTGATCTGGTGCCTGAGGGAAGATATATGGTGTGTCCTGGATTTACAGAGGAGGATGACATCGAGGGTTCTATCAAGACTACTATGGGCAGTTTGGCTGGCAGAAGAATTGATCTTCTCCCTCCTTGCTTGACAGTTCTCAAGTATCAAGCAAAGTACAGAGAAGGACATTAATGGTATAGAACAACCTCTGGAGGGCCACTAGGAATCTCAAAGAATTCTCTTTAAAGATAGGCTGAGGAGAGCAGGTGCTTTCAGTTTGCAGAAAGAGATGTTCAGAGGACTTACACATGATGTTCCAGCACTCTGTGACAGACCAGAGGAACGGCTGTCATTTCGGATTTTTTTATGCTTGAGCAGAGGGCTGCAGAGAGCCGAGTGAAAGGGAACCAAGGGAAAATGCAGCAGCATATAGATAAGTTCTCTGTGGCCGTGAGGAAGACCATCTGTAGAAGCTGACATCCAAGGAGCTTATGGAGCATTTCTGTGGTTTGCATGACTGCTGGGTTGAACAAGGTTGTGTGATGTTGGAGCTGAGGCAGTTTGAAGAAGGATGTGGTAATAGAGGTGTGATGGTGCACTGTGGCTTGGGAGAAGTGCTGGGTGAGGTCCCCCTGTGGCTGTCCCCATGCTTCCTTCGATAGCTCAGCTGGTAGAGCGGAGGACTGTAGGCTCCCTTGCATGGCCATCCTTAGGTCGCTGGTTCAACTCCGGCTCGAAGGAGTCATCTTTTGCCTCTGGCACTCAGCCTATCTTGCACTGGCACTGCTGCCTTTTTCTGGTTCTGCCCAGGGGGTTTTGCATAATGAGCTGCCCAGTCATGAGCCATTGTCTTACTTAGGATGAGCCAAGGCATTTTTGGGTGAACATTTGGTGAGATGGTGGTTCTGAGCTCTGGAGTTGACTGCATTCACCTCCAGCAGGTAAGTGAGTGGGTGGGTGGTTGTGTGAAAGTGAAGTTGATTATGGGGGCCCAGACTTTGGTTTCAGATCCTCCTGGTTCAGGGCTGAGTGCCTGGGAGGGGAGAGGACCTGGGTGAGAGCTGCAGGGTGGGGAATTAGCTCAAGTGGTAGAGCGCTCGCTTAGCATGTGAGAGGTAGTGGGATCGATGCCTGCATTCTCCAATGCTTTTCATTCCCCTCGCCTGGACACAGGGCCCTTTGTCAGGGATCCAGATCCATCTGACCTCTTGGGAGGCTGAGGGGAGATTTATGGTGTGCCATGGATTTGCAGAGGAGGATGACATCAAGAAAGAGCACTATAGGCAGTTTAATGGATTCATTGATTTTCTCCTTTGCTTGTGTCCTGAGTAACCCAAAATGTTATCTTATTCCATATCCATCTGTGCCCAGCATTGTTACTGTCTCTTGAAAACTTTGTGACCAGAAATGGAACTTCAGGGCTGGGGCATTGCCAGGTCTTTTAAAAGCCAGGAGCTCTCAGACATAGCTCTCTCTTGCCTCTTGGTTTTTGCTCTTTCCATTTTGTTCTCGCAGGGAGACAGCTAAGGCAGCATGTGTGGAGGCTCCCCTTTGTTTTCTTTTGTTTTCTTTTCTGAGTGGGTTGCATCAGGTTTCCAAGGAGCCACATTTTGTGGTCCTAGACTGCTTCAAAGCAAATTTCACCTGTGTACAGTCACCACATCGCACCAAGAAAAGTGCAACAGCCCCATTCTTCATGGTCACCCTGGCATGCCAGCCGTGCCCAGTGGAAGTGGGAAAGCACAGATTCTGAGTTGCCCCTGCTGGCTGTCTGCTGTTTCTCCTTATGAGAAGTTGAAGTCCCTCTATGAGTTCCAGCGAGATCAAGTTCCAGCTGCTGGAGTGCCTTTTTTTACAGAGCTGCTGCCACTAGAGAGACAGGAAGGGCATTTCTCTGGTTCTGGGCTCTAGATTTTCTTTTTGTTTTGCCCTTGTTCTCTGTTGCTTGTTGTTTAGGGGGAGTTTTTGTAATCATGGAGATTTGGTATCTATGTTGTTTTGGGGTTTTTTTCCCTCTCTTTTTGTTCTCTCTGTCCACATGCAGTCAAAAGAGGAGAGGGCTGACACCATCATTTTCTCTCCACATGCAATCCTTCATGGAGAGCGCCATTTTGGGCAGACAATCTTCTCTGCCACTTTTAATTTCTCCTTGTTCCCAGGGAGCCTGTGAGATTTAAAAACTTTGTAACTAGTGATAATTTTTGTTATTTTTCTTGCCTGCTGCTATTTCACATTTTTGGTAAACTGTTATTTTTTTCATTTAAATCGACTATGTTCATCTCTACTTATTGGTGGAAGTGAAGTGGCTAAAAATAAATGGGAGGTAACTAATTTTAAAGTTTCTACCACTTAGATGGACTTAAACCAAGACAGTTTGGCAGTTCTCAAATATCAAGCCCAGTACAAAGAAGGATCTCAATGAAATGGAGCAACCTTAGTTGTGAACCACCAAGAATCTCAAGGAATCACTGGATTTCTCTTAAAGGATGGGCTGATGAGAGTGGGCATGTTCAGTTTACAGAAAGAGAGGTTCTGAGGACTTGCAGATGACCATGTGGTACTTAAATATAGGTCAAAGAATTGAGAAATGGCTGTAATTTTGTTTTGTCTTGTGCTTGAGCAGAGAGAAAAATACAGCACAGTGAAAGGGAACCAAGAGAAAATGCAGCAGCATATGGGTAAGATCTGTATGGCCATGAGGAAATCCATCTGTAAAAGATGACATCCAAGGAGCTTATGGAGCATTTCTGTTTGTGGTTTGTATGACTGATGGGCTAAAGGGTTGAGCAAGGAGCTGTAATGTTGCAGCTGAGGCTGTTTGAAGAAGGATGTGGCAATAGAGGCATGATGGTGCACTGTGGCTGAGTGCTGTCTGAGTGTGTTCTGGGTGAGGTCCCCGTGTGCCTGTCCCTATGCTTCCTTTGATAGCTCAGCTGGTAGAGCGGAGGACTGTAGGCTCCCTTGCATGACCATCCTTAGATTGCTGGTTCAACTCCAGCTCAAAGGAGTCATCTTTTGCCTCTGGNATGCCCGCATTCTCCAGTGCTTTTCATCCCCTTTCCTGGACCGTAGTTGCTTTGACCTCTTGTGGCTGTGGGGAGCCTTGGGTCTCTCTCTCTATCAGAAGTAGAACAGGCCATTGGAATAGGCATGAGTAAGCCATTATCCCTCGTTGCTTGGTAGTAATTAAATGGTTAAGAGCGCTGTACACATTTTCTAATAAAATTCTTAGTCACCAATGCACTGTCACAGAGGTGCTAACCTTTTGGAGCAAGTCCAGAGGAGGCACACCATGATGATTAGTAGGATAGAGCTCCTTTCCTAGGAGGAAAGGCCAGAAGAATTTGGATTTTTCAGACTGGAAAAGAAAAATCATTAGTATGACATAATTGGAACCTTCCAGTGCTTAGAGTAGGTCTACAAGATGGGGCAGGGCTTTTGACATGGGCATGTAGTGATAGGACAAGGGGCAATGGCTAGAAATTGAAAGAGCCAAAGTTTAGATTAGATATGACAAAGAAATTCTTCACTGTGAGGTTGGTGATGCACTGGAATTGGTTGCTCAGAGAAGCTGTGGATGACCTATCCCTGGAAGTGTTCAAGGCCAGCTTGGATGAGTCTTTGAGCAACTTGGTCTAGTCTGAGCAACCCTGGGCAGAAGGCTGGAACTATAGATGATCTTTAAGGTCCCTTCCAACACAAACCACTCTATGATTCTATGATTTTCTTGTAAGTAGTCTGNCCTGTCTTTCAAACCAAGACAAAACTTCTAAAGAAAACAAATCCACTATCTCTGCAAATTACTTCACTGTCAGACAAGAAAGCATAAGTCAAAGTGCAGTTTAATTTTTTATGCCAAGAAAAGGTTCTAAAATTATTTTTGTATCATACTGAAGATGAACAGATCTCCTTTGAAATTCTGCTGATTAAAAGCCCATTAGCTTTACTCCCTGATAAATTAGATTGTGCTAAACTCCAAATAAAATCATAGAATCATGTCTGTCATGTTTATGAAAAAGCAAATTTTTCCCTGGGCTGTGGTAGTATAATTAACAGTGACTTAATTAATAATGCCAGGAAACTCAGAATCAGGTATGGCTTTTATACCTTGTACTAAAGAATACCATTTCAGCAGCAGATTTTTGGATTAGCATAAATTAAATTATAATTAAAGCAAATCTATGAGACTGACTCATCATTTTATCTTGCAAATATTTACAGCTACTCCATTAAAAGTGAATCCCTCTGACATTTCCACTTTAGTCAGAAGAAGCCTTTTCTTTTGTCTCTAATTACTAATAAAGATGGAGGAAGCACCACTGTCAGTGTTGCCGTAGATCACTGTGTAAATCATCCATATTCATGCTCAGCATTAAATAAAGTTAATTTCATTCTACATTCTCCCATGACAACTTTCTCCTTCGGGAATGTCCAGAAATTAAATGTAAAAGCAACTGGAAAACATGAAGTTTGAGACAGAAGGTGATTTCTACAGCCAGGCTGTACTACAGACACAGAAGGTGCAAGTCATAAGTGAATTGGATACCATATTATGCTTTTTTCCCAGTGATATAATTACACAAGACAGCAGCACCATGGGTTGTCAACAGTTCTCCTTCCATTGTATGAAGAGTTTGACATTCACTACTTTTGCCTCCTAAACATGTGCCTTTAGGAAGAGAAAGCAGGAGAAATGCAATTTGTTCAAAAACACGGAGGACAGAGTCTTGCCAAAATTCAAGCTAAACAATGATGCAAGTAGATCTATTTCATAAACCTTTTTGAGTTCATATATATTCTTACATTTGATAGGAAAAGTAAGCTGTGTTAAGTTTGACTGGTAATACAGTACAACCAACAATACTCAGAATAATGGTGTAATAAAAGTTTTACAATATTTCTTAAATATTGCAAGTACATATCTGACATATTTCAATGTCAAGAACATCTACTTCACACATGACATTAAAATTTCTTTCTCTTTCAACAGCAGCTGAGCAAATTTAAGGGCAAAATTACCCATAAAATCTTCTGGTCTTACTTTGAGGTCTTGTTAAATTTCAACATTTACAACAATAAAATATTTGCCACCATTATGATAACTTGTGTTTGACTCAAACTATTCTTAATGTCCTCTCTTCTTTTTCAATAGAGAAACCACCATTCCTGTGCCAGTATTTTTCAGTAGTTGGTTATACTCACAGTTAAAACCATATACCTCTTTTTCAGCTCAAATTATTTTCAGATCCCAAGCACTGCTTTTGGGTATGCCTGTCTTCATACAGTGAACAACTATCTCACACCTAGCAATTTTCCCATTCAAGGACATTACACACTATAATCAAATAATCTATCTTTTTCTTTTCTTCTACATAATCTTCTTTTTCTTTTCTGACAAGATAAGCTGATTGAACTCCTCACATCTCTTACTGTAGTTCTCAAATTGTCATTACAGCACTTGCATTGGCTTTACTTTTCGACATACTTCAGGGATGATCCTAACACAAGAACTAGGTGCAGTATTCAAATAGCCCAGGTTAGTTTATCCCAACAGTCTGACCTCTCATTCATTTAGATTAAAACATTTCAGATGAATCACACACAGCTTGTGGGACAATATCAGTAGATTCACATTGCATCATCTCTGACTCTTTTCAGGCTCACAAATTTAAAAAAAGAAAGGATTATGACAATGAATGTCTACTCTGCAGGTAACTCAAAAGGTTTTACCATCATAATCATGCCAGACAAACAAGCATTTTTAGACCTGTTGCAAAGCACATTTTACATACCTGTAGGACTTCTTAATCTCATCACGTGTTGCTCCCTTCTCTAGTGCCAGGATTTCATATAACGCTTCACCTGATGTTGACAAAGCACGTTGCCTTTGTTCAGCCATGATAGCAGTGCATTACCAAAGCTGCTAATGTAGAACATAATTTAAAATACCAGGGACTGCAAATATGTACAGATAGTATTTCTTATCGTTCATTTTAATAGATTTTTATCAGGCAGAAAAAGGTTAAAAATATATGAAAGTGAATCTATATTATCCTCTGTCCTTTAATATATTTTACAATTAGGAAAAAACAATGGAAAAGCAAAACCCAAAGAACAGAAGGTTTTGTGTTGGGTAGCACTGCTCATATTAAAGGTTTGATGTTGCCCTCACTGAAATGAATAGATAAATTTGCTATAGCATTAATACCCAAACATTATATCTCCACCTATTTGTGTTTACATTTGTCTTTCGTAAGTCAAAGGAGAATTATTCCACTATTTGTTAAGTTTATTGACTTCTTATAGTGGGATAAGAGCTTTGTACCTCTGAGTATTATCTAATGCAACAAAGTGGAGAATTTTTGCTTTCTTGACACAAGGGTTCAGGTTCAGCCTAACCAATTTTAGGTGCTTAAATTGTGATTGAATTTGACTCTGAATCAGACTCCTTATATTGTCAACAGGCATACAGACTCCGAGAACAACTGGCCAAGCACTTTCTCCCTATTACCTCTACAGTGTGCTCAGGATGACTCAAGTATTGTGTCCAGTTACTGGTCCCTCAATTCAGGAAGAACATTGACGTGCTGAAGCAAGTTCAGAAGAGAGCAACAGAGCGGGTGAAGGATCTGGAGCACAAGTCTGACAAGGAGCAGCTGAGGGAGCTGGGAGTGTTTAGCTGGAGAAAAGGAGGCTCAAGGGTGACCTTACCACTCCCTACAACTCCCTGAAAGGAGATTGTAGCCAGGTAGGGGTTGGCATCTTCTCCCAGGCAACCAGTGACAGGACAAGAAGACACAGTCTTAAGGTGCACTAGGGGAGGTCTAAGTCAAACATGAGAAGAATTTACTCACAGAAAGAGTGATTAGATATTGGGATGGGCTGCCGGGGAGGTGGTGGAGCCACCATCCCTGAAGGTGTTTAAGGAAAGACTGGATGTGGCACTCAGTGCCATGGTTTAGTTGACATGGTGGGGTTCAGTCACAGATTGGACTTGGTGATCCCAGAGATCTTTTCCAACCTGATTGATTCTGTGAGTCCCAACCCATGACCCTGAGAACCAGTGGAGTGAATCTGGACCCATGTGATGAGAGTAGATACCAAGAATTGACCCTGGGATTATAGGAGTAACTTTATAAAAAAATTCTTCATGGGAAATACTGACATCTATCAGGGTCCTATCTTATTTGAGATACAAGACTTAGGACTGAATTAATGATAAATTTATCATGGTACCCTTACAATATAGTGCAAGCACAGACTGTCAGATTTAGTCCACTTCAGATCTAATATTTGTTCCTTCCTTTATCACAAAAGAGAAGTAGACAAACGTGTGATTCTTCATTGAGTGGCTTAACTACCTCCTTACAGTGTGCAGTTCATCCTTTTGGATTTGAAGAATGAAACATTTTTAAACCAGACCTAGATAATGCTAGGCAATGACACAAAGAAACTGAAACAGCAGAAACCCCTTCTAGCAGCTTTCCAGTGCTTAGAGAGGGCCTATAAGAGACCTGGAGAGGGACTTTTTACAGGTACATGTAGTAACAGGACAAGTGGGAATGGCTTTAAGCTGAAAGAGGCTAAATTTAGATTAGATGTTAGGAAGAAATTCTTGACTGTGAGGGTGGTGAGACACTGGAACAGGTTGCCCAGAGAAGCTGTGGCTGCCCCATCTTTGGAAATTTTCAAGGCCAGGCTGGATGAGGCTCTGAGCATCCTGATCTAGTGGAAGGTGTCCCTGCCCAGGGTAGGGGTTTTAACTAGATGACTGTTAAGGTCCCTTCCAACTCAAACCATTCTAGGATTCTACATAAACCACAATCTAAACCACAAGATATAGATACCTATGATTCATAAGAGAGAGCTACAGCTGATTAATGGCAGGCTTGCTGCAGCAAAACTCCCACCACAACTTTCTTTCTTTGAATGGTGGACCCCTCTCCAAATATTGAAAAGTGATCACAGAAAAAAACTGGAAGTGAGCTGTAACTCCAGTCATAAGAAAAAATTCTGTAAACCTGCTTTGTTAGGTAAGACTACCCTCTCATTTATTATACCATTCTCATTTCTGAGCTAGAAACTCTACCATGACATTATTCATATATTATTTACTAAGCCACATTTTGGTTCACAACCAACCATGTAACACTTTTAAGTTCTTTGGCATTATTCAGTATGAAAAAGAAAATGAAATACCATGTAAGTACACCGAGAAATATAATCCATGTAGTAATTCTGGTATATAGTATTTACTTTGATGTTTTCTTTTTCTGATCAACCAACTCACAATTAAGGGTCCTTTGACTGCTGAAAATAAATACCTTTCTACTTTTAAGTGTTGTAAACAATCCCTCAATTAAATGAACTGATCTTTTGGTTTTAAGTTAACAGTTAAAAATGAAATTGCATGTGTGTATCTAGATATTACTTTACCACCTGCAGTGGTTACCATGTTTTTTGTTTATGATGGCATGCCTAGAGCATATTTAGCATAATCCTGGGATCTGTCCTGGCACTGGAATCATGCAAGGCACATGAAGCCTATTAATGCACATGATAATGGTAGTAACCATGTGAAGTCACAGATATACAGCATTAGTTAAAAAAAATCTGTGACATAATGCTGATCAGCTACATGGCAGCCCTGATGGATTTAATTTTGAAGAACTACAGAGTCATGTAAATTGTACTTTCTCATAAAATAATTTTAATAACCTAGTCAGCTCTGGAAATTTAGACTCAATAGCCTATTCAGTCCTCTAGTGATTATATCAACTTGAAGTTTTAACTTTAGCTATTCAAAATTATTTTTAGTTATTTAAAGCAGTCCTATAAAATACTAAAAGTGCAGTGAGACAATACTTTTCTAGAAAAAGTTAAACTCTCCTTATTAAGGAAGATATAACAGCCACAATTTTAGTACTAGGATACATTCCTGATGGCAGATAATTACATTAGAATCCTATTTCTGAGCTATGTATTTTTGTTCCAGTACAACAAAGTCAAAAAGATATTGTTTTCTCCCTTGAATGACAATAAAATTATTAAAACACAATCCAAATTCTGGTAACAATTCCACATCTCCTAAGAAGATGGGACCTCAGTTAACTTCATCTCTTTCTGTGCCAATTCTATACTACCCAACATTAAGTGTCTTAGAGGTCGTAAAAATATGCCTTTTTTTCTTACAATACCCATAGTTCATTTGGATTAATGCTGAAAAATAAGGCAAAGTTATTGAAAGAACATACCTGCTTCAAAAAGTGATGGAACACAGTCTGGCATGTAAAACCTCACAACATTCTGAGTTCAATACCTTGATGTCTTTATGCCAATATCATCCCAAAGGAAAGAAGCAAGTGCCACAAGAAGCCCTGTTCCACAGAAAGCAGCTGCTGTTTTTCATCCTTCACTATCAGGGTTAAACAGGTCAGTGGAGTCTGATTACTTCTTTTGTTGTCCAGTATCCAATTGGTTATCTCTCAGGAAGATCTATGAAAGAGGAAATAAAACATTCATGAGTCTAAAAGCTGATATATCCAAGAGTTAATGACACCAAAAAATTTGGGACAGCTGTGTATTCAGTTAGTTGTTGTTCTGTGCTTTACTCTTGATGGGGTATTGAGTTTGTCTTTTTTTTTCCCATGCAAGTATATCAAATTGTTTTAAATATAAAACAGTCTCTTGCTCTATATTTCACTTCTTTAAGACCAGCCACGGCTTAAGTTTACTACATAATCTCTTCCAAAACAGGATTAACTGAAGAAGTCCTTTTAGGACTTAGTCCTAAGTTCTTGTAATGTGTAGGATGTTACATGTAACATCCTACACATTAGGATGTCCTCTTTTATTCTGGTGCAGTTTCTCCTCTTGTATCACGAAACCCTAAGAGAGGGTCTATTTGAAATAGAGAAGACTGTAAATGCTAGAGACTTAAAAAATGCAATTTTTCTTCCTGTATATCATCCTTGGAACCAAATAGTTCATCCTTTGTATTCAAAAATTTCCTAGATCACCCAATTCCAAACCATATCCTTTGTACTATGTACTGCCTGCCAGACCTTTACCCACCTCACACCATCCACATACCCCCTTCAACAGAATGGGAAGAGAGGATAAACTGGAAAGCTCACAGATCAAGATAGAGTGATCCCTTACCCATGACTGTCATGGGCAAAATAGATGTAACTTGGGGAAAATGAATTTGATTTATAACTAATTGAAAGACATTTGGATGGTAAGAAACCAGGAAAAAATTTGAAACACCTTCCCCTCACCACCCTGTTTCCATGCTCAAATTTGCTCCTTCATTCACATCTACCCCCACCATCCATGAGCAGAGCCAGAAGGACAGGAATTGTGGGTTACATAGTTATGATCATATGAAGTATATATATATAAATTATATTTATGATCATATATATGATATTATGATCACATATATGGTACAGTTATCATCAAATGCCTAATAAAGTATGTTATGATCACATATATATAAAGTATATTTATGATTATATAATTATGACCATATAAAACCAATACAACATAGGAGGTTATTAAAAATTGTTAAGTGGATGCTTTTTAATGTGAAAAAGATGATTTTAACATTCCTTTTGTTCTTAGGTATATTCTTAATTTCAAACCTTTCCTCAAATTTCAGCTTTGTATGGGGACAAGGCAAGGCACATTTCAATCTAAAATGTGAGCGTTTTTCATAGTTATGAGAAGCCAAAATGGCACAGTCAAAGTATCTCTCCCAGGACAATAACAACAGAGTAGGTATAGCTAATTCTATTACATTGCATGAACATAATAAACCAGATTATTCAATCAGCGTGCTTGATCTCTGTCTTTGAAATGACTTTATCATTCTTGCAATACTAACCCAACCAAAATGTACTCTTTCATTAAAGAAGAAATTTAGGGGGAAAAAATAGAAACAGGCAGGAAATAAAATCACTTCCAGGTCATCCAAATCCCTTGTGTTTGTATTCATCCTATTTCACGATCGCTGCTCTGCCTTCCTGGCGCACACACCGGACTTGCCGTTCTGTGTGGATACAGCTCCCTCTGGCGCGCAGAGCCGGGACCGCTCTGCAACCTGCCTTGCTTTTCCGACAAGCAACTCCTTATTTCTTTGAAGGAAACGAACACAGTCCCAGCAAATCTAGGGAGTTTTTTCCCTTTTGGAGTTCTGTATCCTTAACATATTCTAAAGAATCTTTAAAAGACTCAAAATTGCTGAATTGTCATAAGCCTTTTGTCAGATCAGCTATGCAATTTAGATGAATAGCCAGATAATTTAATAGCTGTTCACTCTTCTCATTATATATATATATTTTTTGTATTGTAACACCGGATAGTGCACCACAAGACCACTGCGGCAGGCAATGCAAAACTAAAACACAGTTCTAGGCCCAAAGGCTCTTCTATCTAAAAAAATCTGGTTTATACTTTACATTTCATGTATACATTGCACGTATTTCAAAACAGGCAAATCAGAATATGCCTGGAAATTCAAAGTTGAGTATCAGACACAAAAAATTTGAAACATGGAGCAGACAGAACAGGAGGTCTGGGATTGCTTCAGAAGCCTCCAGTTGCACATAACCAGAGTTAAGGACTGAGGAACTCTGAGTCATTCCAGTCCTTCCTCCTACCACTCTCTCCTTTTCTGGGCTCATAGTTCAAGAACTTAAAGCCTGGAGCTGAGAGATATACATGCATAAAGGTACTAGCGTCATTGCTTAACAGCCATGTGAATTTTAACTTCCAGGGCAAGGCAAGACAATTTTTAAAACCTGAATTATATTCCTAGTTTGTTGAATCTGGTAGGGTTAATACTGACAACATCAAAGCCTGTAGGAGATACAAGTGATCAGATAAAGCACTCCTGGCCTTTATGGAAAACCTACAGCTTTTGACTCTTTCTTCCATTTGTGGCAGGGAAAGAAAATCTCACATTTTACTTTGAGGAACTTGGTGACTGAAATAAATTGTCTTGCTCACATGCTTCAGTAAAGCCAGCAGGTTAAGGGAGATAATCCTTACAGCCTACTCTGGTAAGGTCACATCTGGAGTGCTGGGTCCAGATAAGGGCCTCCAAGTACAAAAGAGACATGGACACACTGAAGAGAGTCCAAAAAAGGGCCGAAAGGATGATGAAAAGACTGGAGCATCTGTCCTGTGAGAAAAGGCTGAGAGAGCTGGGACTGTCCAGAACGGAGAAGGCTCCATGGGGGGAACCCATCAATGTGTACAAATGTCTGAAGGGAGAGTGCAATGAGGACAGAGCCAGGCTCTTTTCAGTGGTGCCCAGTGCCATAGCCAGAGGCAATGGGCCCAGACTCCAAACTCCCAAACATAGGAGGTTCCCTCTGAACATCACTGTCACCTTCATTGTCACCTTCACTGTGACAATGATAGAGCACTGCCACAAGTTGCCCAGAGTGGTTTGGAGTCTCCATCCTTGGAGTAACTCAAAAGCCATCTGGACATGGTTCTGGGCAACTGGCTCTAGATGTCCCTGATTGCTTTACCCAAAATCTCCCCGCTGTGATTACTATTATCACTAGTTGCTGTGCCTTGTTCTACAACTAGGTGGTCCACAAGGATGTTGGAATTTATACTGGTGACTGACCAGACATGTCAAGAGAAACAAGGCAGGTGAGGATACTGGAACAAGAGCTCTTCTAGCTGCTGACTTTTCACTGGTGAATGAATGGCAGTCTGGAAAAAGAAGACCCAACACAAGTAGAGCATGAGGATATACATAAGGTATGGTAGGCTGATAATATGTGAATTCAGAAAGGGTGTATACAGGGGTAGTGTATTAGTTTTTCACTCTCTGAGCAGGATTTTTCTTTTGTTTTATATTTTAATATTATGCTGTGATGGTACCAATATTTGTAACATCCAGCTAACTAAGCAAGATAGTCAAAGGGCAAAAGACTGAGACAGTGAAAAAAAAAAAATTAAAAAACCAAACCAAACCAAACCAAAACAAAAAAGCCCACGCTTCTGCCAAGATGTGCTGGGCCTCTGGCTAAGGCATGGGGATTGATTTTTGTTAAGAAGGAAGAGTACTTCTGAATTGCTATGTCCCCAAATGCTCTTCTTGTAATTTGTTTTTATTCTGCTCTGTTTCACATGCTCCTGGACATCTAGTGCCCTGTCTGAACTTTACTGCATGCTGTTAGATAGTCAAACAATCTCCCAAAGAACAGAGCATTGGATTAAGGTCCCTTCTTCAGAGAGCGACTTTTTGGATGTCAGTCAATCCCAACAATTCTACAACAAGGAGAAGCTACATTCCTCTTGCCACATTTCTCTGTTACAGAATAGTTACTGTCATTTTGGCTTCAAAAGCAATAACAGAATCGATTTAAATAATATGGTTGCATTGCATCTGTTTTTAAATACATGGAACTATATTTGAAGGAAGGTATTCCATCTGGTAACCCATCTGCAACTCCATCTATACAAGAAGTAAGTATTCATAAGAGAACATTCATATATTTGAATTCTCTGAACATATTGTGACCTTCTGTTACTATTCACATAGAATATCTCAATTTAAATATATCTTGGGTTTTTAATATCTTTAACTGAAGTACTGGAAAAAAGTAGCGCACTCAAGAAGCAGGAGCCTTAAATGAACAGTCAGCTACATATTTAAATTTCTCATGCCTTTACATGGTCAGTTTGACACAAACAAGCAATCCAGACCTATAACTTCCTAGTTCATTCCAGTAAATTCAATTCAAAGCCTTAGCAGACTACTTAAGTGACATGATATAAATATTTTTTTCCTGGCAATTTAAACTAGAGACCCCTAAACATGATGTTTTAAGTAATAGTAATAGACTTAACGTTTTCAACAAGCTACTCAGGAAACACCAGGAGTTTTATTTTCATCTGTGGTTTATGAGAAAGTTCTGTCTATCCTCCCTAATTTAAAGTAGGTTATGGAGGTAGTCTTAACAAAGATGTAAATCACAATAATCTGCCTATCTTTAAATTAAATTGCTTTCTGAAAAGCACAGGCTAGGAAGTTTATTTAGCTTTGACAACTCAGAGGTGAATTTTCTAGGTCTTTGAGTAAAAGTGAAGTAAGAGAGTTCCCAAATTCTTTATTTTGGCAGTGTCTTGGTAATTTACTTTGCAAGCAGCTGTAGTGTTTTAAGGCAGTATTCTACTACTTCTTATAGTAAATTTACAAATCCACAGTTCTGGTAACAAGGTTATTCATTTTAGCATGGCCTAATCAGCTACGGCTAAGAATTAGGAAGATTAGCTTGAACAGTATGAATAAGTGCTTTTGACCTATTTCTCAGGCTGTTTTACCAGAAACAGATTAGGAAACAGCAGCACCACATCTTCTCAGTACCTGCTCTTTGGAATCAAGACTTGCTTTTTGTCCTTCCCCCCAAAGAAAACGTTTCTTCAGCACCAAACAGTTCTCTCCACTTGTCCCTCCCACACATAGTTTTCATAATTCACCCTCTGACATCTCCTGCAGTCCTTGTCTATGCAAGCTCTTTCTTGAAATCCCCACACAGTCCTCAGTTCTACCCTGCACCTACCACTCAGCTATTCTCTCCAAAATTCCTGCAAGCTGGCTTCTTACCTACATAGTTCCCAGGAGGGAGGGGGCACAGCAGGGGAGATAGCAGGCAGCAGCCATTTCTCTCTAAATCTTCATTAATCCCCACATTGGATTTATTGCCCTGTCTTAGAAATGCTCACTTAATTGATGGCTGAAAAAGGTAAATTCTTTCTGAAGTGCTGGTGAGTAACTATCTTATCTAGAACCACAAAGGAATGCCTGTTCAGTGGTTGAGTTACAAGTCAAAGAATAAAGCAAAATGCAATCCCAGTAGAGGAATTACAAAATAACGGATGAGAAGACAGAAGTTTAAGACACTTTTCTTTCCTGAATATTACTTACTGCCAGAAAGTAAAAATTCAAAAAAATTATTTCATTAGCATAAATATTTCACCAATAAAGTAAATAAGTAAAATAATAAACATGAATGCTATAATGCACATAGCCATGGAAAATATTTCACAATGATCAGAAGACTAACATTTCAGTAAATTAGTAGCTTCATTGTTAACCATTTATCACAGCTGTTCTTAAGGGTTTTTTCCCTCACCTTGTTATGACAAGACCTTTCAGCTGGAAAATAGAGCTGAAACTGAAAGTCTGAACTTGTGGGCTCACAGTTGGCTCAAATTAATCTTAGGGCTGCCAGCAAAGGAGCAGTCCAAACTTTCACCGATTTTCTTTCTTACTATTATTTTTTTCCTTAGTTTTCAGCAAAATCAGCTTTCTAGTCTGACTCACTCCACAACTGGCATCATTACTAGAGCTGATGCAATGGAAGTGGTGACATCACACCTTTTCAGCAGCAGTTAAAGCCTTACATTGTTTTCAACTCACCACAGAACTGCACCTTAAGAAGGATATAGGGGCCAGAACACCAGACAAGCATGCAGCACAAGTAAATTCTGCGGAAAATAGTACGAATTAGGAGAATTAAGACTCCTCTGGACCATGCTGTGGCTAAAGAATAGGCCAATGTTTAACTATGTTTTAAAAACATTGGGGGCCTCTGCTGCCAGCTTGACACTGCTGTGGGTACGTGACACAAGGTGCTGTTCCAGTTGAAATGCTCTGTGCCAATTCAAATTGTTCCAACAAAACTTTGGCAGGTTACCTTTGCCCCAGCAGGATTAGTGCTGCAACAGGTATTGGTTGCCCACACGGCCCTAACCGTTCTCTGTGGTTCCGGCACGGTGCATTTCCTCTGCAGCCAGGATAAAAGCAGACAGGCAGCAGAAAATCCTCACCAAGCGCTCTGCTAATTTGACAGAAATGTAATCATGTGCCCACACCTGATCCAGATCAAATTTGTACTGCTGGGTGATGTGGCATGGCCCAGAGCCAGCGGTAATGATTGTGGAACCACAGCACTCGGCTTGGGCTTCTCCTGCAGAAGAATTACCCGTACAGGAGACTGCAAACACGGAGTGTGGCCTATCACTGTGGAAACAGCTTGTGCAGGCTCCCCCGAACATGCCCCGATCCGCACAAAAGAGACACGGCATAACCCCTTGCCAAACCACCTCTCTTTCTACCCTCAGAGGAAGGGTGCTGGGTTAGCTTCTGACTGAGTGCATTAAGCACGGGAGGGGGGAAAAAAAAAAAAAAAAAAGGAAATTACATGTCTGAGGTTTTTCTTTCGGGCAAGTCTCTTATAAAAATAAAGGAGTGTACAAATGTCTTTGTTTCCCTGCCAACTTTTATAAGAACTAATTAAGACCAAGAAGAGCTTCATTTTCCTGTTTATTTCATAGAGAGAACAGCTAATGAATTTAACCTATTGATGATTTTGCAGCTGCCTGCTTTAATTTGCTTATGATTGGGAAACAAAAAGTTAGTGTAACAGCAGAGAGCTGCCAAAGCCGCGGAGCGGTCACTGGTGCGTGACCGGTGATCCAGCTGTGTGATCAAATTTCAATTAGGCAGCTGTGACAACAGAGCACGGGCTGTCCTTCCGAGCAAGAAAACAGTATTAAAATTATGGCCACTGCTTAGTACTTGCTTATTTTCAAGTCGGCTGATTTGCCCATAATAAGGTCAATATAACCATAAAGGTAGAGACTGCTGGCATTTATTCTCTGCTAAAGAACCTCTTGAACTTTTCAACTTTATGATTTATCTATTGATTGCAGTAGAAAATTCAGGCCACAAAATGCAGTGGTAATTGCTATCAATAAATGAGAAATTACACTTTACCTGAAAACAATTTTCAGAGGGAAATATTCACAGGCCTTAACATAACTCATATTTCTTCGTTCAGACAAGTGGATTACAAGGCATTTATTATATCAGGGAGTCCTATGGACTTTGTGGAAATTATCCAGAATTTAATAAAGATTTTTATGATTGCTATAAACTCTACAAAATAATTTTTCATGTCCTTTTGATTCTGAAGGTGAGATCCCAGCCCTCTATAAATCAGTGACAGAACTCGCAATTGAGATTAACAAAAAATGAGCACCCAATAATTTGCAACTCTTATTTATAAAATTTTCCATAAATTACTCTACATGACTGGGGAGCCTTATGGGTTTTACTCACAATAAACTTTACAGTGTGGTGGTTTTTTGGTGTGTGTGGTTTGTTTGTTTGGTGTGTGGTGGGGGTGGTTTTTTGTTTTTTGTTTTGTTTTGTTTTGTTTTTTTTTCCCCAAAAGTAGTGGGGGGAGGATGATTCACTTCAGAGGAAGTGAGTTACTCAATTTTCTTGCTTTCCTTAAAAAACAGCTCTTCAATTTTTTACATGTTATTTCAAAATATTATTGCAAAACAATTTGCAAATATTAACCAGGCATTCCCCAGCTCTGGTATCCTAGCAGCAGACTACCTGAGCTACTTAAGAAGGCATGGGAACTACTGCTGCCCTGCTGCACCATCAGTCCCCAGCCAAGGTTAAACATGCATCAGTTTCTGCCTGAAGCTTTGTACAATTCCAAGAACTGGAAATTAGATTATCAAAGAACACTTAACTCTCTAGATTTCCACTGTTAGTTTTATCCTAAAATCACAAATCTGAAGATGTGAAGCTTTTCCTGGGAAGCAGGGCAAAAGCCCTTCTTAGAGCAAGTAGAAATTGGCCTCTAGAACCCTCTGGTTGGAATGTAGCAGTAATTATAAAGACTTACAGGGTATGCATTGAGCCTGTGCCATAGAAAGGGGAAATGGGTTGCTGCAGAATGCATGTCAAATCCAAGCAGGAGAGGATCCATATTATGTATTACTTGGTAACAGCCCCTATATGCTGCTACTGTTGGCTCACATCACAATGTCCTTTGCTGGTGCCAGGCAATAGTAGATTTCACCGATTTTCCTCTTCCTATTTGATTTGAAAGTCACATGAAATTTAAATTAATGTATTGTTACAAATTGCAAGCAAAACAATGTTTTTTCTAAATTTAATAAGTAGCAATTATGAATAAGTTTATGTGATGAGCATTTGTTTGTTTTTTTCTAAGTAGTGTTTGGAAAGATCAATTTCATCAGTTGTTTCCACAAATGGACGTTCATGCATACAGACATGATAAAATGACAAGAAAACAAAAATATAACTGAAAATTGAATTATAAAGCAATTTAAGCTTTGAATTTATTTGCTGTTTGGGAGCATAGCTCCCTGCCGTACGTTTTTTCCGCATCTTGCAATAAACCAGGCACTTGTAACGCAAATGGTATTGACTTGCAGTCTATCAGTATTAATTCTGACTTCTAACAAATTAAAGTAAATTCTCCCGTTATCTGGGAATTGATTGTTTTGGCTACAGATGCAATGACATGTCATTTGCCCACAGATCATCTTTTTCAAGATCACAGCAAGATACGCAATTGTCTGCCAAATTAAGCTTTTTGGGCCTGTTCTCAATTCTTTGTAGTCTGCACAAATGTCAGCATTTCTACTGGGGTTTTACACTCATTCTGTCTTTTAAGACAGTGCTTTCTACTTATTTTGTGTAGTCAGAAGTTGGGTGTGTAAGTAAAACCTCCTGCATAGAACTAAGCAGATGTCATGGTTTTTCCTGGTTTTAGGTATTCTACAAAACATGCTGCCTTGCAGGTTTTGAACAATTTGCAGACTAGTACATTGGTTCAGATTTTATACATTTTAGTATGAAATTTCTTGCTAAAGAATTATATTAACAAACATTCAGAGTCCAAGGTAAGATGAAACATTATAAAAGCTGCTTGTTTTCTTAGGCCTATACTTGTATAAAAGTAGTCTACAAATTCCTAGTCATGTAATTTAATCTAGAAAACTGCTGACATGGTATTGATTTATGTAGATTTAACTGATGTTCTGACATGACTGGAGGGTGCTCTCCATAATCCCAGCTCAGCAAAGCATGTAAGAACACGCATAAAATTAAGTATATGCTTTGTACCACTAACACTTTATGCCAATTAACCCATATTTTTACCACAATTTCTGGTATGTCTATCTTGTATCATATTACGTAAATATTAAACACACATCATATATTCCATACATGCATAACATATTATTCTTATCTGTTATATATTACATGTTACTCATATATTCCAATGCATATATTTCTGTGAGATTTTAAAACCAGATTTTCTAAAATAAACCACTCTTTGAATTATATAGTATCTGAGTAATTCCTTACATAATGCTGATTTACACCATGTAGGTGAGTTTTTATGATACAGATGATATGGTCTAATATGGGTTGACGCCAAAAGGGGCACTCCCATTGCTAGTTACATACCTGCACCTTGAACCAAGGTGTTTCTGGGGGGAGAGGGAGAGGGGTGGGGCTAAGAGTAATTTTTCTGCTGCTTTAAATCTCTCAAACTCTCTTGGTTTACCCTAGAGGTGAGCATCAGTACTGGCAGGAACAAACAGCCAGGAGAAGTGAGATG
This sequence comes from Hylia prasina, assembly GCA_013397195.1. NCBI lineage: Eukaryota > Metazoa > Chordata > Aves > Passeriformes > Sylviidae > Hylia > Hylia prasina. The sequence continues at coordinate 262,750 of VYXD01001857.1, read as the reverse complement.
GAGGGGCATGGCCTCTCTGCACAGCAGGATCTAGATGAGCACAATGTGTATTAGCAAAATGTGTATTTTAAAACCAAATTTCCAGGGCAGTCCACACCATTACGGGGCTCAGCCTCCGTGTTTCATTGCACTACTCCGTGACTCCCCACTCTCTCCCCCATTCAGCTTTTAAAACACAAGACTTGTCTCTAACTGCAAAGTTGCTTTTAAGAAATTGATCAAAAAATGTTCTCCTAATACTCAGACTGTCTTTTATCTGAACATAAAAGTTTATCAGAGCCAATCCTTTTGGAATGCCCTTGTCTTACAAGAACAATTTTCTTTCATTTGGTCAAGACAAAGGAGTTCAGGAATTTCTGTAAACTAACCCTCCCATCACTTTATTGCATTTTTGTTGACATATTGGCAATATTCCTTCCAGTTTTAATTGCATTAAGCACATAGAAATTTAGTGAGTTGTAAATGTCACAGGATGCCTGTTACATTTTCGCAATTGTTAAAAACAAAAGGTCTAGCAAAGAATAAACCTAAATAAAAGCAGAGCTAGTCTCTTGAAAGTAATGAAATCTTCTCGCTGCATTTGCTCAGGTAGTTAATGGGAAGACTGGCAGGATGACAGATGTTTTTCCAGACTTGCAGGAGAAGTCATGCTAATGCTAACCCTGACACATTCTTTCCTTCACAAAGAAATGTCAGGATGGCACATGGTGGAAAAACAAGGGTAGCTTCAAATATTTAATCCTCACACTTCTATTCCTTGGGATGGGATTGCCTTCTACTGCTGCAGGTTTTGATATAAGAGCAGTTCCACCAATGAGCTGAAAAGGAAGAAAAAAGATGAAAAACTTGATGAATTTCGGAAGCAAGCCCAAATTTAATGGAGAAATGGAGATAGTATGCTTAAGCATTTTTTGTAAAGGCAGAAAAATAACTGCTTGGAATATAATGAAGTAATTTTATTTGAATACTAATTAGTATGCAGTTTTACTAGTAATGTGATCCTCTGAATGAGATTGTTAATTCTAATAGTAGTTAATATTTATTTCAACCTAACTCATTTGTGAGGGAATAATTGCACACAATAGTCCTTCAATAAAAATAAAAGTGAATAGTAAAAAAGCCAAAATGCCAGAGGAATGTAGGTGTAAGAGAGACTGTAGGTTGCTGTATGTACTCATCCAAATTATCAGAAGTGCAAATGCTGCAAGTTACTCCAATTCCCATTTCTGATTTGCTTCATACACCAAAGGGAGACTGTTGTTAAAGTGTACTTTTGTTGTTAGAAATTTTTCATTAATTTTAACATATATAAAAAAGCAACTAGTCTACATTTTCATACAAATAAGCTTCAGCAAGAAGGGAGTGTGCTCATCTTTAATACAGCCAGACATAAATTAAAATTTTCTTTGTCTGAAGAAATTCCAGTGTTATTGCCAGCACTAGTCCTATAAAAATTAGGACTAGTTAAAGCTCATGCTTGGTTTATTTATTTTTTAAACAGGAATTGCAGTAGTTGCTTCTCCTGTGGGGTCATTTCACTACAGAACCTTCTGCAGAATTAAGTGGAAAGCCCCTTCTGCCTTAGAAGAAGGCAAGACCCCAAGAAAGGTCTTATTTTTGACCTATAAACAGCAAAGTACTTTCCTTTGATTTTTAACAACACAACACAATGAGATTAATAAAACACTGTTGCTTCAGCCTAGTTGGTAAGCAGCAACTTTAGCTCATTATTTCACTTTTGTCAGTATTTGATACTCTCAGTTTTAATATTACACATCCTTAGTATATATCAATAGGCCAGTAACAGATCAGCTGTAACATCAGGAATCTTTTGAACTTAAACGTGACTTCCAAATCCAAACCTAACTCTAATCCCTAATTTTGGAGAAATTAAAAAAAAAATAAAAGTCAAAATTGCTTTAGAAAATCCTAGCAAAGACTGTGCTACAAATTACACCTTCATGTAAAGAAATTTAGAAATGATGTGCAATTTTAATGAGGTACTGGGACAGCATATAAAACATAAGAAAAAGCTACCAAACCAAATCAAACTAGATCACTATATCTTCTAAAGACAGAATGGGAGATTGATGCTCTACAGTTTACCATGAAGGCTACCAAGTATACACTGAGTGGCATGCTAAGAAATGATTCAGCTGGTGAATGTGCAATGAATTTGTTACATCTGTTCATAGGGGTCCAAACCCACCTCCATTACCAACATAAAAAGCTGTGAATTTTCAGATTCTAATTACACCATTAAACTTGTAAGCTGCACCTCGGAAACTGCACCTTGGGTTCTCATATCCTCCCACTCTGATATTAAAAATATTCTGCACATCAACTGTTATTATTCATGCAAAAATGACACAAAGAGAAGCTTTCTCAGCAGGCTTATGCTGACACCAACGCCCTTACTCATTTAAACTGTAGTGTGAGGATTTTTGTACAGGTAACTGTAATCATTGAAAAACCAGAACTCCAGTGACTGAGACCAGTTAAGCTGGGTGCACTCTAGCTAAAGCTTTTTAGATGTGCATTTAGGAAGAATTATTCCCAATACTATCTTCAGTGGAGTTAGAAAAAGCTGGCTTTGAACCCATATTAAACTTGTGTAGCTGTGTTTAGAACTGAATTTGTTAGCCTGTTTCCACAGTCAGTCCTGTTCCTGGAGGCTGTAACTTGTCAGTAAAACTCCAGTCTTAAATTAAGCATAGAGGATGATTCTTAGGGCTGGAAGCAAATTAAAACTTGAAATGCTCTGGGATCATTCTTTAACTTTCTGCTCCAGCTTTCTGGTTTTGGCATAGAACGGGTATATATCTATTAGCCACTGTCAGTTTAGTGAAACTGAAGTTATTACAAATATTGAAAATATTCTCAACAGGTTTCAATATAATATTTAAAATACCAGAAACTGAAGCAAAAGCAAACAAGCAGTCTGCCCAGACAAGTCAAACAGACTTTATCTGCCTCTCCAGCAGAGTGACAAAACCTGTAGCTAATGGGAACAGAACACACATGACTTAGCTTGTCTTCACTAACACCATCCTTCTCCATGGCCACCCTGACACCGCCATAAACACCATCACATATCCCACTTCACCTGATTGACTTCACAGACACTAACTGGAGCGCACTTAAATTAGGAGAAAGGTCACGCCATGTTCCTTCCTTTCAGTGAAGAGAAAGGCAACTTCAAAGAACAACTTGAAGGGCCTGCTGTCTTTCCCTTAATTATTGACTATGAAATTAGCCTTAGGCAACTACTCTCCAGGTTACGCCTCTCAAGTCAGGAATGATGAACCTGGGCCATAGAAAAGATAAAGCTACTGCAATATGGGTGCAAAAAATGACTGTAAAACAATTCCCGGAGGACTTAGCATGAGTTGACAGGATATACTAAATACCATTCTTCAGATCTCTTCCAGGTCTTAGACTAACTCACTCATGGAATTTTTACTGCTGAGCTGTTTTGAGAGCGTGCTTATTAAAACTGAAGATGACAGAGAGCCATGAAAGTCTGGAAGTATATTGAAGGACAGGACTAGTATTCAATCTTAACCTACTAAAAAAATGGGTTGAGGAAATCACAATACACTCAGATGAAGGCAAGTGCAAGTCATTGCACTCAGGAAGGATGAACACGCTGAGGGGATGATGCAAAGTTCTGCAAAAAATATCCAGGGTGCAGGGGATGTCAAACCAAAGACAAGACAAGAATGCTGTATTGCCCAACAATTCAAAGAAGCCCAATGCAGACCCAGGGCAAGGCAGAGGGAAGGGACACACCAAATAGGGAGAGAAGTACATTTCAACTGAGCTGCCAGATGTCTGCAATTCCTATGGAAATATACAGTATTCAAACAATATCTCTGGGTAGAAAAAAAGGACTATCTGGTCATGTGCCAAAGAAATGCCAAAAACAATGTCTAAAAATGCAGTTACTGGGGATGTAACAAATGAAGAGACTTTTTACTTGTCTACAGAATAACCCTGATTTTTAGACCATGTAACTTCTTCAGGTAAGAAGAAAAGCTAAAGCATCTTGTGCTTGTTTTGATCATGTACCTGTACAAATAAGTATTTCCTCTGTTCTCACGATGTTTTCAAAGTACAAGCACATTATGCCTTTGAGGATCCTTATTTTCCATTTTGTACAGAGAACATGGGAGAAGCATCCTCTTCTGTTCAGACTGTTCAGTTCTGCTAGTGTTAGCTGGGTGTGCCCCAGAGAGGCACTCAGTGCCATGCAGTTAACCCTGCAGAATGTCTTGCTGGAGTACCTGTGTGATTTGATCTTCTTTTTACAGTAACCAGGAAACTAAACTAACTCTGATTTTGTGATCTTCCACCTCTCCAGTTTCACAAGTGCTGTTCTTTGTGACAAACCTGGCCCTCAGTAATGCTTCTTCCTTGCTAGACAGCATCCTGAAAATAATAATGATGTGTAAAAGCCATTAACTGCAAACGTGAAAAGAAACACTGAAACATTATTAATGCTCTGTAAATTTGAATATTCTAATTAATAGCTTTATCTGCCATGATAAAGAATTCACAAGACACAGGGCTTACATGCCTGAACTATGGCATCTCATGATACCCTATGATGCATTTAAGACAGGCACTACCATGGTACTCAAAGAACTCCATGGTTGAAATTTAATTCAAACAAAATGCTCTGAATAAACACTTTGGTGTTGTTATGACAAAAATCAATAAAACCCTCTTTCCTTTTCTACAAGCTCTTAGCCTGTGGCAAGTGAAGACAACAGACAGAACTGGCAGGATGTAAGCCACAGAACATGCATTCCTTTTGCAGCAAACATATTTAGGCTGAAAATATGTGACTTACCCCATAATTTTAAGGCTTTGTCTGTCATCTAGAGGTAAGATTGGGGGGTGGAACTAGATGATATTTAGGGTCCCTTCCAACCCAAAGCATTCTATGACTTTCTAAGAGTCTTCCTTGTAAATTCACTCAAGAAATCAACATTGGGCTAATATTAATAACTTCTGTATTTATTTAAAAAATAGCAATTTGTGTCCAGAGAATATCACATTTATGGAAACAGTCACTGCCTGGAAAATCTATGCTTATGTCCTAATAACATATTTCAGTTTCCTTAAAGGTGTTTATGTAACATTAATTAGAGATCAAAGATAATCTGAGGGACAACACTGGTTATGTTATTTAAGACTATACTGTCTCATTGTCATATGTTATTTAAGACTATACTGACTATACTGAAAATTAAAGTGTCCTTAAAGAACTTATTTCAAATAATCAGATGGAAAGTATGCAGAACTGATGGGAACCATAAAACACACTATCAAAAATCTTCACTTATAGTTTGACCATATAGGATTGAAATATACACTAGTTATATTATGAGATTAAGAACATAATTTTTTTTTCCACTAAAAAATGAAATATTTTTGAGGACTTGAATTTCAGATTGGCTAGAATAAAAATGCATCCTACTTGAGTACAGAAAACAAATTCATTATTAGAAGCAAAGAACAAAAAGTAATTTTGAAAAATTATAGGGAGAGGGAAATCCTGAAACCAGTGAAGCTGGTGGAGTTCTATCAGTAACTCAAATGCACTGCTGATTTAATGTAAGCAGGCCAAATATGAGTAAACTGTCAAAGAATGCAGAAGAAAACCTGACATGTCTTAATTACTGGAAAAAAAAAAAGCTGAGTATGTTATTTTATTTTGAACTACCATGTGCTTATTGTATCTTGAATTCTTGCATGTATGCATTATAAAATCATACTGAGCATGCTTGTGAGATTTTTATTTTTTAAAAAAGGGAAAAACAGCTGAAAAAACTCTTAAGACGCAGCAGTTGATCCAGTGTCCTCCTCATGTATCCACATGTTCTTTTGGCTATCCATGAGACAAGGTGGGATTACAGTTCTGCAAAAGAACGAGGTGCATTTGTTAACTTCACAGCTCAAGGTGAAATGGCCATCAGTCCACATCTATAAACAACTTGCTTCTAGAACTAGTTCATAGAGATGAAAATCCTCCATACAAACCACCTATCCTTTCCAAATGGGTTCCTCCAAAGCTGTGTCATTGCCTATAAATAACCACTATCATGTGAAATCTAAACCTTTCTGCCAGTAAGCAAGCACTGAGAAGAACAATGTATTATGCAAAATTAAATCATATGAATCATTTTGCAAAATCTGATTTTTAAGTGGGTACAGGCACTTCATATATTATTCAAAGAACAGAAATGTTCCCTTACCTATCATGCTATATTTAAGATTTTTTTTATGATGGAGAAATAAAAGAGATGAAAGGATGGGGGAAAAAAAGCAGTTGCAGAGAGACAAAGGGAGGCTCAGTAAAAAA
>VYXD01001857.1:154846-254611 GCA_013397195.1 Hylia prasina | reverse complement strand
GCCGGCGCACGGAGGCTTCGTCAATGGAAGTATGTTACCAGCTGCCCGTGCTGCCGCTGGACAGGCCGGTGCCGCAGCACGTCCTCAGCCGCAGAGGGGCCATCAGCTTCAGCTCCAGCTCCGCGCTCTTCGGCTGCCCCAACCCCCGGCAGCTCTCGCAGGTAGGCACTGCCGCTGGGCCCGCCGCCCTTGTCCGCCTGGCCCCGAACACCGGCGGCGGTGGCGAGAAAATGCAGCATTTAATATTTTTATGACTACTTATTGCCGAGGTTATCTATTTAGCATCGCTTGCGATGCGAGCGGTGAACTCCGTGGGGTTTATTTCCACAGCCAGTGGGTTATTTGTTTCGCCTGTAATTTTTGAGCTAGGGCTGGTTTTTAGTTCTTTTATTAGCTTGGGCTTTCTTTGAAAGGTTCAAATTTCCTATGGGGTTGCCAAAAGCTGCAGCGACTTTACTGAAATGGTGAACATGCTCTGCAGTGTTTTATTTGGGATGCTCTGCTTTTTCTCCCTCCAACTATTGAGGCTTGGCAATTTGTCTAGAAGGAGACAAAGATCCTTGGCTTTTTCGTTTCCACGGTATTGTTCCCAGCCCATATTACATCAGTCACAATATGACTTGTGCTGTATTTTGTTTCATCTGATCATATTGGAAATACTGTGAAAAAGGTCATTATAACTATCAGGGCAAGAGGCAGGTTTTTCTTGTGAACACTGCCCTATATTTCTGGTTGTGCGTTAGTATGGTTTCCCAGCACCCAGTGATAAAATTATATTCTGGCGGAAGTCTCTGGAGAAAATCTGGAATTATGGTGGAAAACATATGTTTTGGTGGGGAGTCAGCGTTTTGGCTTCGAGGGATTTCCTATGTCGAGACTGGAAGGTCTATTTAAGTGCTGTGAAGTATGTTGTCCTTTCAGAAGATGTTGTCTTTGCATGTGTAATGGTATTTTTTTGTTCTGTACATTTTTGGTGCATCTTATTAAGTTATTCTGCCTTTTTCCATGACTTGCTGTGCTATACATACGTCTTTGTAGAAAGTACAGAGCTGCCAGTCGCTTTTGGCTTTGTCCCCTGTTTGGTAGCAGTGGAGCTCTGTGTGTGTGTGAGCATTAGGCACATATGGGTTGGGACAGGAAAAATCGACAAAATACTGTGTTAATGACCAGGAACTTGAATGCATGTGGAAATAATTATTAGCAAGCAAATGAACATATGTTGACAATGCTTCCTTTTCTGTGTATAAACGTACTAATAGACAAAAATTTTGGTTTTATGGCAAATTAATTTTCCTTGTAGCAACTGGGTTAGGATCTTTTCCATTCGTACTGCTTGTTCTGAGCTGTACTTGGTGATGCTGACTTTTCCATATGTATAAGTCGTCTTGAAAGTCCAACGTAATACAGCACACTTTGTTCTGTGCAGATAAGAGTCTCCCTTGTTGGAAGCGTTCGTGGTTTTCTGAAGAGGAATAGGCAAAATGGTCAAGGTGATACATTGTATTTCTTTCTGTACGCTCTCCGGAACAGGTGGTGCATGGAGTGTGTACAAGTTTACCAAATTAGATCTGGTATTGACATTTAAAGTGTTTTTTTTTCCCCTCTACCTTTCAAGCTTCTCAATGGGTCCCTTATTTTCTGACCAGTATGCTGCAGGTATATTATTGGGTTCCAAGAAGAGGTGCTTGAATAACTCCTAAAAAGGGAGAGTATGCGTGTTTGACCAAGTAGTATTTTGTCTGCACAAACCTGCAAGTAACTAAATTTATGCATTAATAAAAAGGAATTAGGATATTTAAGTGAGGAAGCCTTTGCTGTTACCAGACATCTGATTAGAGTTTTACCATTTTTCCCTCTTTCCCTGAAATCTCCTGCAAACAATAGGATGTGAATAGGTCTACCAGACCTGCAATCACAAGATGGTGTAAATGATGGGCTAAGAAGCATTACCAGTGAGGTTGGTGATTCTGTGTAACTCCTGAACTTAACTTCACCTTACACGTCTCTTGTAAGACATTCCAGTTTCGTTCCTGTCCAGAGAGAGCTGAACCCTTAGCAGTTTGTCATTTTCAGTCTTCTGCTCCAGCTAGCTTTGAGCAATAGGAGTAACACTGGAGATGTGTACCCCAGGATCTGGTATGTACAGCCAGCATTTTGCAACTAATCTGCATTTAGCAGATTTTCTTGAAAAATGTAAGGTCTTGAAATTACATTCCCACTTAGAAATTTAAAGTGACATAATTGAGTCATAAGATGTTTTAGGCTTATCCTTCCAGCAAGAAGGAATTTTACATAAAAAACATACATGAAATAAATGCACACTACATTAGACATACCATTTAATTGGACAATCCTTAGCAGGCAAATCTTTAGCTCTTAATTTATTAAGTAGAATTTCAGTTTTGTTGAAGTTTCTCTAGATGGGTTCAAAGTGGGTATGTTGCTTTTTTAAAGCTTAAATAAAGTGGTGCTAGAAAATGACCTCAAGGAGTCTGGTCTACTCCTCTCAGCCCCAGGAAGGATAAATTGTACTTACAGCATTATTGCCAGATGTTTGTCTAATCTTTGCTTAATCTATTTTTTAAGATATAGTCTTATGAGATGAAGTGAGTTGACATAACTCATTATTGCTGAAGCTTAAAACCCCTGACTTTGGGCACATGTTATTGCTGCTTCCTCTGTGCCATCTCTGATGCTTGTCAGGTGTTTGCTCATTCAGTTCACTAAAACAGCAGAAAACTAACACAAGCAGGAAACTTGGTAGCTTCCTGCCATCACTTTGAATAAAGCAGGCTTACTGAAGTTTGTAAGAACTGGTTTAAAGGAAAAGATGGTACAGCTAGGCTTTTGAAAGTCATAAAAGCTTTAAATAATAGAAATTATGCAATCTCACTAGTCAACTTTCTTAACAGTGCTTAACTGTTCTTGTATTAAAAGAATTCTTTCTTAATACTGAAATTAAGTCTTCCTTGTGGTGATTTGCAATAACCAGTAAATGCAGAGAAAAGCTTATTCCTTTTTCCTTATAGTTTTCTTTTATGTATGAATTATTTCCCTATTGTCTTAATTTTCATTCATTTCGAAGTTTTTATAACAAAAATAATAAAGGCAACATCTAGAGGTTATTTGTAATATTTATTGTTCAAATCCAGTCAGGTGAAAAGCTGCTGTTATTAACTGAAACAAATGTTTCAGTTAATAATCATCTTTAAATATGAAATAATTTTAAGTGCTAGCGTTAAAAGCTGTTTTTAAGGATATTTGAATGTGTAAGTGTTGAAATTACCAGGACATTTCGCACTGATGAAATTTGAATTGAGGTTCACTGTGAGATCAGATGGATGTTAACTAGTACCTTGGGTCATACATTCAGCATGTTCATTCCATATATTACAGAACTATGTTTTTCAAATTAAAGCTGAGCTTTTAGAGAACAATTTTTGATTTATTGCCTCATCTACTTTTAACTTGGGTTGTTAATAGCAGTAAAAGAGTTTCTAGAACTGTACTTAATGTGAAAATTCTTAGTCTGCATTTTTATGAATAAGGGTTTATAATGAAAACCACTTCACAAATGTAGCTGCGAGCTACTTTTAGATTGTCCTGCATTGCACTCCCCCTCACCCCATGTTGAATTGACATAAACATATCACAAATGAGTAAGAAAACTTTGGCCTAACCTGCTATTTTTGAGTCATTTCCATCTCTATACTTTGTAACTGGTTCTGCAGTCTCTTCAGTTCCTCCAAAAATGGCACCAATGGTATCTAGTAGCAGTGTCTGTATAGAAGCAAAGATCTAGATTTAGCCTTTCTGTCTTTAAATGATTGAAATTGATAATGATAAGGAAAGCTGTCTCCTAGTGATGAAATTGCATGAAGAGGGAATGGAGCAAATAATAGAAGACTCCATTTGAATCTCAGAGAGATGTAGGCACAGTCTCCCCCTGAAGTACCAAGTACTGCTGTGTGCCAGGCAGTACCATGTCCTGCTGCCTGGTGTTTGGTAGCCTGGTTCATGATCCTTCCTCATTGCATCTCCATTTCATGCATTTAAGCAATGTAGTGTCAGACTTGGTGACTCTCATACCTTAACAATAGATTGTAGATCACGCATATGTAGCCTTAGATTTGACTTGGGGATGAAGTGGGGGAAAAAGTCACTAAGAGAAACTGGAAATATACTGCATTGGTGGATTCTTCAGTGAAAGGTGTATTCTTCCTCTTTCCCAACATTAGCAAAGTGCTTAGGCCAACTTTTGCTGTGTATTTCTTCTTGTCACTGTCACCTGATGTGGTCCAAACATGTTTTGCTCTGCACGTAGCATGGTAAGTTAAAAGATGCAGTTGGGAGGTGTATTTATATGGTTGGGCATAGGCATTGGTCTTTAATCCCGTGGTTGCACCTTTTTTGCTGAGAGAAATGTTGACATGACCTATTTTTCCCTTGCAACTGCTCATTTCTACTCCTGCGTCTTCCTCTTAGTTGTGTCAACTTCTTTTTTTTTTTCTTTTTTCTTTTTCTTTTTTTTTTTGATCAGGTTATTTTTCAGCCATGGCTGACTCATAGTACAGTTTCATAAATGACTGTGACTGTTAGTAAGGAGGAAACCGCAATGGTAGACCAGGAGTAACGAGCAGTGGAGAAGCAGAAGGAATGCCTTGCATTGAATGCGAAACCTTGCCCTGAACCTCTTTCTTTTCTCACCCACTGTTTTTCATCTCTTTTCTTCTATACCTTTCTAATCCTCTTCATCAGTGCTTCTCAGTTGCTGGCTCTTTCATTAGATTTCTCCTGCCATTTCCCGTATCTCCACTGCATGAATAATTAACAAGTTAAAATAATGAAATAATTTTCATGTTGTGATTCCTAGCCTCTGGAATTAATTCTGTGTTGCTGCTATGCTTGCCATTCCCTTCATCTTGTATTTATTGTGTCTGGTTGCTGAGATTGCATCTATTCATATGAGAGGGAGAGACTAATGCTGACTCTACGCACAGCACAGACAAGTTCTGATTGAGGCTTTCATACACTACAGTAATTTTATGTGGCAGCTCGTTTTTAAAATGCCCTGAGTTTTATGACCAATTAACTTTTTCATATGTTCTAGTGTAAAGCAACATTGGTACTTCATTCAGCAAAAAGGTCATAGCAGCTTATTTCATGGCCTATAATTGTCTATGTAAGATGTAAACAGAATAATAGTTTGAAGTCCCCATTAATTAGATTGTCTGAAATAACCAAAAGTCAATTCTTTTTTGTCCAGATTGTGTAATAGTATGTTTTGTGCTTTGTATGAACCTCAGGTTTTAGATGCTATCTTTAAAGAGAAATTGATTTGAAAAGAGAGATTATAGCTATGTACCCAAGTTGGGAAATACTGAATTTTATCCATAAAACACTTTTACAAGAAGTCAGCATTAGTATATGAATATTCATTATTCCATGAACTAATTATGTAGTAATAGCATGCAAATACAGGTTGTTGGAATTTGCAGTGTTTTCTGTGAGATGTCTGTTCCAGCAGCTTTCCTGAAAAAAACCCCTGTTTCCTAGGTAAGTCTGTTTTACCATGTTGCTTGAGAAAAGCAACAGTATCCAAACTCAGTTAATTCCAAGTCAATAAGCTCAGTTTGGAGTTAATAGCGTATCATAAAAGTAATATCATTTTTCTGACACGTCTGTTCTACAGTTTTGGTGTGTAGAAAACAATGCTGGGGACATCTGCATTGTGAATCTTTATTTCTTCAGTTATTATGTTTTCTGAAAAGCCTACAGTGGAAAAAAATAGCTGGTAGTAGAATGGTGATTTGTTAGAACAGTTCTCTGTCCTGTCAATGACCACTGGCTTCATGTTTTCTTGTGTTTCCTTCCCTCATCACTCGGTGTCTGCAACTTTGCACTGGTTTTCTGGTTTTCTACAATTCTAAAATTGTAGATTTTTACATCTAGTCAATTTTCTTGCATTGAAAATCTCAGATTCATGACTGCATTTCCAAGTCATGCCAGGTTGTGGCTCACATATATGAACAACCTTTTGGATTGGGCTAAACCTGTTGTATTTGCTTTTGTTCACTGCACCTGCATGGGAATAATGAGTAATTTGACAGCTCAAATTAGTTTTTTTTTTTTGTTTGTTTGTTTGTTTGTTTGTTTTTTTTTTTCTCCCAGAAATGTGAAACCAGAGTTACTTGGTTGTCCTTTACAGTGTAAATTTTTGTTAACACATCAGTGTTTATACGTTGTGTGTCTGAGATACAAATTCATGTATCTTATGATTGAAGGAATATAGTGTCTTCTATTAGAATGTCTTTGTAAATGAAGATGTGAAGATGGATGTGCTAAAAATTTCTGTCTTCATCTCTGTAATCATACTACATAAAGCATTTAGTGCATATAATCTTTTGTGTGCATTCACAGCTGAATGAAATGTTCAGTTCTGCTTGAAAAAAAGCCTTTTATATAAGCAAACACAAATACATGGTGTAAGCATGCACATGCATGTAGGGTCTCACAAGAAGCATGTGTCTGGGACCAGGAATTGAACACAGACCTCTCAAGTTCTAGTTCAGAGTTATGCACAAAATCCTCACAGGAAACATTGAAAGAGTTTGTTTCATCAGATTTGAAGTTTTCTTCAGTTTGTTCTGATTATGTCATTAACAAGTAACTGCAGTGTAAATAAGCACCCTGTGTAATCCAACAAGGCAGCCTGCCAAAGGCAAAATATCTTATTATAAAAATGCAGTTCTGGGAAACTAGATTTAGGGGTTAGTTGGAGAGTTGTTTATTTGTATGTTTTCATCCTGGCTGTATTGTACGGAATTTGTAGCCAAACATTTTGTTTTCTTTCTGGTTGAAATTAAATTTGTGGCTGTTATCTTGCCTTTCCTGCCCTCCTTGCTTCCATACCCTGAGAATTTTTTACTTCTGTTACAGCAGCCTGACTCCTGTTTTCTTCCCACTTCCCTCCCCCCTTTATACACCTTTGATATGGCAATCTGATTTATTATCTTCCTGACCACACTCCCACAATGATTATAATCAGAGATTCCTGGAGTTTGCTTTTTATCGCCAGGTAGAGGGCTCATAGCTGAGGTTGTGAAGGAACCAAGATTTGAAGTAGGCCTTCCTTCTCTGCCTGCATGGGCATCAGGAGTATGCAGCAGTGAGAATAATAAAGAAAGGTCTATATTAGTAGAATATTTTACTATTTCTTCCTCTCCTTTCTGCCAGATGAGATACATGGAAAGACACTGTTTCCTTTACCAGTCATAGGGATTTTTTTCCTGTTTCTCCCCCCATGACAGACATAGCTGGAAGCTACTCTGACTAATAAAACTGGATATTTAATACATGTGAAATACAGCCTGTTGCCCCCTTTAGGGGCAAGGGGTCAGTTCTGTCCCACGGGGTAAACAAAACCAAAGGAAAATACACAGAAACCTATTCCAAGGCTGAGAGGGAAAAAGTTACAATGGGAACTCTGAGACTTCAGTAGGTGGATCAGCCTTGGAACAGAAAGGATTTAGAAACTTTCAAGATTCTTAATGTGATGTGATGGTTCTTAGTTGTCTTAAGAATCGAGGTACATATGGTGTTGGAATGATAGCAAATAATTTCCTGAGGGATTCAGTTACATGTAGGTCAGGAAAAGTTGACACTCTCACAAAAAATACTTTGAATAGCATTGTCTGGTGGTGGAGGAACCGTGGCTGTCATGGCGGGAGTGGCGCTGGCCTGTGTTATCTCTTGCTTTGTGTTTGTAGCTAATACACCCCATACACTGATGCTGCAGTTGATGGCGTGCTGAGGAGGAGGTTTCATGTTTTGTCAGGCATGAACTTGCACTTCCATTTTCTTAAACTTTCCAGTAAAGTTCAGGTGCCACAGTAATCTCCTGAAATGTGTATGTGTGGCAGGGGTGTGTGTCTTATCAGTAGTGCATTGTCTTCTCTTTTGCAGTGGTAAATTCCTGTAACCAGTTTTCAAAAAGCCTGTAACACTTAAATTTCCTTGATTGTTACCTGTGGAATTTTAGGCTTCAGCTGCAATAATTGAGCTTTTTCTACTATTGGGCAAAGAAAAATCTGTCGTTTTTTATAGCTGCAAACATAGTGTGAAACTGATAAATAATAAATACCTATATATGGATAGTAAAGGTCAGGTTTTTTGGTGCTCTTGTTTATGATGAGATCTAGACTGTACATTTGTTATGGCCTTCTGCCATTGTTCTGTTTCTTCTGTTGTGAAGTCTGAGCTGCATTTCTTTTAGCATGGTGATAATAGGAATTTCTACACTTTCCACTGAATTTATATTTAAGTTTTTCCTAACTTGTTTTGATTTCAACAAAATACACTGATTACATGTTTGTCCAGATAAAACACTTAGTGTTTAGCTCACAGATTGACAGACAAAATGGTAAAACTTTATTGCCTGAATTAAAAACAAAATAACCTTGAGTTTTTAACGTTGAGAAGCTTATGATGTCCCAAATATTAAAAAAAAAAAAAAAAATTGTTGTCCCCTCAATGTTTTTTCCTTCTTCTTTTAAAAAGGATAGTGGTTGTCCTCTACATCTAGTCTTTCTGTTTATATCTGTGTCACTTTGGATTATTGCAGGAGTTTTGCAACCTACCATAAATGAAGACTAGAAGTCAAGCCTAGCAAATTGCAGGTACTAAATTCCTGAAGTTTTGTGTTGGGCTTGTACTTTGTGATCTGTGTTGGCTCTTTTAAGGAGGAGAAAGGCTTCATCTCCATAAGGGTGTTGAATGGTTGAAGCTATGGTTACCTTGTGATTTTTCTTTTTCTTGTGATGTTATGGTGTTATTTTTACCATGCCCTTCCATCTTAAGTTGAGGCCTGAAGGAATTGTTTTTTGTTTGTTTGTTTTAATAAAAGGCTTTTGGTTAAAATTCTTCACCTTTTGATACAATACAATAGACTGTAAGTGAAATAATCAGCTGTGCACTACAAGGCTAATCCATTTTTATGAGCTTTTTAGGAAAGATGATTTGAGAGGATTAGACAAGGAGCTATTATTCATATATTGACTGAATAAATACAGGACAAGACTAACGAAGTTTAAGACATTTTTCTATTCTTAATATTGTTGTATTTATATGAGAACATGGGAAAGAAGCTACATTCTGAAAAATATGATTGTGTTGGAAGCAGTTTGTGAGTCAGGAGATCAAATTTTTCTCTTATGCTGAGCGTGGGTGACAAAGGGTCTGGTTAAGGTGGGAGAAAAGTCAATAAGGCTAAAAAATACATCTTAAGCTCGTTTCTTGGTGCAATAATACATATTACAGAAGGTTTTTGTTTCTGACACTCTTGAAATTAGGATTGTTGAAATTAAGTACAATGATTTTTGTGTTTAATGTGTCATGAAAAACAGGAGGGCAGTTTTTTTAATTCTGCCTTGACATGTTGTAATGCTGTGCTTGGTGCTTGGAGAGGCTTTGTGGTTGATGATGATTATTGTTGACAGGAGCCATACCTTTTATTACTAATATTATTTTAAATGGAAAATCTTTTTCAGGTAAGTTTTATTTAATGTCTGCAGTCATAGTTCCAAGATACTTTTGGTGTTAAATGTAAGCAGTATTGCTTGCACAGTAATTGGTTTTAGCTGCTTATCTTTACTCCTGCTCTAGTGCTGACAGTTGCACTCCTCTGACCCTGTGGAAAGCTGGTTTGCTGAGCTGCAGCAGCCAAAAGACCTCTTATTTTTGTAGCAGTGATTTTCTGCTCATTTGTCTCCCCCTAGTTTTCTTGCAGGATCTGAGGAGTGTTGGTGTAAGGGAAGGAGCAGGGATATGCGGGCAGAGGCCACCCAGTGTGTGGCAACACTGACTCAAGTTGTTTCCATTGCAGTTGGAGGAGTGTCCAGAACAGCTGAACTGTGTGGAATTGTTTCACTTTCTGGGCAAACAAGAGTGGGCTGATTAATTCTTGATGTTATTCAAATTAAGTAATACATTTTATTCAGGTATTTAGTATTTCTGAAGAAGCACTGTGCACCCTGTGTCTTTTATATTATTCACACAGCTTCAAAATCTGTAACTTCATCTTCATTAAGTGAGTCCATGGTTCTCTGTGTTTCAGGTATTAGGTAGACTTGACTTGATAGAAAGAACATTTAAAAAAGACTATTATTAACCTTTGAACAAAGGATTAAGTACATTAAGTTGAAAGAATCTATATTCTTTTTTTACCTGTAAAACATCCAGTTTCATAATTTGGATTATTTGACTTCGAAATATGAACATTTTTGGTTTTCTTGTCTGTATGAGTAGTGATTTAGAAATAATGTAAAAATGAAAGGTTGTAAAAATGAAAGGTTCATATGAAACTGCAAGTGTCTTTCCTCTGCATATTTTTAATGAAAAGTAGCTATGGTTGCTACAGGTTATAAATGAAGTATGTGAGAACATGAGGCTCAATCCTGTTATTTGTCTTTGGAGAATTGTTTAGCATACATAAAAGGCTTACTAGTGTGTGTTTGTATGTGGGAGTGAGTGTATATTTATATATCAACTTATACATATGAAAATAAATGTATAGATATATATATATGAAGATGTGGCAACTGAATAAGGCTATGGTGGGTGCTGCATAGATTCAGGAAAGTGAAAAACACAGTATTCATTGTACCATTTGCTACCATTGTTGTCCTGTGTCCATCAAGTCACTTGCCAAAATAATGTAAATTTTGGGAGTATTCGTTGTTTTCACTTGATCTTTCTAAGTAAAAATTTTTTACTTATTAGTTTTCTAGCCTTTATCATTTATAGTGAAGTTTTAGAAACTTTTGGTGAGAATGACTAGTTAGTTTTACAGTTGGGAGTGCTTCAGGATGATGTCAGGTAACTGTCAGGGGGTTCTTCTTTGTAGTCTTTGGTTTTTCTGTTTCCAGGTTACATATTGATAGATATCTCCAAACTCTATAGGGCTTGCCCTGAAGCATGTCTTAGACCAAGGACAGTCATACAATAATAGCTGTTCTTTATGTTACTGAGTTGCCAAGTAAAACAAATCTGGATTGACTGTGTACATGTGTGCACAGTTGTTCAGCCATCCATTTCTGCTGAATTTAGTAGAGCACACAGTATGCTGATTATGTTGATTGGCAGAATTATTTTGACTCGTGTCCTGAAGTGCGTTCAGTCCTGTGTAGGTATTTGTGTATGGGTTCATTAGGGGCCTGTGGCGAACTCAACCCCTGGCCCAGGAGTAGTGCCTTGAGTGAGTTGGGATGCCATATGTCGGCCCAGAGTAGCACCAAGAGAGCATTCCTGGGAGCTGTCAACATACAGGAGATAAAATAGGTGATACTGCTGATAAGTTTGCTGGATTGTGATAGAAGAGAAGAAGCTGCAGCAGTAAATGTGTTGGCTTCCATTTCATGCATGCTGGCATTTGAGAAGAGAACGGATCAGTAGCAGTTGATGGCTCTGCAGTAAACAGTTGAAGTAAAACTTGAGGATGGAAAAGGTGGTGTGCATGGCTGTCCTCTCTTAGTAGCTCTTCATCTTTGCTGGAGAAGATACCTCATGAAGGTCACGCATGAAATCTCCTTTGTAGTGCTTGTGAGAGCAAAGACTGAGGACTGACAAAAGGCAGCGTGAGACATGTGCCACCACTGCCTTTTGGGGATTGTCCCCCTTGGGAGAAGGTGAAGATCAGGTAACTGTGATGTGCATGATAGCAGAATATTACGCCTGTGTGAGATTGTTGTGAAAACCATATGGTTTTGTTGAGTGCACACATTGATCCACATGTGTTTCATCCATTTTATCTTTTCCCCTCTGCTGCCTGCTTTGTAGCATTGCTTTCTTTGTGTTCCTACATGGTGGCTTCAGCCCAGATACAGCCTCTCAAAAGCCTTCCATGAAAGTTATAGGTGCCTTTATGAGGCCTGGTGCTTCACTTCACTCTAAAAGTGCCAGTGAAAATGTTTGGTAAATAGAGAAGGTGGATCTATTGTGAAAGTATAAAGTTTTTGTTAGAGTAATTTGTAAAAACGTTTTAAGCAGGTCTCTGCTGAGGGCTTCCCCTGATCAAAGCTTTGGGGAGGAAGTGGCTCTTGTCAGGAAGAGAAAGCTGTGAGCTTTTAAGCCTTCCGTGGACACCCAGGTGTGTGTGTGTTGTCATGTAATGGTGGTGTGTGCTTTCATCCCCACTTCTCCTGACCCTATATTCTTTGTAGGATGGGCTGTGCTGCTAATTCTCTGCAGGGAATGAAAAAAAAGATGATGTGCAGAGTATGGCAGCGCCTACACAATAGAGGCCTCCAGTGAGGCAGTAGTTGCTGAGTTACAGTTTCCAACACTGAGCTTGCTTCTCAATTGCTTCTTCAGTGCCTCTGTATTAATTTTCTCATCTTTGTTGAAACCGTACAGCAGCCTCTAGCATGTAGTTAAAATAGATAATTAGTGAAGTAATTATGTTCTTTAGTTTTCTAGTGTGCAGGTCTAAACCTTATGTATCTAAATACTTTTTTTTCAGTTTGCATTTCTGAACTGGCTAGTTACAGTTGGCTGAAATGTGCATGGGTTGTCTGCATTTTAAATCTTTCTCAGTACTGTTCTGAAAAATAATGCTACAATAAAATCATAAGTAAAAATACTGTTAAACCTCTGCTCTACAGCTGACAAATTTTACAAGGATTGTAGGTGAGATAAAGGACCTAGTTTTCTCTGCCCTAAAAGGAGTGACCTCTCATGTCCTGTGTGATCTGGCTGAAAGGCCCTGCTGAAGTGTCTGTCCTCTTCAGCATCTCTGTTCCAACCCCAGCAATGCAGACACACAGAAGTGCATCCTTTCACTTAGATGTTTTTGGAATCTCTCCTCTTTCATAAGTTCCTGTTCCTTGTCTTATTGGCTCTCCTGTAGGCTCTTTTGTCTGCCATAGAAAATGGCAGTTCTACTCCTGTACTTTGGAGGGGAAGAGGGAGTCATGTTCAGGGAAGGAGGGGCTGGTTAGTCTGTAATCCTTGATGGTGCTGCTTGAGATGGAAAAGGATTGAGAATGAAGGCAAATACTTCAGGGTCTGAGCATGTAAACGGGGGCCCAGAACCTGTAATTCAGAATGACTGGTGCAGATACTGAAATAGGCATTAGTGCTGGCCTCTTTGGTGTTGCTTTCACTTTTAACTGCAGTGTGTTGCTTTTTCACTGAACAAAATCAATGTGTTTAGGCTTATTTATGAAAAATTGCTCTGTTAGATAAGGACATGTCTTTGATGACAGGTTTTTTATGTTGTGTCTCCAAGACTTACTTAAGCCTCCAGCAGCAATCATGGGTTATTCTGATTACTGGGAATGTTTTTTGCTATGGAGAGCCGCATGATGTCTTGTTCTGTTCTAGACTAGAAAGCATCTCTGCTTTTAAACCAAAATGTTTTCTTAGTATTCCATAGACATTAAAATACTGTTGACATGATAAGCAACTGCATTTTTCTTCCATGAATGTTCACCTTCCTGAGTATGTTTCAAGTGTTTAAGTATCAACTAATTATTTGACCTACTAGTAATTATTTTGAGGAAAGGACTGCCAAGCTGCTTGTTTTTAAGATTCTCAAGCAGTGTTTGAATGAAACTGTCTAGTGGACAGATGCGTAAGGTCTGTGCTTGGTAATGCTGAGTCTTCATCATGTGTGTGGAAACTACAATAATTTGTCCTTCTTACAAGATGAAGCGCATAAATTTAGCATCTCCTGCTTTCTTGTCTAAGAATGCTGGTTTGTCTTTTTTTTTAACTTCACAACTTCAACCAGAATTCATAAGCAAATGTGATATTTAGAAGTGTGAGCTGTACTTTTTGATATTAAAAACACAGAGGTGAAATATTTCAACAGCAGTGCGAAGGAGAAAACAAAACTGAATGTGTAAAACTAGTAGGAAGGACAGGCAAAAGGCATAGCTGAGTGTGTAATTTTAAAGGAAAAAAATATAGGTGGGGAAGTGGATTTTCATGGGTAGATGTTTCATGTCTTTGAGATAGGAGTGCGTGTATAAGTGGTGTTGAAGAACTATGCATTCTTTGCTCTTGTCCTTTGATTCATTGTAAGGGTACAAAGGTGGTCCAAGTGCAGCCCTTTGGCTTCTCTTGGCAGTGGTGAAGGGACAGATGAGGTTATTTATTCATTTTCTTTGTCAGGCACACACTTCAACAAGATATAAAGGCATTAAAACATCATATATGTGGATGGACAAATTTTGGAATTAAGAAGTTTTGGAATTTAGAATTTTCAGGTTTGCTACTTTAAGTTGTCCTACAATCATGAATCAAATTATGGCAAAAAGGTGCCTTCTTAAAGATGATTAAGGAGTTCTAAGTATTCCGAGAGCAGCTCTTGAGGCTATGGGGCACAAATTAATTCTAATTAGCCCATGGTGGAATGTGTCATTGAGGTTTTTAAAACCTGTTCTATATGGTAGATATCCCAGCATGTTTTTCGAGATGTTTCACCATGTTAAAATCCACACAACACCACCTGGAGGGTTCTTCTTTAAATTGCCAGTCTGCTTTGTGATGTGTATCTCCAAATCCAGCTGACAACTCAAAGCGTCTGAACATCTGCAGTGACCACATTACATAAATGTGCTGGCACCGCTGTCAGTTCCTCCCACGCATTCAAATGAAGCTGGTGTGGATGCACTGTATCTTTTTAATCAGCTTTGTCCAGCCATCTAGGTGATTTGTCTTTGGAAATGATGTCAGTTACTTAAGAATTTGTGGTACCTCATGTATAGGCAAGGAAAGTGTGGTTGTAAGAAACTGAGCAGGAAGAATGAAAGCTGAATATCTGGTGAATGAGATATCTTTTCTGGCAGATGAGACCTACATAATGTTTGCAGTATTGTCTCTTTCTGAAAACTGTTTTCAGGGTATTCAGGTAAGTGAAAATAAAAGGAAGAAGTTTTTTTCTGGAGTGAACTTCTAGGCTGGTATTTTTTGGTGGTGTCTGTTGTTGTTTGGAGAAGTGAAGTAAATGATTGTATGGATAATACTATGCCTGTTGGTGTTGTCTGGAATATAAGTATGGCCGTGCAGTGAAAGTTTGCAGAGCAGCGTTTGAGAAATTGTATCTGGACTGACAAATGTAACAACTCCAGTTGACTTGAATATTTTTTTTACTAAGAGTTCCCAAGGTCACATAAACTAGTTAAATGATTTCTCTAGAAGTTAACCCTTGCGCCTGTTATATAATATGATGAATTGACTATATTTACAGATGATAATGATTTCAATAATTTGTTTTAAAAAATGCTTTGTGCATCATGGCAAAAAATATTTTTGTATCCTGTTTGTATTCTTTCATTTAAATACAATAGATGAAGCATCATAATTGCAGCTATTGGAATTTACTTCTTTTTGTTCCTAGGCTTTTATTTGTAGTAGTGGAGGGCATAGTCTTCACTCAGTCCCTCATTTTTTAGCTGGCATTTCAGGCTTGCATGTTTTCAGTAACTTAATATTTCAGATAAAATTCTCAGTATTTCTGTAACAATTTACTTTAGTTTGTGTTTTTCTGTTGGTGAGAAAAGTAGAAGTCTAATGCCTTTAAATTACAAACACTGATAGATGTTGTGCCATAAAATTAATGGGTGATTGTTATGTTTTCAAATGTTTTGTGCTTTTTAAAATAGATTTTTATCTTAGCCATTTCATTATGACTAAGTGTATTATTCTGATAATATTTTGGCATGGGTTGGTGCTATTCCTGAAAGCAGTCCCTTGATAGATTTCTCAGAGACTTTGAGGATCTTCACTTTCGGGGGTGGCTGAGGGATGGAAAGAGCCTCACTAGTTAATGCCTGACTACATTTTTTCTGTATTGTAATGAAAATTTTTTTGTGGGTATTAATGATGTCAGTTCCATCAGCACACAGAGTGTTCTTTTGCCAGCACAATGAAGGATCTAATGTAAAGTCATCACACACCTTCAGAATCTGGCAGCCGTGATGTCTTGGAGCCTTCATTGTGTCATATGAGTTCAGCTGTGGGCTGCTGATTGTTGCAGAAATCTGGACAGGAGTGTGAGGGGGAAAAAAAATTGATGTCCTGCTTGAGTAGGGTTTTGTAGATTAAAATGGCAACTACATCAAGATACTGAAGATAGTTTTATCAGTTTTGTTAAACTATCTTTATAGGTACTGAATTATCCTTTTATATCAACACAAGTAATGGCCATGTTACTTCACTGGTAATAGTTACAGAACTGATATGCTTTCTTAGTGGTATTACAGTTCGTGACTATTTGCAAAGCTCAAGATACAAATCTGTATAATGCTTGGCATTATGCCTTTTTTAGCTTTTTTTTTTCTCTTGGTTTGGTGATTTTTTTGATACTTTAGTGTTGAATAGTTTTTGGTAGCTTACCTGTCAGTTTTGACCATAGATACAAAAAAGTGTCCTAGAAAACAGGATTACCTGCCTCGCAGCTGTTTGTCCATGTGTCCTCCAACCCACCCCATAATTTTTTCAGAAACATGTATTGACATCAATTATGCCAAGTTATTGTTAGCAGAACTGTTTTCACTTTAAGGGGCATCACCGGTATGACATTGATTTGGTCTGATGGCGTTTGACACCACCTGCATTTTGGAAAGAAAAGATCTCTTACCTACACTGAAATCAAGTGCATATTAAGGACATGAGTCACCTGATATTTTCTATGGGAGAGAGGGGTTTGGAATCAGAGCAGCCTCCTGCTCACGTGTAGCAGGCTTTGACATGCATGGATTTAGCACACACATGGAAACAGTTCCCATATTCATAAGCTCAGAGTCCATTCTAGACTTTGTAGTATCAAAAATGATCTCAGTGCACAGAACTTGCTGATGTGCTCAGCATGACACCAAGTTGCTCTCTGAAGGATTTTCATATATCTTGCACTTCAGATTGATAAATATAGGAATATCGGATAGTTACTTTTAAAAAACTTTGCCCTAACTGCTGTGCTGTTGCGTATGCATGGCTAAATGGAAACTCAGTCAGAGGTGAAAAAAGAGTCTGCTTGTGGAGGGAGGCAAGAGTATGCCTGACTTCACCTCTGATTCCCTGTTTGTGTGAACTATGAAGTGGAGCCCAGGTTTCTTCTGGATGAAGCAGGTGGTGGCGATGCTTAGCTCTGACCTGCAGGTCCTTAATTGTCATGAGCTAAAGAAAAGTCTGT
Organism: Hylia prasina; assembly: GCA_013397195.1. NCBI lineage: Eukaryota > Metazoa > Chordata > Aves > Passeriformes > Sylviidae > Hylia > Hylia prasina. The sequence goes on along the minus strand of VYXD01001857.1, from coordinate 237,417 downwards.
GAATGTTAGAATACAGATGCTGTTGACATTTATAGGTTTAGGAATTCAGTCACTTCTCCCAGCCACTGTAAAGAGGTGAGTTACTCTTCTGGCTTTGCAGAACACTTGCTGCTCATATTTCAGGACAAGTTCTTGTGCCTCACTACAAGCCAGAGGTGGTCTTCCCAACTTTGACAATGATGGAAATCTGAATGCGGTTCCTTGAAAATTGTATTTGTGTCTCAAAGATTTGTTCAGACCTCCATCACCTCCCATTTTTTTCTGTCTTAAAAGCAAACAAAAATAAGTAATGTTGGTGTTAAGCTTTCTCTCCTATTTCTAGTCTTATCCACAGTGTAGCAAGATGGCTTTCTGTTCTGTTGTTCATTGGGTTTCTTATGTTTCACCCTTTATGTTTTAAATAATAAAACTACTGGCAGTTATGGAAATCACCACCCTTTCAGTTTTAAAGGGAGATTATCGAACTGTGGCACATGATTTATACATAGTTGTTAGAAAAAAATAGCAAAGTAATCCATCAGGGGAGTTCGTCAGAATATACTTTATGTACAAAATGTCTAGGAAAAATTAAAGCAAAATAAATACGTATGCTGTGAAATTTGTTTAGAGAACAAAAGCTAAAGTCCTCTTTTGAGGGGTTTGTGATGTAATTTGATTTATAGAGAAAGGGTTTGGGTGTTGCTAAGCTACTTGTTTAATTTGTAGAATTCCATTTTATATGGAGTGATTACCATGAAAGCATTGTGAGAATTGCCAGTAATCTCGTCTGCCAGTGGAAGGTAGCTTATTGTCCCTTCATGTGGTTTTGTGATATTTTTGTGACCTTTATAACTTTGCATTCGAAGACATTTTTTAGATTCTAATTGTCTTTATTTTTTTCCTGCCAAAAAAGGGAAAATTATTAACATAAAAAAGTACTGCTTGATGCAAACTAAAATTTATCCTGTGCATTTCACAGATGTATGGTGCTTTTCAAACAGTATTTTTCTGTAATACAATAGACATGCCTTTCTAACCCTTGCAGAAGTTAGAATTCTGATTTCAAAGCTGTGTTTTTGTGGTCCTCCAACATTACTTGCAAAAAATACTTTTTTTTTTTCCTCCAGTTCCTCATTTCATCAGCCTTGCATTTGTATGAGCTTGTCCCACTCCTCCACAACATGTCTGGATTCAAGAAGAGGTGGAATAATATATATTGCCTTAGGACAAGCCATACTTCAGTGAAAGGCTGAAAGGTGCAGAGCTGAAGGGCAGCGAGCCTCCTGCACCCACGTGCCCATGGGATGGGGGAGGCTGGATCCAGGAAAGGAGTTCAGCTTATTAGTCATAGTTCTGCTTCTCCCGTGTGGAGTGTTACATTGAAACCTGTTTTGCAAAATTCGGGAATGAAAAGAAGATAGAACAATGTCCATATACTGAGGTGCCAGTCAATGCCAGCCCTGGCTGTTGTACCCTGTGCAGCATTGCAATCTCTCAGTTCAAGGTGGGCTGAAAGTACTTACTTGAAGTAGTCTTGTACCACTAAAAACAAGCCATAATCTGAGGATGAGAGGCATCAGTTTTTCAGATAAACTGCCCTATATGTGGGGATTCTTAAGACATGAAACAATTACATTTATTAAAAAAAAGGAAACTTAGCCAGTGTTTAGTTCATTTAAATTATTATAAAAGAGGAGGCTCTCGAGCACTCTGCAGTGCTCTTGTGGCTAATCTGTTCAAAGCTTTGTACAGTGTTGAATTTTCAGGATCAAAGGCATTTTGGCATAAACTGTGCACTTGAAAACTCATTCTCATCATTAAGGATAGATTTCTTTATGGCTAATGACCTGTCCACGGTTAGCCCTGATTACTACACTACTTACAACCCTAGTAGGTATTTCCTAGAGGAAACAGCTTCAGAATACTTCTAAACCCACAGTTTGAAGGATTTTTATTGAACTTTTGGGTTTGTAGATAATAGAAACGGCCAATCCAGTGTTGAAAGTTCAGTTGTTCCTGGAAAAGTGTATCTCAGGTCTAGAAGGATAAAAATGTATCAGTTTACAAAACTACCTTAATTTTTTTTGTGTTGTACTATTTTCTGTAAAAAGTTTGTACTCACTGGTAAAGAATGATTGCTTTAAATTTGTGCATTTGTTTCCTGCTTACATGCTGAGTATATTTGTATATCTCTATATGAAGATTTATTTCTGTATTGCACAAGATACATATTAAATTTGTTAAGTTTTGAAACAGATTTTTGTTTTCTGTAATTAGAAATTATGAGTTATGTATGTAGTTTACATCTGAAAACAGCAGAAGTGATCTCTGAGACAAATGTAGAGTTTTTAATTTCTTAAGTTATGTAGGTAAAGTGTGTTCTGACCAATAGTTTCATTGTTTGGCTGGTTTTTTTGTGGGTTTTTCTAGGTTTTTTTTTTTTTTTCAATTGAAGTAAAACAGAAGAGCTGTTAAATAACAGTTTTCTTCTCTCATGGATGTAACTCTAAAGACAATCACAGCATTTAGGAAATACACATTTCAATTGCCTCTGCAATCCATGGTAGCATCCTTACATGAATGCATTGTGAGATTTTAATTTTTTTTAATGTTTTACAGGAAATCTGTGCCTCCTTTATTGCTAAAAATGTATTTGCTTTTGTTGTGAAAAGCATTTTAACCATACCTTGTGTTTTTTTGTCTGAGAAGAGTGAAGGATTGGATGTATTTAAAAGGCAGTTAAAAGGTCCTCTGGAAAAAGAGACTTCTCGTGCTTCCATCTTGTACTTGCTTATTAGTATGGACATGTACACCATGATTGTATGCTTCTCATTTGTTGAATGCTTGATGTCAGATCTTGCAGCCTGATGTGCCTTCTCTGCCCTCTTCCTCTCCTTCACCCCCTCTCAAAATAGGGAGATGCTTAGGGAGCCCTGCTTCTGTGTAGGCCCTATGTGATTAAAAAAAATTAATATAGTTCTGACAGTCTTAAATTGTGTGCCCAGAAGAACTGATGTTTGGGCTCTGATCTTGATGCTGGGCTGGAGTTTGAGGATGAATACTTATCACAGAATCATAGCATGGTTAGGGATGGAAGGGACCTTAAAGTCATGTAGTTCCATCCCCTCTGCCAGGGCCAGGGACACCTTCCACGAGACCAGGTTGCTCAGGGCCCCATCCAACCAGGCCTTGAGCACTTCCAGAGTGGGGCATCCACAACTTCTCTGGGCAACAACTTGTGAAGTGCTCTGATAGTTCTGATGAATGCTTTAGAGAAGCCACTGAAAAAATTAATTAATCCTTTGTACTTTGAGCCCTTTGCAGTATGTGAAGCCCATTGCCATTTCAGACCTTCCACTTTTTAAGTAAAGGATTATGACTTAGTTATGTGAGCAACAACCTATGTGCATAAATTGACTTGGGAACTCTCTGAAAAACTGAATGGAATCTTACTCTTGGTCTATTAAACAACAGCGAGTATATGCTGTAGGAGAATTGCTAGTAGTCTTTTTTTAATATATTTTTTGAGGTGAGTTCAAAATTAGGTGTGGATTAAGTATCATCATAAGTATGGATTATAGTAAACTAACTCTTTTGGCTAATGATTTGTTGCCAAACCTTTAATGCAGGATATTTTCCAAAATGTTTGTATTGCTTGTTTAGGAGGACATCTCTGAAACTTCATTGAAAGACATAAAAACTACTTAATAGAAATATTTGTCTATCTCAAAGCAGAATAAAAATTTCAATGTTGAAAATGAACTGATTATTTTTAGAATTTGAGAATTTTTTGCTCTTCATGATTTGGAAAGTAAATGAAAGACTGAGAATTGAGCTTTTCACTGGTGATTTCAAGAAGTTCTCTGCTGGGGTATGTGATAGGACTTCACCCAGGCTAACGGGTTAGCCACAGTATATGCTACTTTTCTTTTCCTGTTCTCTACACTGTTTGGTGGAATATGATGCAAAAGAGGGGACAGTAGAGTGAGAGTGGGTTGTTTGGGAAATTTTGGTTAGAGGCAGGAGTACAATTTGTAGTTCTGTGTAGGAAGCAATGAAGAAGACATTGGGGCCATTTTGGTGGAGGTAGGCTGATTTTTACAGCATGGGAAGTGAGGTTCTGTTGTGTGTGTCACCAGTTGGCTCCCCATGGCACCTCCAAAAACCCAGGGATCTTGAACTACAGGCTGGGCTGCATTTGTTTCTATATTTCTTAGCTATGTGCTTGGGAATAGTCTTTGAGCTTCCAGTACTGTTCCCTTTAGGAGCAGTAACATCCACATTCAGTAATTTATTCTAAAGCAAAAAATGTTTTTAATGTTTTCTACTATTCTTTTGTTCTGCATGATCATCTATATTTCCATGAGTCTTAAAATTCTGTCAAAATGAGAAAGGCTTTAATTATATTGAGGTCTTGTGTCTGTCTTCCATCATACTTGGAGAAGTACCTGACAGCAGATCCTCCTTTCCCCTGGAGAATGGAGTGTGTGGTGCTGTGTGCCTTTTGATCTGTGGACTCCCAGCTCTGACACAATGATGAGAAGCCTGGAACATAATGATGAGAAGCCTGGGATTTTGCTGCAGTCATACAAGCTGCTCCTCTCTTTTACCTTATTTTCCAAATGTGTTTCAGGGGTTGCTTATCTAGCTTAATTGTTTTGTCCTTCTGCTCCTTTCCAAAAGTTCCTCTGTAAAATTAGTTCACTACATTAATAAGATAATTATGATCCAGTATACCAGATTTCCCCTTTACTGCCTAAATCATGTAACATTAATGAAATTAATTGTGTCTTGATATTTTTAGTTTGTTGTTTGTGCAGACAGCACAAGTTTAATCCTGGAGATAATCCTATAGCAAGCTGAAATGGCTTCCTGCAGAATAACAGGATGATTAGTGATGCTGAATATGAAGACAAAACTGCAATCTGGTATCAAAAATGTGTGTGATTTCCACATACCTGAAATACATACTGAGCTACTGGTCATGATTCTTGGTTAAAATGTAAGGTTTTATGGTTGGCTTGTGTGCAAACAGAGGACAGCAAGTGGACTAAACCCCAGACTTCAAATAACAAGTTCACCCAGAGTAGCTAACTGTTGCCTTAATTAGATACAGCTTCGAAGTATATGCTAAGATTTTTCCACTACAGCTTTTTATCACTTCCACAAGTTCAGCATGCCCTATACAGATGCTTAATTTGTATGCTGGGCCCTGTGATAAAGCTATTTCTGTCGATGAGATTCCAAAATTGTAGGCACTGATGTCAATGCAGATGAGGTTAGCCTAATTTGGTCAAGAGAGGGCTATGCCATGCAAAATCTTCTTTACATGGGCACATAAAGGCCAGTGCCAAGACTGACAGGTGTCCAGTGGGTGGCAAGGAGCTCCAGAGATAAACATTCTTGTTGGTACTGCTACAATTCTTGCCTCTTTAAGAAACAATGTAATAATTGTATGGCTGTTTTCCCGCATCCCTGCCGGATAACTAAGCAAGTGGAAATGGAACTTAATTTTACAAATGTAAATCTTTAAAATCCTATTGAAATAACTTATTTTCTACGCTTAATTCAATTTCTGTGTAGTGTTCAAATCTTGACAATGAAAGTAGCATCTTGTTACTTTCAAAAATGACATATTAAATTCAAAGGTGTACTGCTGTGAAATCTCTGTAAGAAAAATTACTTGAAAGTGGTTTTTAATTGTAATAAGTCTTGGAACGTTGTAAATGTGATAGTGCACACTCAGGTTGAATAATGAGGAGTGTGTACAAGGAAGTACTTGAGAGAAGGTTGTAGAAGGATGTTAATTGTAGTTGGAGAAGTCCCTAGATTTTCTCCTCTAACTTTCCACCTCTTTTTTCTATGTCAATGTGTCAGCGGTGAAGTGTATCAAAAATGTATTAATCTATTAATAGAACACTTTCTTTGTATGTCTGTTTCCATACCTCTTTCCATGCCTCCCCTAGCAGGATTGCAGTCAGACACTGTTTTTTGCCTTAGAATTTTTTTGTATTAGTTTTAAGCTTATAATTCTTCTGTTCCTTTGTCAGCTACCTCTTTCTTAGTCCTGACCTATTAGAAAAAAAAAGCCAAACCAAACAAAACCAAATCCTCTTTCTTTATATCCAGGAAAATATTTCTTACACTGACATCTCTGTAATGGAAAGCTGAGCCTTTTCAGTGTATTTCAGTCTCAAACACAGTAGTCTTTTTCAGTTCAACACCTGCAGACATGAGGCACAACACTACTGAAAAGCTCTCTGTCTCAGGGTCAGCTTTATCTGTAGTGGATGAGAAGCTGAAATAAGTAGATTAGGGTTTTGGTAAAAAGTGTTTGGATGCATGGATTGCTGGCACCCATATGCCAAAAGAATATTAATGCAAGGCAATAACTACATGTTTAAAGCTGTGTAAATGTCTGTAAAACATAAGGTTTACATGAAAATACCTTTATTGAACTTCATTAGCAAGTTTTTAAAGCATTTGCTGTAAGAAATCTGAATCTGCTACAGGTCAGGGAATGGGAATTTAGAAGTATGTAAAAAAGCGTTATATTGGTAGCTAAATAAAATGAAAGGTGGGAAGTTGGCAATAATATATTATGGCCTGGAAAGTGAGGGAAGGTGTTGAAATGGCAGGTGTGTGGCATGGGGAAGACTAGGGTTTTCAGCTTACTGTCTCCTTAGAGCTTCTTCAGTTTTAAAGGGTTTGGCTGAAATTGGTCTGCCTCTCCAATTCAGTTGAAATTGGTCAGTTTGTCCTTAATTGGAAGACTGAAAGCATTTTTGGGTGTGGTGGGCAAGCAAATTCTGAAATAAGAGTTTAGTGCAAATGCATCTCTAGATGAATTTCTAGGAAGAACATTGTAGCAGAAACTGTAACTGCTGTGAGTTGAGTTTGTATATGGGGTGTGTGGAGTTTGTTGTTGTTTTGTTGTTTGGTTTTTGCTTGTTTTGGGTTTTTCATTAGTTTCATTTGCTTGGGTTTTCTTTTAGCTTGAAATGTTATGGTTTGCCTTTTTTTTGAGGTGAAAGAAGTTGAATATAGTTGGTCAATGTTTTCTGTATTTCATATACTATGATACCATGTGTGGGTTCTTAGTTTTGTGCTTTGGCTTTTTGTGATCTTTCTTTGATACCTTGTATTCTTCATAAACTCTGTGATGACTTTACGTTAATTATTATTTTCATTAATGTCATATTTTAAATTAAATACAATATTAATTTGTGAATTTGGCAGCAAATGCTGTAACCAGTTTCAGTGTCTGTCCTCTGTAGTTCTTCAGTAACTTTAGTGGAAATAATCACAAAATAAGAGAACGAAAGCCAGACTTTATTTATTTCAGATGTTCTGTTGCGGTCTCTGCTTAATTTGCGAAAGTGAATCTTCCAGCTTTCCCCTTGAAATTTAATATTTTTTGACAGCCTAATATTTTTGTGTGATGGCTAGCAAGGAAACAGAAACAAAGATGATTTTATTACTGCCTTTCTAATATCTAACATACTGTTGGAGCTTTAGCATATGCCAGTGTGCCTAAGGAACTGCTGAAATGTGTTGGGTTTTGTTTTGTTTCTTTTTTCCCTGTGGGAACTGTTAATTTTTCTAAAATGAGTTTTGGAAATTGAAAATCCTCACTTAAAGTGAATGGAAGCTGTGTTGCCTGGGGAGTCTCAATAAGCGTGAATATTTTAATTTTGTGTAAATTGTTCTGTAAATGCTTCCTACAAAGTGAATTGAAGTGTGTGAGAAGGGGTTAAAGGTAGCTTTTAGCAGTGCTGGATTAAGAAAAACTTGCTAGACAAGAACCAGGCAGGAAGATATTACTCTAGGCTTAGAGAGAGGTGAGCCCTCATAGCTATGGGAGTAACCATCACTTAGTCAAATAGAGGCTCTTAGTTGTTACCATAAATTTTAGTGATTTCCTTTTCACATGCAAATGAGAGAGAAGCCCAGGGAGCAAGGGAAAAGGAGCATCTGCCATTGTACCCTTCCCCTGTGCCTTTTAGCCTTCATTTATTGCACTGCATTGCTCTCTTCTGAGTTTATGAGCTGCAGACACATCTGTAGAAATTCATACAAGTGCTGCTGTGTGGGGAGGCCCTGAGTGCTTCCTGTGCTCCCCCTTTCCACACACACTCCTCTGGAAGCTCTGAAGAATCACAGGTGAGGTAGCAGTGTTCACATAAGCATAAAAGTTATTGGGAAAGCTTCTGTCCAGGGCAAAAACCTTAAACCTTGAATTTACAAGACAGACTTGTTGCGTCCTTTGTGTCTTCTATTGATAATTTGTGAAGAATTACAAGATACAACTTCTGTGACTTTAAGTTGTGTAATTTTCTTTTCTGGTTGTTGTGATGTGTTGACAGTTTTGCCGTGTTTTTCTGTAAGATTGTAAACTCAATGTTTCTTATTTAGATTCCCATTTAAATATAGCACAGTAAGATGATCTTTCACTGTTCAAAGGATATGCTTTAGAAATAGAACATAAATTTTTTATTCCAAAGTCTAAAACATTGGTAGCTTTTCTTGTCACACGTTGCTGTTCAACTGTTCTCACTTACATAGCTGGGTTACTTGCAATATGTGAAGTACGTGGGAATTGAAATGAGTGTTTATTTGCTTCCGGTATACCATTCAGTCTTGGCTGAAGGTGTATTTAATAGTGAAACACAGTAACTCGGAGCAGCTAAAACTCTGCTTCTTGCATCTCACCTTCAAAACAGTCTACTGAGTGGATTTCAGTCTTGAGACTCTGGTGGAACTTTGTCTTGTAACAATGGTACAGTTCTTTAACTCTTTGAAATCACACATGAAGGTATTTGCATGGAACTCTAAAACTGGAGCAGTTTCTTGCTGTGAATGAGCAGGTGGCAGTGTGGGCAGATACAGGCTGCTGTAGACAGTCCTGAGGGAGCATCTGTACAACTGCTAATACGGTTCTCTGTCCAAGGTGGTAAGACTCACTACATCCAAGGGTTAAAAAATGAGTGTTTCCTAAAAAGTAAATGACAAATACATGTACATCAACTTTGTCCTAACTTTTTCATCCCATTTTTGTTTGTTTGTTTCTTTAAAGGGGCTTTGAGAAAAGTGGTATATAACTTCTTTCTAAAATCTCTTCTCTGGAGAGAAGCAGAAATCTGAGTTCTGTGAATTTAAACAAAGGCCTAAAATGCCATAGTAGTTAAACGTCCCTTGAAAACATTTGTCTGAATAAATCAGAGAAAGAATACTGTATTGTAGAACTTCAGTTAATCTTCTGGTGATTTGTTTTACCTAAAACAGTAAATGTCAGAGTTTCTACATTTAAATGATCTAAATTGGATTGCTTGTCCCTGAGCCAGTTTATACCATATAACACATTTTCTTATGAAAACACATCTAGCTAAACTAAGTTCATGATATGACGGAGGCAGTGAGTGTTCTAATTTGTATTGCAAAAGAATAATTTTAAAAAGAAGTAAACTGTTTCAAGGTGTTTAAATTATGCAAGGAAATTTAAAAAGTGTTCTTATACACCCCTCAACTACAATATTTTTGGTGTTAGATGTCCATTTCTGTTAACCTGCAAAATCATGATGTTGAGCAAATAAAAGGAAAGGTTTAAAACAGCCATCAGAAAAAGACAATGTTTAGTAATGTGCTTTTTTGGACAAAGATTTATATGATTTTTTTATAAAATATAGAGTACCTCTTATCCCTTTTACAAGTAAAGGATGCATAGCATGATCCTGATAGTTTTCTATTGCTATGTTGCAATAGCAATAGAAAATTCACAGAATGGGCGATGGTACGGAAATGCAAGTTGTTGACTTCATACATTTGTTGGGATTGTATCTTTTCTAAGGGGGGGGTGTCTTTCCTTTTCTATCTTACTGAGGGTTGAAATGGAAGTTTTCCAAAACTGAAAAGTGGTTTTTAAGGGTATAATTTCTGCCCTCTGGATCTGTAGCTGTCCTTGACTTTCAAAGTTCATGTTTTGGAGTTCTCAGCCCTTGGTTTAAGATCAACCAGCCGTTTGAGTTTAGTTGCACTGAATTAGGCAGCTGCAATGGTGATTTTATATGTAGTTGTGGTTGTGAAGGTGAATTTTGCTAACTTTCTTAGATTTTCGTGTTTGCTTATGGCTTGCTAGCTGACACGTAGCTTTGATGATGACTCACTGTTCTTGGAATTATTCAAAAGATGTATAGATGTGGCATTTAGGGACATGGTTTAATGGTGGACTTGGCAGTGCTGGGTTAGCGGTTGGACTTGATGATCTTAAAGGTCTTTTCTAACCTAAATGATTCTATGATTTTGTTAATAAACAGCTAGAGTAGTTGGAATCTTGTACCTAGTTACAACTTAGGCTAACATGGCAAATCTTTTAAATAAGCTGAATTGGAAGTAAAATGCTTAGATAACATTTTAAATGAAGATATAAATAGAAGCAGCATTTGTAAAAGTTGGTCATTGTGCATACCTTGTGAAATTCTAGTTCTGCTCTCAGTATCTATAAAAACAATGGTGTATTTTCTTCTTTTTTTTCCCCTTTGAGTTTAGTGGTTGGGTTGGGCTGCAGCAGTAGCTACCCACACTTGTTACAAGAATACTCATAGGTTACCATTTAATTATTCTTTTTTAGTGAAGTCCGCTGGAGAGAGAGATTGCACATGATATATAATGAGACGGAGAAAAGCAAAGAAAGATGGAAATGAGTGTGATGGAAATATTTTCCACTGTGTGCTGATGAATTTGTAAATGATAGGCTTATTCCTCTATTGTCATTACATGCTGTTAATATAGTAAAGTTCACAGCAAGTATCCTAGAAATCATTGTGCCACAAGCCTCTCTTCTGGAAAGGGGGGATGTTTGAAGGGCAAAGGAGAGTCCGTGGAGATTTCTTTTCTGGGCCAGGTGTACAAGTGCATGCACATGAAATCAGGTCATTCTGGCAAGTAGGACTGATGAGCAACAGGCCTCTTTGATAAGCAGCTTTAGCATAAAAACTCAAGTGGTGATGAAGATCTACGAAGCCCTGCTGTATTTCATCATTTGAGACCCAGTAGTGTCTCTGAAATCTGGTGCTCTTGCTTCAACTCTGGGTTTCTTGTAGGTGTTACTGAAATGTTTTTTTTTTGGTGGGGGGTTGGAGCATTTAAAGACACTTCTGCACAAACAGTAATTACTAAGCTTTGTAAGGCAGCCCTGAGTCATTTCTCAGGGCTAATGAACTTCAGGAAAATAAAGAAAAATAGAAAAGTATTGGAACAGACAGGTATTTAGAAATATACAAGTAAAATTGGGATCCTGTACTTGGTAGTTCAAATAACAGAGTACGTAATCGGAAATAATGGGTTTCTGCATGGAGCCTTGCAGATCTCTAGGAATGTATATGGAAATAATTGGAGCCTTACAAATCACCATGGTGTATTAATGGGGGAGCTACTTTGAATGGGTAGGAGCTGGTCCCATGTGATGCCTGCTTCCCAATGAGAGCAAACTGGTATCTTTAGCAAATTCCTTAGTGGAATCTTTGTAACAACTGTTGCAAGACCCCAGCTGCTTTCTGCTGTATTGATAATGCATGCTTGTCTTATCAGGAATAGCACAGAGAGGTTTGTTCAGTAAATGCAAAAATTGTAGCAAGACATGCCTTTGACTGCTTAAATGCATCTATAGTGCTGCATATCATCAAGTCTGCATTGAAGCCATTGGGATATTTCTGTTTCTTTAGAAAATGATAAGACACAGCAATTGCACTTGTACATGTGAGCTGATGGTAAGGAGAGAGGAATAAGTAACCACTTGTATGTGAATGTTAGGTACTGTAAATCTTGCCTTACCAAACATGGTGTCTCTGCAGACCATCAAAAAAATGGGTTTTAGAAAAACTGAAAAAGAATCTGTTAGAAAACAGTAAAGAAAAAGAGAAGAAATAAAATGAAACCGCATTAGCAACTTCCCCAATTTTTTTAAAATACAAGGCACTGTATGATAGCTATTCTTTTTGGTGTGCATATTAATTTCAAGCTGAAGCTGAGACTGATGATGATGTCCAAAGCTTAAGGGTCCCTGCAATCCCAGAACTGAGGCAGTATAACAGGGAGTATATTAACAAGGAGAGAATTTAGTATTACCTCATTTTTATGTAGCCTCCTACCTGCGAGTTTAGTGTACTTATTAATAACCTTGAATAATTTCCTCCACATATTTGCAAGACGTAATTACTTTCACCTTGGAATTGTTATTAGGATTATTCGAAGCAGCACTTTCTCCAAAAGAAGCACTTTAGCTTCTGCATTGATTTCTTAAACTTCTCATACAAACCAGGGCACTTTCTGATCTTACTCTGTCTCCATAGTCAGAATAGTATTGCCTAAACAATCTTTGCATTTCCAAGCCGTAATTAAAACAAATAGTGGTGTAGTGATGCTCAAGAGGTGGTCAAATATTTTTATTTCTGTGTTCTCATATTAAACTTATGCATGAGACAGTTTTAGGAAAATTTTCAGTAAGATGAGGCTTCTTAATTAACGCACTTAATGATGGAAGTCAGAAGAGGAAAGGGTGATCACTTGGTATAGCTCTGTTTTGTAAGGTATTGTTGTATTTCTGAAATTGGTGGAAGAAAGTCTTGCTTCATGCACCTGGGACAAGACCATGCACACACTCCAAGAACATCTTAATGTGTTTTGACATAAGAAAACAGAAGACTTGTCAGGGATTGATAATAGTGATGACGGAGAGGAATGCTTGTATAAGGCTATTTGTGCTGGAGTTTTGTTCAGAGTTCAGTCTTGAAGCAAATCACCTCATTGTTCCTGTTTGTTGTGCCCATTTGGTTGTTTTCTGGAGAGGTTTTGGTGTGTGCTAACCAGGCTTCTTCCAAAAGATGCGAAATCATTGCACTCCATTGTGTGCACCAAATGTGCCCTAACCCTCAACAGGCTTGTAGAGGTTTGATCAATTACTGGATCATTTTTTGGCAGCTTTGAACCTCCTGTGGTAGGGTCTGCTTCAGGAAGTTGGAGTAAATATGGCCTGCAAAAAAAAAACAAAACTCCTGGGCTTCATATAGTATAGGTGTAAAGGTCTGAGCAGCAGCTGTGTTTTGATCTGCTCCAGTTGTGCCAAATCATAATACAAATATAGCCTGATGCCATTTATTGTGTGTGTGTGTGGTTTTTTTTTAAGAAACATCAGACTGGTGGTGATTAATCGTCAGGGTGTTTTAACCTTGTCAACTGTCCAGAGGTGGTAATGTTTTAAATCTATCTCTGTGACAGTATTTTATGTGGAACTTGATAGACCTTCAGGTAAGTGCTGCATTCATTGAGGTACCAAAAGGCCCATTCTGAATGTTCTTGCCTTTGGTTTTGATCTGACTGGTTTTCTGGGGCATGGGGACAGGGCAGAATATAAGTGTTTGGAATGTAATGGTTCTGTAGGGATTCACAGGTTGTGCTGAGACCATGATAATACCTTAAAAGACATCATAAATACTTGCAATCACGATATAAAATAACAACAAAGAGCCCTATCCCACTTAACAAATCTCCTTAATTCAGTAAACATCCACTGTGGTATGTCCCTTTTTCCTGTGGAGGGGAGGAAATTAGTTTCTTAATGTTAAAACTACTCCTTTAGTGATCTGTGCTAACTTCCATGTTTTGTGCACATATTGGAATTTGGAATTAATTTTTTTGCAAAAAAAAATAGGAAGAGCAGACTCTTCATATAATTTTGCTTTCAGTTATTCAGCTTCATCCTTTTGAACTCCTCATTATCCTACACTATCCCTTTTTCTCCCCCACTGTAGCTCTTTTTTTCCAAAGTATTTGAGATTTCTTTGTATTTCTGAAATGAAACACTTTTGTCAGCTTAAAATGAATTAGAATGAATCTCAAGGCTGTACCAAGCATGTAGGACCACTTTGCTGCATAATCAGTGTTCTTGGAGGAAATCACTGCTTTCCAACCCTGGGAAGGGCTTGGGAGGCTGTAGCCAGGTTCAACTCCTGAAGCAATAAATAAAAGCCTCATGCCAGTTCAGGCATGAGTGTGAATGGCTAGAAAGACAGTATGAAGGATTGCCTAATATTTAGTGGACAAAATAAGAAATTAAACAATGACAGTTGGTTTGAACAATTGCACATATTCAGTGCATTAACTTTCATTAACATTATTTATAGTACATTGCTATAAAATCACTTTTGAAATATGTTTTGAAGTTCAGTTCTTAGTAGTTCTCCAGGTGGCAGAGATGAAAGGAACTTGTGAGTATCACAAGTGGTGGAATCTGCTGGAAACAGGCTCTTCAGAGCATTTGAAGGCAAGGCAGTATCCTGACTTAGCTCGGGTGTTTTGACTACTGGAGTTTGAACCTATTGTCTGGCACACGTTGCTGTATTTAAAGATGATGAAAGGATGTAATCGTGGTTTTACATTTCCTTTAGCGTTTCTGTGGTGTTTAGTAAGGTTTTACTAATTGCCATGTCCTCTGGTTGTAAAAGTTTGTTGTTGAGTGCAGTGCTGGCAGCGAGAGGAGCGGGGCAGAGCACATTGCAGGGGCTGTCAGGTGACAGCTGCCGCCTGCCTTGTGCCTCACTGCTGTGCCCTGCTGCTTTCAGCACTGGTGGCCATCGGGGGGGAGATTATGCTTCAGGTATTTGGGGTGATCCAATGGGAATTGCAGTGATCTGGTGTTTAGCTCTGATCCTTATCAAATGGATTACTTCTAAGGTAGGCCATTTTTAAAATCTGTTTTGACTAACTGGGTTTTTAAGTAGTCGGAGAGAAAACAAGTCATTAAAAACTTAATGAGTGCTTATTTTTCCTTGTAAAATCTAATCTGTTTTGGAAACATCATTTGCCATTTAAGATTGTGTTTCTTAAGTGTTCATACATAATTTTGTAGCTCTTGACTTTTGCTTGCCTTGAAGTGGGAAAGAGTGTGTTTGTAGCAGTGCCAGTTAGGAGACGGGATAAAAAAGGGATCTGAAATAGCTTCTGAATGGCAGGAGTTGGCTTACCTCTGTTACTAGCAGATTTTCAGTTTCATAGCACTTTAAAGGCTTTGTGAAAATAAGGAAAAACAATTTAAAACATAGCGAGAATAATACAAATTAGTGTATTTTGCTTCCTGGACAGGATATCCTTTTTGTATTGTTGATTTCAGAGTTGCAGGAGTGGAAATACCAGTTTTGTTTGCTTATGTGAAATATCCACTTTACTTACTTTGTAGCCTTTCCATTTGAGATCCCTGTGTTTTGAAAATGCATGCTAATGTTACAAGTAAGTTTTTACTCTCATTCCAAAGAATGTAAGTATCCCCATAATGAATATTTGTGCTAGTGAATGTAGGTGAGATTGGTGTTTGGAGATGAGACCAGGCTCTTCTCAGCATAGCTCGCTGCATAATCTGGAATTAATTCCAGAAGGAGGAATAAATTTAAGTGTAGGATTGTGAAGGAGAGCCAGAATCATTGGAGAGAATGAAGGAAACTGGAAAAAAAATGGAGTTCCCGCATTTATAGATAGATTTTTTCGTTATTATTACTGATACATGCTTCATTATATAAAAATTTTTGTACAATTAACAGGAGAATCTGAACAAGCATGAATTTGAGTTTGTTGTGAAAACAAGCTTTGCCAGGCATCCTTGCCTGTACTCTTCAGTCATTGCCAGTAATATGTTTCTAAATTTATTAAAAGCAAAAATGGTCTGGCTTAGTTGCTAGCACTTGTGACAACTTTTTTCACATCAAAAAATAGACCAGGAAACCCAATGGATGTTTGCTTGTGACTGAAGGCAGATTCTACAGATTTACAGCCCGTGTACTAGGCCAGCACATCATCCACACTTTACTGTTATATTGTTGAACTGCTGGCTTTTTGGAACTTGACATAAAAAACCTGTTCAAGGATAATGTCTAATCCAGTTTGGTCAGAGATTGTTTTAAGGTGAGGAAAAATAGGAATTCCAGGTAGCTGACATAATGCAGTTAGGCATAAAATTCCCTGCTGTTTATGATTGTGTTTTTACATGTGCTAGTGGTGGTTTCTTTTAAAGAGTTAGTATTTTGTTCATCCAATTACTAATTTTGCCATTGCCCTTGAGTCTTTTTGCTATTCTGATTTGGTTTTATTAGGCAATACCCTTGTGCATTACTGGAACCAATTGCTTAAACCAATTGCTTAAACCACTTAAACCAATTGCTTGTGGGTTGTTTTTTTTTTTTTGACTGTACGTTCTTTCTGATCAATTGTCAAGCTTTTGTTTTGTATGTTTTTAAATCTTGATTTTTTATATTGATAAAGCTTTGGATAACTGTTATACCACATGATATACATCTGGGGTATATAAGAAGAAATAGCTTAGAGATGCTTGTGAGATATATGTATCACTAACATTGATAACTATCATTCAAACGATAGCCAAGTTTAAAAATGGTTGCCATCTGTCTTGCAAAGTGATCACGTAAAATAGCTTTATATGGCAGAAAACATTAAAATTATCACATTTGAATATTTGAAGGAAAGGGTGTGGTTCTTACTACTGATTAAATATTGATTAAATTTCAGGAAGACCGCATTAATGACATTTTCTTACTGCTGGTTTGATAAACTTCCACAGTAATGCTTTGAACTGCAGTGAAATTTTTAAATAGTAGTAGGACCATTGGAGTGGCTTACCTGAATTCAGTGTCAATTTAAATGCTTGTAAAGAGCATTTTTCTGTGCCTGAGTTCAAAAATTGATGGTGCCTTTTAGAAAACTTTGAATCCTGGCATGGAACTTTTAAATGCTTGATGTAAGTCATGATAATAAGTCAAATAAGACATTAGTATTGCTTTTGAAATCTAATAATAGTTGGAGAAATAAGGTCTTAACTAGTTTGTCATTCTCAAGACTTCCAGTGGATAAACTGTCTTATGGTCTTAAATGCTTTCCAAGCGTGTATATTTGAGGCAGCATAACCAGTACATTGCAGTTGCCATGGTATAACAGCTTCACACTTGTCTTCAGAGCAGCTGAGATGCTCTGATAGTTCAGCAAAGAGCTCGGACTGGAAAGTCAGGGATGTACAAACACCTGCCTGGTGTTGTTTTCTGTCCTCTTGTCTTTTCTTTCTTTCTTCTGAATAAACAATTGAATAGCAAAATGAGGGCCTTGTATCAAAAAGCATGCATGGTTCTTTCTGATTGGTGGCACTGAATTTTGAAGGCCAACAGCTCTAAGCAGGTTTTGTTAGGTTGTGAGACCAGGAGTTGTTTTGCCAGACAGTCCGTCCGCAAGCTGGCCCTTGCAGAAATGAAGTGCCCAGCCGTAATGCTGGTGCTCTGCTCTCAACGAGATTGGGAAGTCCATGTGATAAAACTGATACATCAATGGAAACATTTCTGTTTGACACAAACAGCAGCAGGTGCTCCGTTTCCAAGTGGTACATGCAAATGCTTGTACTCCCAAGCATCACTGAAGCGGTTTCCCTTTGAAGATGTATCTGTGTGCTATTTTGGCACGTTGTTCCCATTGCATGGCCTTTAATAACTTTCTATACTTTGTTAAAAGATGTTCAGAGAGATCTGACTTAGATTTAAGTTCTGGTAAATACTCCCTTTGCGTGATTTGCAGTGTCCTTGTATCAGTGTTGTTCTTAGAGGATTAATGGATCTTCCAATTTAGTTTGAACTTCTTCCATTCAATTTCCACAAATATGTTTCAAAAGAGAGGAAAAAAGGAAGCTTTTTTACTGTATTGCGCTTTGGAAGAATAAACAACACTCTAGTGTGAAACAGAAGTTTAAGATGAGGCTTTGAAAGTGGAAGTCCAGTATAAACAATCCTTCCCAGTCATCTTTCTGACATCCATTTTCACCGCTGAAGCAAAACAGCCCACCCAGTTCAGGTGGCTGTACTCGTGCCTGGAGAGGAGCAGAGCAGTTGAGAACCTCACCTAATCATTTGAGGAATTTGTTGAATCACTTAGGGTCCAGCACATTCCCAGCATCCAAGTTGTCCTTGTGCTTGAAAATGAAACCTGCCTGAACACAAACACATGAGGTTTGTCTTGTCTTTGAGCACCAGTAATTCTGTCTGCTTGCTGGAATGGTGCTTATTTGTTTGATATTTGGACAGAGGGTCAATATTGTTATTAACAGGTACAAATCTTGAGGTAGACTGAAGAGGTGGCGCAGAGATTTAGAAATAAAATTTTATGCTAAATGACAATATTGACAAAAACATGACAACAGGTAATATCTTGAGGTGCCAGAAGCCACCAGTTTAGCTTAATCCACAAAGATTTCTGATTCAAGGTGTCTGTAGAGTGATTCAGTGTATGCTGTGGTTGTCTCATATGGTTGTGTAACTGAGGTATATTTTTAGGGTATGTGTAGTCTTGGTGTAAGCTACAGAGAATAGGCCTTTGATTACCAATGAGGAGGGTGGCATTTTTGGTTATCAACAAGGGTAAAATCCTGCTGATTAAATTGTTTGAATGGTTGAGTGCTTTACAGTAACTTTAGTTCTTCAAGACATGTTTGCCTTCTTACGAATTTGCTGTCTGTCAGATCATATCGCAGTAAATGCTGAAGGATTAAATTTGGTTTTTCTGTTTGCTGGGGTTAAGTAGTGGAATCTGGGCAGTATATCTTAAAGAACCACACACAAGGTATGTTAAATTACTTCTCTCTTTCTGCCTTTTTCCTTGCATTTTTCTAGAGTACTGTAGGGGGTAGAATAACAAATGCACTGACAGTATTATTTGAAATGGGAAAATAGGTGATGCACCACAACCTGCTATAGATGGTCTGTTACGTGTTTGCAGGGTAAGCTGACACAAAGCAATCTGTGTCTGGATGAATATAATATTTATTAGTTTACTTATCACAAGTTGCTAAAAAACCTTTGTACCATTAGCTTCGTCCTTTGTCTCTGACTGCCCACCACAGTGCTCAACTCTCTACACCTCACTTATTTGCCTGGTCTAAAGATAAAAGATCTGACTACTCATCACCCACCCAACATCCGTTGGTAGAACTTGCTAATATATGTTTTCCTATTATCTATTTTATTTAACAAATTTCAGTGAATAAGTATCTTTGACACCTCAGCCCTTTTAGCACAATTGGCTGAAATTGTCCTACTATTTGTGTAGTATTGCTAGTGAAATTTGTACAAGAAATTGTCTCTATTTTTCCTTAGAGAACCAAATTTTCTAAGGTAATTTTACAAGATTTGATTGTTTCAAGTATATCATTGCAGAGCAAAATCACTTGTCTATATAAGCAACTATTGTATGTTTTTAAAAATGTGCTTTGTATTTGATATCATACATGGATGCACTACTTTATATATACTGCTTTACCTAACTATTTTATTTTAGGGAGCAAGTAATATTTTAGAATTGACATATCAGAAGGTTTTATTTTTAGTAATTTTTTGTATATTGTTTTCCTTCTTGGAGACTAATGCTCCAGTTGTACGTGGGTCTTGTAGCTGCATGTGTGCTTAGGTTTCTCCTGTATTAGATTACAGAACTGTACTGGACATGTCCAGAAATCTGTGATAGACAGGTGCAAATTGCAAGTTAGCACTAAATTACATCACTGATTGTGCCTAGTCAGTGATATGAAATGTTCCAGGCTATGGAAAATATATTCAGCTGAGATTTTCTGAAACTCAAAGGCAAGTTTAATGAAAACCATTGAAAATGTTAGTGAGAAATCAGCATAATTTTCTGGCCTATGAGTTGTATTTCTGCCTTCCCCATCGGGACAGGCATACTGCTGTGAGAAATGCTGTACAAACATATATTGAGGAATTATTTGCATGGTTTATGATCTTCCAAGGAAATATAGAATAAAAGCTAAGACAACATAAAAGTTCTGTACAGGGAGTTCTTCCTTGTAGTCTTTACAACAACTGTTATTATTGGGCCCCATTTGGAGCTAGGTCTTTTGGTCACTTCTGTAATTGCATGTTAAGCTTACTTTTGGAAAAAACTTCTACAACTTCAAGTGTAATGTTTTATTTTTTGTTTTGTAGTGAAAAAAAAATGTAACATAGGAGTTTGGAGTCTTTAGTGCATCACTTGTACAGATCATGGTTACTGAGGTTATTAATCTCTAGTCTGTGTGTGAGTTCATTCAGGTTGTTCTGTGGAGAGATGCGTATCAGCACTTCTGCCTTTTTGCCTTTCCACATAATTTTTCTTTCCTTCATTTTCTTCAGAATTCTTCTCAATAGCCAACACTATTTTTTCTACCCTGTTTCCTAACATGGTTTGATTTCTTAGATTTTGAACTCACGCATTTTTCAGGCTGCTGTGTGTCCAAGAGGGAATGTTGTTCCTGATGCACAAATGAAAAATGGGCAGTTGTGTTTGCCACCAGGCTGACTTTTATTTGAAGTTCTCAAAGACATGTGGTGACTCTTGGTGGCATCAAGGACATCACTGTCCTCATAGTAGGAAAGAAGTGTGGTGTACAGAGAAAGGTGATAGGAGTTTCTAATGTGCACCTCCCACAAAAAAATCTTATTTCTGCAAAGAGCAAATGTTTTGACCTGTCAAAATAGAGGTCTGGTTGTGAAGGTGATCCTCTAACCCTAGGATTAACAAGTAACACTAATGAAGACCTTAGGAAGGGGCAGAAGATGGTCAAAGTACAACAGAGGCAAGATGTGAGGCTGAGTGCTAGGCCGAGTGCTAGTCATGCTTTGCAGACTGTGTGATGCCAGTGAGAACATTCCTCCAGTTTTAGCTGTTGGAGGACCAGTTCACCACCTCGTGGGACACTTCCTGTAACTACCGCAGTAGCTGAATATGTATGAAATGTGTCCCATGTAGATAAGAAATACAGCTTATGTGGGAGTATCTCAATGTTGTAACTTTAGATAAGTTACATGGATAACTTCATGACTCTTCTGAACTTTTATCATCAAATTTGAATCAATGAATACTTGCTGGCTTTCTCCGAAATGCCTTTATGTATAACATCTTACCTCACTGATACCTTGCTTTGCCTACAGAAAATACAGGGTAGAATGAAAGTAGGATGTGGCATCCTAGGGCTGCAGTAATGGTGTAATTGCAGTTCTTTTACATCTTTTACCTTTGGAAGATTGAAATACCCCATAGGTAAAAGTAGATATATAAACCAGGAACTACAAGTATTTGTTTCAATTATGGTGTTCCAGAAGGCCATGAGAAGCACTTTCTTGTGTCTGCATAATCTCGTTCTATGTCTTTTCTGTTGTGAGGAATGATTGAGGAACATTTTTAAGAAATATATGATTCTTTTTACCGCACTCTGATCTTGCTTTTCATAATCTTTTCATTACCAATTCCTATCCTTCCTTTGTCTCCTCTTAAAGCAAAATCAGTAGATATAAATACTTGAAAGACACACAATTTCTAAAATTAGTGTTAAGAGTTAAAATGAAAATGGTCAATTGATACTTTCATTTTAATTTAAAACTTATTTGCTTCTAATTTACTTAAAATACTTTTTTCTTTCAGAGACGTGGAGCAATTTCCTATGACAGCTCTGATCAGACTGCGTTGTACATTCGTATGCTAGGTAAGCATACCATTTTCTATATTGCAAGTTACAACATTTATGAGTGATTTAAATAAAAACATTTTTATATCTCTGTTGAATTAATAAATTTATCATTCTCTTTCTCCTGGATAATATTTTGGTTAGAATCTCTGCAAGAGTTTGGGTTCTTTCATGTTGACTTGGGTTTTTTGGTTGTTTGCCTTTTTTCTTTTCTTTTTTTGTGAGTTAAACATTGTGTAGGATGTTTTGCTCCTATATTAAAGAAAAAGGAAAGTTCTTATAATTAACCCAATGTGTTTGGTGGAAGTAAAGTTTTCTAAGTGACTCATGATTGATCTTTCTGCAGTGGAATTTGCCACCTCTGCATAGTATCTTTCTAGTGGAGATAGATAACTTGCTGGAGAGTTACCACACTCCTAAAAAACTTCAATACTGAGGCTATGAAATGTGTGAGATGTTCTTGAAATAATGATATTATTTTAAACAATATTTTTCTCATTAGTCCTAGAAGGGGACTTGAGAAGGGAAAGGGTGTTTGACAGGGCTGAGTAGTTCAGTCAGCTTACTGAGGAGTGCTTCCAGAGTAGCAAGGAGACAAAGGGTGAAGCCAAATTCAAATGAAAGAATGGTGTTGGGAGGGGAAAGCATCCAGGGGAGATCCTCTGTGATAGTGAATGCACAGAAGGAGTTGAGGTCACTTGTTGAGAGGAGAAAGATGCAAAGCTCTTGCAGATCTGGCTGCCAGATTCAGTATTTCCCGCACCTCTTCTTGGAGGCTGCTGGTGGTGCAGATGGCCTGGGGACTGTGTATGTGCTCCAAGTCTGTTTCACTGCTAAATGATGCCACTTAATTTAAGCCACCTTGAGCTATGAATTTGTGTTGAAATTCTGGGCTATACTCACTTGCATGATGTCTCACACGGCTCAATGAGCACCAACAGCTACTCATTACAAATTCTTAACCATCTCCAACTAAATCAGCCAGAACATGTCTTTTTATGCCCTGAATCTTTTCCATTTAGTAGTATATTGTACATGTTAAAGTTCCCAGAAATTCATAAATACATTGTCTGTGAATTTAAAGTTGTAAGCTGTATGCATGTGTGTTTATGAATTGATAGTCCTAACCTACGTATGTAAGAATATATGGTCATATATACATATAAATCCAATTTTCACTTAACAGCTTCACATTTTTTTCCAGTTATTTTGATTTTTTTACATTTGTGAAATTGTTAATACTATAGCACTGACTGTCTGCTGAAGGGTTTTTGATCAGCGAATTTAATTACTTTGGGGATTTGTTAAGATGAGAACAGGAGATGCTGGGTTCTAAGTGTTTATTAAAAAAGCTGCTGGGGTTTTTTTTGTTGTTGTAAATAGGTTTATTTTGTTTGCAAAAGATAAAATGAAGTAGTTAGGCCCGTCATTTCTGCAGAAGGGTTTGTGATAATACTCAAGTAGTTCTAGAGAGAAGCAAAGCATGGCTTTCTCTAGTTTTTGGTATACACATCTGAATGGAGAGAAAAATATAATTTGTCTCAGAAATTTTCCGCTATTCTCATAGTAGAACTGGAAAATATTCAGAACATGATGTTAAGTAAATTAATTTTTCACTTGTACTCTCATTGGAATTAATTATTACATAATGAAATTGGTGCTTGTTATGAATAGTGTACCTCTTGCTGACATAATTCATTCATGCTGTTCTGCTATTCAGAGCAGTAAATCTTTTAAAGGATTGATTTCCAACTTAGGTGGGGGAGGAGGGTACCAACAAGCAAACAAAAAATTGCTCATGGCATGTTTGAATCATTATGTGATAAATTTGTATTATTTTCTCACTTAATAGAGATCACTTGGTTTTCCCAAATGCTATGTGCACTATACTGTACACGTTAACAACTATTTACATATTTATTATTTTTGTACTTGTAAATGGACTGTAAAAAAGACCAGCCTGAAAGCTGAACAGTTGGACTCATCGGTATGTAGAAACATTCATATCAGAGTAGATTCAAGGGTTAATATATTCCATGACAAATTTTTTCAAGAAATGTGAAGTATTGTATTTCCTACAGTATTGTGAGTTTTGTAATTGTTCTATTTATCTTAGTACACTTGAGCAGAATAAGCTATAAGGAATCCTCAGCTATAACTTAATGGGAAGTTAGGCACAGACATGAGAAGATTTGCCTTTTACTTTGTTGGTTTTATTCCATACAGACTATATGTACTAATAAAATGTACCTTCATAAGATGTTTATCTTAGCAGACCAAAAATGCAAGGCTAAGAGTATCTACAATAATTCCCTCTGACTTTTTTTAGTTGTGCTGGCCATGAAGTTGCTTCATTCAATGTTTTTTCTGGCTCTTCCAATGGTAACCCAGTGGAAATTTATTTACACCAATAGGAATTCCTATGGTATAGCAATGTGTCCAGGTTCAATTTAAAAGATCCTTCTTTTAGGGGTATAAAAAATAAAAAGCTAACTCCTAGCTGCCTTCATCAGTGTGTGGATATAAACAAGCAGCGTTGACTGTAATGACTCATCTGTCATACCCTATTCCCAAAATATACACTAAGCCACTCCCAAGTGGCTTATTTACTATTTTAAAATATAGATACAGATGCAGCATTGTAGAATTTTTCTTTTAAGACCTTGGAAAGGCTAATACATCTGCATCACCTCAACCACTTTTCTCAGCAACTATGAGGAATTCTCAAAATATCTTGTAAGTGCTTCTGTGTAATCTTGATACTTTCTTGATTTTTCTATTGCTGTTCTGGTTTCTTTTTCTTGTTGCTTTTTACACTGACTGAAATTTTTTCTACTGTGCATGAGGTAGAGTGTGGGGCACTAACTGCTTGTATTGGTGAGCATGCATCTCTCAGCTACAATTGGAGCATTTATCTTCCTTTAGAGGTCTTGGTCATTCAGATAGGAAATACTGGAGAAAAACTACTGTGTACTGCACACACTCTTCTCTGGTAGTGGTTTTTATGTTGTATTCTGTTTGCTTTAATTCTGGCAGATTCAGCTGACCTGTCATCTGTTTCTCCAACAAATTTAATAGGAATTTTAATCTGTGAAGCTAATAATTGTCTGAAAATCCTGCTCTTCCAATCTCATGGCTTTGACTTGGCTCTTTTACCTTGAGGTGGCTATTGTAATTTCTGCTCCCAGCTGTCCTCCATGGTCTCTGAGGTTTCTGCCCCTGCTCTGGATGGCCTCAGCTCCCCAAGCAGCTGCTGCATTGTTACTGTGCCACACTGCAGTGTTAGGGTAGCACTAAGTATGTGCTGGGTAACCCTAATGCCCAGGGATGTCAGCTGTGGCTTTTCAGCTGCCTCGTAAGTATCAGAGCTGTCCTTGTGTGAGCAGGAATCTGAGAGAGGGGCAGGAACTAAACAATCTGTTTCAAGGTAAGTTTTATTACAGCCCTAATTTCTTTTCAATTTTCAGTTATAGCTGCAAACCTTCCTCTTACATTCCTTCTTCCATGATTTATTTAGTGTTCAATTAAATTTCTGCCAGTATCATCTTTGTCTTAAAAATGCAAGTGATCCTGATCAGGCAGGACTGTTCTGGAAAAAAATGTACCTAAATTCTCAGCAGTCAGATATTGTATCATTTTTGTGCTCAAAATAAAGTTTGGAAAGGAAGGCTTCACATTTTTTAAATCTTTCTCTTGAACTTTTGAAATCAGCAAAACTCTTGAAGAGGGAAAAATTTGTTCCTGAAGTCCAGTGTCATTAAGATGCTGGACTTGAATGTGTTCTGTAAAGGTAACACAGTCTTTTCAGAGTGGCTGAAAGTGGCTCAAGAAGAGACACTTCAGATAAAAGCTGTCAGTCAGTTTGCTGCCACTTCTGTGCCCTCCCCGAAGGAAATTTACCTATAAGCAGACTGTGGGATCTGATGGCTTAAAAAGATTATGTAAGCATTTTGGTATGTTTGTAAAGGTCTAAATAAATGAAAACTATACATAAGTTCTTTTGTTTTAGGTGTTGATTTTTAATTGTCTTTCAGCTACCATAATAATCATTGGCTCTGAGGTTGGACTTCTGTTGCATAATTCAGAGGAATCATGTAACAGTGTCCTTTTGTTTGATAAAAGTAATCTCAAATCTAAGATATCTTATGCTTTTTTGTCAAGTTCTCTGTGAAGATAAACATGTCTCTTCCTTAAAATAAAATTCTGCATAGCTTCAGAGTCAGAGGATTGCAAAACACTTGTGCAGGATTTCCCAAGCAAGTTGATGTGAACATGTTATGTTGTGTGAAGGTACAATGAAGTGGGTGCATTTGGGATTCATTAATCTTCTGCAGGTTACATTAACCAAAGAGTGAATGCATAACGATGATCCAGTATTTCTGGATGTTTTGGAACTAACTATACATATGCACTAGAGATGAGTTTCACTGTGCTAATAGCACATTGTTTCATAATGTGCAGCCAGTTATTCCTTTTTCTCCTTCTGTATGTTTAAAAATGTCAGATGGATGTATGGTATCATCAAATTCCACTTGTACCAATATTTTTCAAGTACATTTATTGTCTGAAATCTTGAAAAATGCAGCAGTTCTGTACCATGATAATGGAGACGTCGCTTTTGCCTTTGTTCTGGCACAAGAGAATTTTCTGCTTTGTTTGCTGTAGTGAATTCCAGTCCTGTGGAAGGGGTATATTTTTCCAGAATAAATCCAGTTGTACTCTAAAAAAATTATTCCATTGTTGAGATATTGCTTTTTTAAAAAAAAATAGCTTCTTCTACTATGATTAGGGAGAACTTTGTTCAATAACAATGTAACGAAAATATTTCACTTTCCTTGCTGGGAATTTCTCATTTTATATGTATACAAGTAAATACACTCATTTTACCTCTATCTTATTACAGTTGCCTTTTCCTTAGTTTGCCATGTACATTTTTAGTATACAATTCCTTCTTTGGCTAAATATTCCCGTAAATAGATATTCTAATAATTCCTGTTTAAAGTAATATAGTCAGTTTCACTTCTTCATTTTACTTACAGACAGTTTTTGTTGTTTTCCTCCCTAAAATTCTCAACATTGCAGGCATTTCAAGGGTACCAGGGATACTATTATTCTGTCTGTGCTGCTAGTCAAGGGTATTAGTAAATGAAAAAGAACAGAGAGAAATTTTCTGTACATCACTTATCAGATGAACCTTCTTATTTTGTTATTTGCAGAATTCCATGTTGGTCTTCAGGTATTTTTCTGTGAACTTTTCCTATTTTTGACACTTAAATTGTTTGCCAAATCCTAGTTATACATTGGCTGAAACTATTTGCTAATTTGTACTGTGGTTTGTAAATTCTAAAAGTAAAAAACTGCATTTAAAACAA
Organism: Hylia prasina; assembly: GCA_013397195.1. Lineage (NCBI taxonomy): Eukaryota > Metazoa > Chordata > Aves > Passeriformes > Sylviidae > Hylia > Hylia prasina. The sequence goes on along the minus strand of VYXD01001857.1, from coordinate 210,516 downwards.
GCTTTATCACATTTTCTGTAAAAAACTAGCTCCACTAAAAAAAACCTCTTTTCTTTTAATTTAGCTGGTGAACTCATTCACACAGCTGTAGCTATGCCTGATTACCCAGATAAATATGAGTGAAAGGTAATGAAAGTTGGATTTTCCTCTGTGTACACTGTTATTTTCATATATAGCTACTAATGCATTCACTCCCTCTCTTCCAAAGTTTCCTCTCTTTTTCATTTTTATTAATTTATTTGGTAAATAAAATTCACCAGTTGCTTGTGCCTAACAGAAGAGTTCTACAATTTGCTGCCTCTGTATTGCCTGGAAGGAGACAAGTCTCTTGCACTCTGCTCAAATGAATGCTTGAAGCCTTTATAAGTAATATATTGTAAGTGGTCTGAAATATAATATTTGCAGATAGTAATTGGGTTGCTTTCCCTTGCAGCTCAGTTAAAAGTTTTCAGTTTAAAAAAAAATGAAAGGATTAGTACCTGAAAGGCACATGTATTTACTGTGTTTTTACTGATATGTAAACTTTAGGGGAGCCCTGGGCCTACTTACCCTTTTGTGGTCCTTGCAGCATGCCTCACAAGATAACACTCCTGTAAAGTGCGTCACTGTAGATGTGTCAGTGTTTACAGATATGTATCTCTAGAAAGATACCTGTTAAGTATTAAAAGCATATTACTGAAGTGTGAGTCAGTACCCTTAGCTATTTTCTGATAAGTTGCCTACTTCAGCATTACACATTAGCAGGTTAGAAAAGAAAAAAAAGGAAAAAAATTACCTCAAGATGTCTATGACTAGATGAAAAATAAACCGCTATATTTTTGTTTAGTTCTTATAAACTCAGTCATAGTGCTTTTTGTTAATTACTTCTTTTGGTTTCATATGGAAAGTGCTGTTTTGGAAGTGAGGAGAATTTGTCACTTGAAGGATTTTCGTAATTAGAAACCACAACATTTGCACATATTAAAATTATCTTTGTTAGGGTTTGAGGAGGGAAACATTATTGCATTTGATTCTTGAGGATTTCTCCAAATTTGTAATTGCAAAATGATTTTTTAGTGAAAGGTTTTAATCCAGGTGAACTGCTTATATTAATACATACAAATATCTAACGAAAGAATACTGATCAGCTTTCAGTTGGTAAAATGCATAAATAGAAGTCGACTAGCATGCTAAAAGATTCAGGTTGAAGCTAATTACAGTGCAAAATAGTTTGATCAAATTTTAATACTGAGTTTTGGTATTTTAATAGGCTCTTGTGTAATATTCAAACAGCTGAGCACAAGTGAGTAAATGCTAGTGGGAAAATACTATATAATATAAAACCATATTGTAACTAGCTTATTTGCTAAAAGCTACCATTTCTAGAAGTTGAATCCTTTTTGTATTCTACAAAATGTTATTGTTGTATGTGTGTTACTGAGGAACAAATCAACTTTAAATGTTCTTGTTTTCTGTCATATTAAGGTGCATTTTTACCATACTGGTGTAGCAAGCTCTTCCTAATTTCATCTGAATGCTTATCACATGCTTCTGGCAACGTATGCTTAGGCAGGAGAGATTTTGGCAAGAAAGCATGTGATTGCATGTTTAACAAGTCTTCAAACTTTGTTTTGAATTTCACCTTTAAAACAAAAAGCATTGAAGTAGGGCTATTGTTTGAATTACTCTCCTCCATTAAGTACATGAATCTTTACCCCTCCAGGCTATGTTCATTTGCATTTTATCTCTGCCACTCTTCCACACTTTTATTTCACTCTTGACCCTGTTTCTAGGAGATGTGCGAGTAAGAAGTCGGGCAGGATTTGAAACAGAGAGAAGAGGTTCTCATCCATACATTGATTTCCGTATTTTTCACTGTAAGTATTTAAAAGCAGATAAATGACAAATAAAAAAAGGCTTCCATCAATTTTAACTACTGAGCCTCTAAAATAAAGTTAGCAGCTTTTACAGTAAGACTTTTTTATACTTGTTAGGAAAATCTTTCATTCTAGCTCATTACCAAAAATAGAACAGGAAAATCTTCAATGCTAAATATTTTTTTTAAAAAATTATAATTTTAAACTCATTGAATTTAGACCTGAATCCATATAGAAATGAAGACTTATTTTCTAAACGGTTACTGATGTGTGTGCTGTGTGCTTACTTGGCAGACACAATCAGTTGAAGAGAATACTTTTCTGTTTTTACAAAGCACTAGAAAGGCCCTGTCCAGGATGATGCTTGAACAGAATTACAGTAATATCAGTATTCTTCACCTCATCATAATGAATTAACATTTACATCCACTCAAATGCGTAGCTAGGACTTAAATTTTTGGACAGAGAAAAACCGTAAATAAAAGTTATAGTGTTAAGAGAAAGTGGCAGCCTAAATTTTTTTTATTATGTCTTTGAGGAATCTTTTTTTTTCAGAAGTGTTCATAAGAAGAGTATTTTTGTAGAGAAAAAAGTAAATTATCCATCTATATTGTTACAACGAAATCTGTCAGTAGTTGTGGTAATATAAAGTTTCAACACCACCAAACCAATACGCAGCAAAAGTGCAGAGGATCTGAGTCTTAATTAAATTATGCCAATAATGAATGTATTAAGTGTCATAAGGGATCTATACCAGCATTGTATCAGCACAATTCCAAGTATTCTGAATGCAATGGAGAGATTTAGTAAAGCCGATTTCATGGTAGTAAGTGTGGTTGTTGTAATTACCTTATGAATAAAAATGAGTGGCAGAAATTGATCTTAACTGAAGTTATTCTTTTTAAAAGTAGATAATTTCCAAAACTCTTAAACTCTTGGGTTCATTCAAAAGTTTCATAAAAATAGGTGAGAAAACAAAGTTTGAAGAGTGTGCTATGTAGCATTTTTTCAATAAAAAGGATAAGAGTTTCATCTCAAGTCCTGATTGAGTATAACAAATTATCTGTAAGATGTAGCATGCAATTTATGAAGTACGTAGCTGTCTTTTTGTGTATATATGTATGTGGCATTTCATGCTGATATAGGAAAATACTAACAGAAATATTAAAAGAACTACCATCTAAAACATATGTCAACGTATGATATTATTGCCGTTGTCAAATTAATTATTTCCTATGGTCCTCATCACACTGTTTCTTTCCATCCTGATGTTTGTGCATCAGGCAGATCATGACTAGTCAGGGAAAGGACTTTCACACCCTTTCTCCTTGCCCCTACTTGTTCAGACTCAGCCACCAGCTTTTAGCAACATCACCTGTGGTGTTTGATGACAGCAAAAAATATTGCTAGGAGGCCCAAAAAATTCTTTGGCTTTAACTTCCCTCTCAGGTCAGCTGCTGTGTTAGTTTTCAGAATTGTCATATTATAGTCAAATTTTTTGCACTTCAGGATTGTAGCTTGATGCAGAATTGCACTTTGACTTCGATCTCCTGATACCTTGTGGAGTTTCTTTCAAAGTCAGGAATTCAGCACCATCTCTCATATCAGTAGATTATCTAGTAATTTACATGAATGTGGGAGTCTTTTTTATCCATAAAGTGTGTTCTTGCCCTCTGCAATGCTAATTTAGTCCTGATCTGTGTTTCCTTAATTGTTGTAAGCCAGAGAGATTTAGTAATGCACTATGAGACTGCCAGTAGAGAGAAGTTGCAGGAATCAGACTTGACCTAATTTTTAGCATATTCTCCCTGCCCTCTCCCTGTTACTTCAGGAGGAGTTGATTTTGCCACATAGAGGTAAATAACTGAAAAATATTCACCCATTCGAGCAATAACATGCGAGAGGAGTCAGCCAGCTCTTCTTTCCTTGTGGCAAGCACTGAACTGGAAAGGGTCTCTTTTGCAGCTGAAGCAGACTAAACCATCTGAATGTTGCCTTTTTTTTTTTTTTTTTCCCCACCACAACTGTATCCTGAACATCCGTAATGCACGGACACGCTTCCTCCGTTGTGTTTGTATAGTTTCACTGTAACTTTCTTGTAGTATCCACTAGCTTTATTCTGTGGTTCTAAATATTTTGCAGTGATCATTGCTTATGTGTTTTGCAGAGGATTTGTACAGTGGCTGTCAGTCACAGTGCTGAAGCATTAGTGCTGTTTTGTGTTTTGCTTAACTAACTTTGGTTGTTCAACATTGTTTTCTTTTCCCATCAATGTTTTGAGAAGAAGTTGAATGTCTTTCAGGAGGTTTAGCTAATAGTATGCTGACCAGTCTCTCTTCTAATATTTTATTGATAGGCTCTTAACCCAATTGTTTACTGATAGGTTCAGTTAAGAGTACTGAATTTTAAATGCATTACTTTGCTTTATAATGCTATTTGAACTTGCAATTTCAACCAGTGTTGCTGAAGTAAAATTTGTCAGCACTTATTTCTAAAGATCACTTCTGTGTCTTCTTATGCATTATAAGCTCAGCATCTATATCTTCATCCCAGAATTCTGTAATTGATACATGAATATTCAAGTTTCTAACCTGTCTAGAAATATTCTCAACAGCAACTTTTAGGAAATTTGATTTTAGGAAGATGGTTGGAAAATTACTGTTGTTAGAGACAGTGGAATGGGAATCATATTGGAGGATTATTAAATGATTTGATTGGTGATCAAGCTAACTTTGTTGGATGGTAGTTTTCCTTCTACATTATCTGTTATTCCAGAAGTCAACTTTTTATAGGTAATTGCAGAAACTACCAAGAGGAATAGCTTAATAAACAAATTTTCGTTTTAACAAGACCGCTTCCTGGTGAATGGGGATATTTAGGATTATTCTTCTTGTTGGTTGGCAGTTGGGTAATGTTAAGTCATCACTTAGTAGGTTTTCTATTACTGTGTTCTGTTGGTTATGCCTGTGTGGGATCATGGGCATAATGCCAAATAGCATCTTAAAGCCCCATTCTGGAAAGGAGAGGGCAGCCACACAACTTTCTTCCTCTGCATTCACTGTTGCACAGTAAAATGCATACACTGTATTGTTTTATTGAATTGACTGTAGAACACTGGATCTACTTTTCACTCCATGAGAAACAAGCAGGGAGTTTTGCAGTTCGCTGTGAGAATGCAGCATGTACTGTTTGGCTTTCAGGAAAGTTATTGAAAAAGTGCCATGGTTATAATCACTCGTACTGTCTTCTGGTTTACATGAGTACTTCAAAATTTTCTGTACATTACTCGAGGCATCATAGACAGTAATTCAGTCTCCAGTGTTGTCAGAATATGTTGATAAAAGCTAATGTGAAACAAAATCTTTGGTAGAAGAATTGGTAAGTGACAAGATAAAAATATTCCCTTTTTCAGAAGTAGTAAACCAGCAATAAAGTTTTAGGCTTTGTTTTCTTGCTATTGAGAGGTTGTCAATAATGTTTATTTTTTATATATATGTATGTGTGTGTGTATACATACACAACTACACTTAAGAAATTTTGATTGTTGGAGGTGTTTCTAGCATGCACAAAGGCATCTATAATGTGCCCTAATCTGTTTCTTCTGAAAAGAATCCCAAACACGGAGTGTGCACAGTGATATGTACAGTATGTTATAATGAGGAAGTGAAGCCAAAATGAATAAAGATCAAATGAATAAGATAACAGAAAAAATATTGATAAGTCTCTTATGCAGATACAGCTGAAATTAATGCTTTTAAACTTCCTTTTAGGAAAAGGTTATTGGATATAGTCTGGAGGAACTAGATAGAAAAATGAATACTTTGATTTTTGCAGAGAAGAAACATGTTTTTCTTCTTGTTTTTCCTGTTGTGCCTGGTCCAGAATAAGTAAGATTTTGTCAAAAGGTTTTTAGAATTCTCTTGTGCCCGTCTCATCTGAGCATGCCTCTGGGGGAGATGATGATATTGCCAACACAGGGGGCTCTGGTTTGTGTTTTATAGACAACTGTATCTGTCACATCTGTGATTTAAAATATCTTGGAAAGAAGAAGGGTTTTGGAATTAATCAGTATGTGTTTGGTAACATTCAGGAATGCTCAATATTGAAGAAAATAGTTGCTTGCAACTATTACATATACATATACAGTATGTAAATATATATACATATACAGTATAATGGTACAGTATAAGACTTCATTGAGACTTAGATAGTTCTCCTTAGCTGTGTATGGAGCCTTTTTAGGGGGTAATGGAAAGAAAAGAAGATATTTTTATAGGTGATGGATAAATCGAATTCTCTTTCTTGAGAGTGCAAATATGTGATGAAATTTCAGAGTTTATTATTTACCTTTATTATACAACCTTCAGACTGTTTACTTGGAAATTACAGTTTGTGGAACATATTATAAGCTACTCCGAGATTCAGCAAAAATGTCAACATGTGCTGTTTCAATGTTTTTAACTTTCTGGTTCTTAACTCATGAACCAGTGGAAAATGTTTACCTTGAACAGTGAATTTAGACTTCCCTTGGCTGAAAGGCCAGAATTCAAAGAAGAGACAAGAGTGCAAATCCAAATTGATTGCCTGAAACAATTTGAAAAATCTTGTATAGCAGCAGCTAGTGATGCTTTTGATGATACCATCTAGAGCTTGATAAACTTAAGCAGAGTCCAGATGAATTTCAATGCCCTTTTGTGTTTCAAGAAAACAGAGGAATTACCTATTTGGTTATGTTTACCAGTAATTGTCTGTCTTATTCAGCAGTCTATTGTGAAGAAGGGTGAGTTTCACAATGAATAAAGTAATGCAAGAAGATTTGTGTGATCATAGCTTGAAGTATTTGTTTCCTTTTGAAAGTACCCGTCACTGAGGAGTAAAAAGCTTGTACCATCAAAAGCTGCCTTTCTGTGAGTGATGCAATTCTGAAATTGTCTTCTGGTTATTCACAGTCCAGATTATTCAAATAAATTGTGTTCCACAATGTGAGAGAAATTTTGACTTTGATTTAGTTGGGAGAATGCAGTTCACACAAGGGGAACTCACAGAAGATGCTCCAAATACAGCTGTATTGGCCAAATGAAAAGAGTAAGCTTGAAGTGAGCTTGGTTAAGGATGATTTAGGGATAAAAAGTGCCTGTTGAGAATACAGAGCATGTTCCTTTTTTCTTTTGTTATTCTGAATGTTTGTTTTACCTACAGTTTCTTCATTCCAAGCTGCTGTAAAACAGCATGTATGTTCTGGAGTCTTGCACAGGTACAGGCCTCTCTGTTTCTTTGCTGGCTTAAGTTTGACCATAGAAGAAGACAGAGATACATTCTATTTTTTTTCCCCTTTTCTTTAGAACCTCTCCAATGTGTTCTTTCTCCAAGTACCTTATTCAGAAAAACTTTTTTTTTTTTTTTTTTGTATGCTGGACAATTTGGTAGAAAATATGTGAGAATTCTTTTGTTTTCATCTCTGCTCAAAGTTTGACTTTCTGTATTGACCATCATATAGATTGGTAAAGGAAATTCTTTTTCTGTTAACCATGACAAGTTGCTTTTCAATTCTTTTCTTTCTGGTGATGAAAAATAGACAAAAAGATGAGTTGATGGTGCTGTCATTCCTTTACTGTAGAACTGAAGATTTCTAGGACACTGAAGAGGTGGGTTTTTCTGGGAAGACAGCAAGAAAATGATTTGATGACAATTTGGAATATATTATCCTTTTGGGAAAAGAGTTGAACCATTATGTGTCATGTTCTTCAGGAGGATCACTATCTTGATTAACGTGTAAAGGCTATGCTTGTATATATTCTGTATATTTGTGTTCTGATGATAGTCCTCTAAATATTTAGCTTCAGTGAGGTTTCTTACTTCACAGTATGCTGTTGTGAATTGCAGATTTGCTGTGCCCAATGAGTGGATTCAGATTAAAAAAAAAACCAAAAACACAACTGCAGGATTGCTGGGCTTATGATTCAGTAAATTGGTATGGAAAGACTGTCTTGTATGTAGTTTTCTAGTCCTGAGATTATTACAAAATGTTGGTCATTCCAGTACAGGAATGGTATTGTTTAATTCACTTAATTTTGTATTTTTCCTGAGGCATTTATTGAAATACTAAGATGAGCCAAAATTCAAAGAGATAAATTAGTGAAGTCGTGTTTTCAGGTTGTTTTTTTACGCTTCTACTGCTGTGCAGTAGAGAATTGGAGAATTGGCACGTATTTCATACTGAAGTAGTCTAATCCCTTCACTTTGAGTAACTTCTCTCAAATTAGCTCTGCTTTGAGCAGAGGATTGGACTGAAGAATTTTCAGAAGTCTCTTCTGTCCTTTACCACCTAAATTATTCTATGGTTCTGTGGCTCTGTGCTTTGCTAAGTTAGTAAGGTCCTTTTGCTCTGTAAGGTCGTTCAGGAAAAGTTATCTTTGGTGGTGGTGATGCCTAGCACTTCCCCTCCATCAGGGAGCATCTGATGAAAACTACTAGAGTTTTTAATAGAATTGTGGTACTCCTAGAGTTTCTTGAAACTTAATTTTTTTTTTCTGATTCCACTCAGTCAGAAGACACTTGCAAAGCCATGTTTATTTCTTTAATCCTTAACCCCCAGCATATTTTCCAGCAGTCATTATTATTTGGAAAATAATGGAAAATATTTGGAAAATAAAAAAAAATTATTAATGTGTATATAGTTATATATTATAGATTAAAACCAAAACAGTATGGCATAATATTTTTTTAGCAGAAGAAGGAGTGTAGTGCCTTACGGTGATGCTAAACAATGCTTCTGAGTGGTTCTGAGGAGGACAGAAAGCATAATGAGGTAATTTAGACCCCAGTAGTCTAAATTAGTCTTTTTACATAATTTTAACATCCTTACTAAAATTCTATCTTCCAAACGAAGTCATAGTTTTATATGTCACTTGTGCACTGAGTATCATAAAAATATTTTAAAATTCAAACCATGAGTGGTAAATGTACAGGAGGGTTAAATAGCAAGACATAACTTAAAAAAAAAAATGTTCATGGATCTAATATAGTGCATTTCTTACTGGTTTGATGGGAATAGATGTGAAATTAGAATGCTTATGGGTCCCTCTAGTGGTATGAAATGCTAGATAATGCTTTCAAATTATTCTTAAATTGAAAATTATTTGTATCCTGGAAAGAATTATCTTTAGAAAGGTGCATCCTTAGAAAGACGGCTTTAATTGGCATATGAAATGGAATTTTCATTCCAACAAATTTCTTTCCAACAAATATTTACAGGTGGTGGAAAAATTCAGATGATATGTCAGGTTTGATAATAGTATCTGCTATGTAAAAATGATGAATGTGCAGTTGGGTTAATATGGAAAAATCATCAGAGATCACTTCCATTAAAAGAAGATAATTCATATTATTGGGGACAAAGCCTCTGGGGGGGGTCTGTCCACCCCAAAGTTCAGGTTTTACATTCAAACATAAGAAGGATCCATTGTCTCAAATATTTTTTAATTTTTTCTTTTTAGTGGCAGTGATACCCAAGATCCTCAGTTATGCTCTTTCTATTGGTATGTAGCAAAACACAGTGCTTTTTTTATCATGGATAATTTTCTGTCTGCCTTTTGGGCTGTAGCAAGGAAGAAATGGAGGTAAAGTTCTTATTGCTGGAGAGCCTTCTTTTGACCAGATTCCCATCAGAGGGTGTTAAGTCTACCTTTGCATTAGAAGAAAATTGAAGTATATTGTTAGGATCTAAGGTTCCATTAATAATTAAACCAAATCATAATTGTCATTCTTCCTTTTGTGCGCTGCACAAAAGATACAAAAGATACAAAAATTTTGAGAGTAAATTTATCAGTATATTATGATCTTTTAAGTGATTATCACTTGTCTTTACTTACTTTGTATTTTTATATTGGCATGAGAAAAATAAATATTTAATATCCCTGTGAAATGTGCTAAAATGTTTTTTTTAGGTTTTCATGAAGTTAAAAGATTGGGAGTGGGAAGAGATTAAAATTAGTGTCTCAGAATACAGATGAAATCTGTTGCATGAAGGCGACGTGTGTTATTTTATTGCTATATATGCATCACATTAGCAAAATAACTGGTATTAATAACCAGAATGACTTATTTTTCTTTATTTTAGAGAAAGGAGTTTTTTATTACACCAGCATCTCACTTAAGATGCTTAGAAAGAAGAATATAACCATTTTAATCAAACAAACAAAAAGCTCCGAAACCTTAGATTGATACTTTGGATGATAACTCTAACTTTCAGAGGAATGGCGAGAAGAATGTCATAGGACAGCTGCTTTTGAGTAGGCACTAAGGCCCTACAGTTTGCCTTCTGGTTCCTTGCAGCAAAAACACTTCCCAATGCTGTAGTGTCCTTTTTGTGCCCATCATCCCAGCTTGGCTTTCATTCTCTTTCAGTTCATGATGTTATGTAAATGTTATATTTATTTTATCATTCTAATTCATCCTTAAACTATCCTTGAGAGCAAATGGTCAATGTTGGATATTAGAAGGGCATTTAGCACACTGAAGGCTCCCAATGAATGGAACAATGTTTGGGCTGGGAGGAGAGATGTTTCTGCAACCTGCTTATTCATGAACAAATGCAGTGCACTCTTCATTCTTCACTGTCTTCTTTCCATGATCTGTACGTTACTGATCCTTGGTTTGGTAGGGTCTCTGAAATTGGCAACTCTTTTCATGACTCTTGTTAGAAGAGGAGAGGTTGTCATTCTCATATTAATCATGCATCTAATGGGAATGAATGTGCCTGGAGGGAAATGCCAAGTTTCCATTGCACAACTGTATCATTCATTTTACCAGTCTTTTCCATTAACTGGCCTTAGCTTGTCTGCCAAAACCACAAAGCACTTGGGTTTTGTATCCTTAATAATAATTTATCTGTGAGGAAAAGTTAGGCACAGTAGCTATGTGTTCCTGCAGCTGAAGAACGTATCCTCCCCTGAACCCCTTCCTTGAAAGCCAGCCATTTTGTTTCAGCCTCCCCTTTAAATTAATAACCTGTCAAACCTCTGCATCTGACTTGCTTGTTGTGAATTGTCCTGGGGTAGATGTTTAACTGTTAAAGAGAAATTTAGGTTTTGGGTTGGTGTGGTCCCATGAATCAGGTGCTCTGGAGCTGCAGAGGGATGGCAAGGCTCAAGGTCTCTTTTCTCATTTGGAAGTTAGTCTGATAATTTCAGATCTAAAGGATAAAGGATATTTGTTTAGTCAAGGTGTTATTACCTTGGGCTCTCCATGTGCAATAACTAATAGCTCAAAGGGAAGCGCAAAGCCCAGCCCAAGGCCCCAGTGCAAGCAGGGGGGCAACCATCTGGAAAGTGACTTGGAAGAAAAGGAAGGGGGCCTCCTGGTGGGCATCAAAGTTAAACATGAGCCAGCCATATCCCCTTTCTGCAAAGAAAGCAAATGCATTAGGAGGAATGTTGCCAACAGGTTGAGGGAGGTGATCCCTCTCCTATACGCAGCACTAGAGATGCCTCACCCTGAGTCCTGGTCTGGGCTCCTGAGTAAAAGAGAGACATGGACATACCAGGGAAAGTCCAGGAAAGGGTGAGGAAGATTAAAGGGCTGATGAGAAAAGGCTGAGAAAGCTGGGACTGTTCAGCCTACAGAAGGTTCAAGGGGAAACTTCTCAATGTATACAAATACCTGAAGGGAAAGTGCAAAGGGGACAGAGTCAGGCTCTTTTCAGTGGTGCCCAGTGTGAGGACCAGAGGCAAAAGGCACAAACTGATGCACATCAGGAAACGCTTTTCCACTGTGAGGGTGGGTGACCAGGATGCCCAGAGAGGTTGTGGAGTCTGCATCCTTGGAGATGTACAAAAGCCTTTGGGAGATGGTTCTGGGCTGTGTGGTCTAGGTGACTCTGCTTGAGCAGAGGAGTTTGACCAGATGAACCTCATCTGGTACTTTCCTACCTCGCCTGTTCTGTGATTCTATAATAAGCAGCATTGCTGCTAGGAAAGCTGGAATAATGTAGGCTTTGCCTTTTTTCTTTTAACAAGGGGTAGAAAAAGTAGGATGAGCATGTAATAGTGGTGGTTTATGAGCTATGAAAATTGGTGATAATTTAGAGAGTTTAAACATATTTGTAAGATGAATAAATGTCAATAGCATATTGTGAAGAGAATGATGGTTCAACTTCACAGAAAACCAAGTGACTCATTTGCTTCTGTAGCTCTATCACCAGAAAAAATCCTGAAGCAAGATGTGCAACTCCTCCTAAATGACTTACAAATACAAGGATATGTGGAACCTAGGCCTGTACTGCCAAACTATTGCATTTCTGTGTTCTGTTGTGTACTTTGCTGCCAGAAGCTGCTGTTTTACTTGTAGTACTTCCATTATACCATTCTGCCCAAGATTAGCGGGTGGTACCTGTGATGGTGAAAATCAATTTGTAGCATGATAACAAAAACAAGTGTTTGTTAACTGTAGATCTGTAGAAGAGTATTTGAGAACAAGAAAATTATCTACGCTTCCAGAAAAGTGCTCATTTTTCCTGCTTTAAATATTTTGTTTTATTGAGATTTAGTGAAGTTTCTGGCTTTTGTATGTGACTTTGTGGATATTTTACATAATTTTATGGCCTAAGTATAACCATTTTATATTATTTTATTTTCAACTCACTAATTTCTGTTTTGAAATTTGGCTCTTAAGGATTTGGATCAAGATGGAGGGGGAGAAACTTCTGACCCGTTGCATGCACTGCATCAGCAGCAGCAGTTGTATTGCTCCCTGCTTCTCTGTTCTAGAAGGCTGGCAGTGCTCAGACTGTAACCTCATGGTCACAAATGTGCTTAGAAATATTGGTTGAGTAATGTAGCATGACAGAATCTATTTATTTTCCTGCTGTACACATGAATGTTGCTTTACAAGCAATCTTTATTGTATGTAGTACATCTGTTTACTTAATATATAAACTGGGATATATTATAGCTACCAATGTCTTCAGAGAAAGAGAATGCTAGCTTGAAGAAGGATACTTCATGTGGAGATGTCTGTGTTAGCCCTGAACTTCAGTGACTTGATGAAGTGTTTCAAGCATGTCTGAAAGAACATTCAGTTGTGCCAGTTTAATCTCTGATAACACAGACAATTGATAGGGAATGGTGCTGTGTTTTATTAGATACTCTGTGATCATGCCACTGTCAGCTCTATTTAGAAGTGTTTTATTAGTGTGATTTGGGAATTAATATATTAATTTAATATTAATATATTAATGAGCTAGCATAGAACAGGAAAGTAAATTCAAGGAGAAGAATTTAAATAGATGAAGATTTATCTAATGTAGAATTAAGCTGCTGTCACTAGGAATCACTGAGACTTTTAGTTCAGATTGTCAATAAGGCCACACCTTCCCATGTACAGCATTTTAGACTGCTTTTAAGAACAAAAGTTGTAACTCCTTCACCAACTTCTAGTATGCCTGGTTTTTGGAAGGACAAGAGATCTGTGCTACAGAGTTGTGATCATGTTGTTTTTGATGATCTGCATTTTTGACAAGAGCACGTTGGAATTGATTTCCTTACTTAATACCTCTTTTAAAAATTTTATTATTTAACGTGTCATTTCAGGCAGGTTGAGTGAATATCAAGATAAGATTATTGCCTTCTTGTTGGCTGTATAAAACTGCTATAGGGGGGCACTGAAAGAAAGTAAAGGCTGAGTTTGGCCTAATGTATTTCAAAATGATAATATCCAGCTTGCTTCAAAGGAGCTCTAGCTCTGTGTAGTTTGCTGGGGTTTCTAAAACACTTCAGGCATATCAAATGAAATTAGATATCAACTAGTATCAGTCATTTGTGTAAATCAGTTAACCTAATAAAAGGAAAGCAAAATATTTGGATTAATCTTTGAAAAGAGGCTGAAATCATTTTCTGTTGTGTTTTCACCATACTGGGAAACAGAATTAGATACGCTGTGAACCTAAATGTCATAACTGTTTGGCAGAAGAGTGTAGTTATTTGCAAAAGCACCAAAATTACTTGAGTGTGTTTAAAATTTCAGCATAGTAGAGCTGAGAGATTTTCTGAGTGTATAGAAGTAATTTGTACTCGCTCAAAGTCTACTTGTATCTCCTTTATCAACACTCGGTTTCTGATACTGTCTTGCTGGTGTACGTGTCATCTTAGGTGATTTGTTAGGGACATGGATTGGATGTGTATACATGACAGCAATTTTCCAAAAATAATTTGTTTGCAGTACTGTGCGTGTTTTTAAGCAATATCCGTAATATTTTTGTTCTTTCAATAAAAAAGTTCCTTAAAATATAAGTTTTAGCTATGATTTAAGTATTTGTTTTTCTTCACAGGATGCTTACACAGAATATATTTTTTTCTAATCTGTGGCTCTGTATTTAATATTAATAAAAATATCTGTGCTGAAACGTTGGATACTCAAAAAAATTGCGTTATCCGTATACCAAACTTCCCTGAGCACTGGTCTTTTTGATAAAGGTTTTTTAGAGAGAGTGTTTGTTTTCTTGTTTTTTTTGTAGCAAATTCTGAGATCGAGGTCTCTGTATCTGCAAGAAATGTGAGAAGGTTGCTTAGTTTCCAGCGATACCTGAGATCTTCCCGTTTTTTCCGTGGTATCACTGTTCCAAATTCTTCAAACATTTTAGATGATGATTATAATGGACAAGCAAAGGTTGGTAGCTTGATTTTTATTTTTTTAAAGTATGTTTTTCTAAATGCTGGCTAGTACATATAACTATATCACATACTAAAAGTGCAACCAAACACCAATTTTAAGCATATTTTTATGTATATGTGTATGTATTTTTGTGTGTATACATATATATGTATTGTAATGGAAATCCAGACAAAATTTCATGGTTTGTAGCAAACTCCTCTACTGCCCACAGGTTTACTTGGATGATATTTATGTGGCTGGTGGTTTTTTTGTTGCTGTTATTTTTTTGTTTCTTTTTTTTAATAGCTGGTGAATTAAGGATGCCCTTGAATAACTGAAGGAAAAAAATGAAGAGAGGAAAATGTATCTGTATTTAAGAAATGTAATTGAGCAATTTAGACAATTATTCCCTTTAATTTTTAGGCTAACCTCACTAGTGAACAACTGGAAGAGTGACTGCCTAAATTCAATAAATTGCAGTAAATGGATTTTTTTAGGATATGCTTATGTCAAACTTACCTTTTTTTTGGTAGACACTTCTAGAAAAGAAAACTGATAACTGTTATACACTTGTGCAGCACTAAAGCAGGGAAAGCAGATACTGGGAAGAGAGTTGGTGCTAAGGGAGCAGCTACCTGGATGAAAAACTGCTGTATTTGCAACAGAGGATGGACAGTGCTGAAGGGGACTGAGCAGGCAAAGATTATTCAGGTTATTCAAGATCCCAAAGGCTGTGTCACTGCATGTAGTGCTTTTTTGTCATCTGACACAGAAAAAGAATATACTTATAATACAATGGATGTATCCATGCTGAATATGATCAGGCTGTGGTGTAGGAAGAAATCTGATAGCCTGGAGCATGGATTTTAAAAATGTACATGTAATTTATTCATAAAAAGATATTGTTAATGCTTCTGTTTCTTCTGATAGCAGAATTTTAGCAGCTGGTAAGAAAAGCTGAAACCTGAAACCAGATCACAAAACAGCTCTACCAATCTAATGAGAATAGGAGAAGGCAGGAATCTGTTGTAAAATGTGCTGGACAGGTATTTCTGATACAGGTAGGGGAGGCAGAGATTGGGACTGCTCAACTCTGGTGAGGCCTCTTGTACTGTTTGCTGCTCTTGCTCATCCCTGTTGCAGGAAGAACAGTTCATGTGGAGCAGCTGTGATAAAGACATGCTAGTCCAGTGAAAAGTCAAAAGCCAGGTTCTTAAATTAAAATGTTCAGACAATGGCTCAAATATCTTGTGAATCATCTAGATACTGTGTTCTAAGCAGGGGAAAAAAGAAAAGGTAAAAGACAACACAGAGATTAATTTGCTAGTCTGAATGCACAGTCATTCTGCCATCCCATTTCTGATTTGAACCTAATTGTTTTAAATTGTCTTTGAGAAATTGACTAAAGGTTGAAAGCAGGATCTCCAACCAGTTCTGTCAAGGCACTTCTTGTTTTTTCCTCTAGTCTTTTTATTTGTAAATGTGTGATGTTTTTCAGTTATCAGACAAATTTACTTGTTCTTTTACTGCTATTTTTTTTGTATGTAGAAATTCTAAAGACTTGATCTGTCTCTGAAATCTTAAATACTCCTCCAAGCTACAGGAAGATAGGCATATACTGATTAAAAAATGACAGCTTTTGTGTTTCTTTTCAGTGTATGCTGGAGAAGGTTGGAAATTGGAATTTTGATATTTTTCTTTTTGATAGACTGACAAATGGTGAGTTTACTTTTGGTATTTCATTTGTGTTTTATCTTCTACTATAACTGAACTGTTGCACTTATGTTGCAGTGTTGTATGTAATTGTTCACTTAAAAGTACAAATTCCATCAGGTAGTACTTTTTGATTTAATAGTCTTTAATCTTAGTCCTAGTTTGCCTGTTCACTCCATTAAAATAATGATACTGTCAGTACTGATACTAATAATCAATTTTTAGAAGAAGCCCTTGATGTACTTTATAGGTTGCTGTTCTCTCTCAGTAATTTGTAGTAGTAATTTGATACAAATTAGCTAATGATTTTATGATCTTGGACTTTATTTTTCTCAATTATGGGGTGCTGGTAATTTTTATAGTTGTGTCCAAAAGGTCATTTATATTGAACAAGTATTTTTCTGATAAATGTAGTGTTAGATAGAATAGTTGTATTACTTTATAGTACCGTAAGAGTCATGTTGGTGTTAATCCATTGTAATTATGACATAAAATACCTGGAGAATTGGGAATTGAGCAGAGGGAACACATAGCTTGCACAACATAGGAAAAGGAAGATAACATTTTGGTGACTTTTGTGTGCCCATTACAAATAGCAGCAGGAACTACAGGAGTAGTTGGTTAAAAAAGTGCCCCAAGTATTGTTCATTTGTAGGTAGAAAAGAGATCTGTAAATGTGCTGGGAAGGAGGAGGGAGGGCTGCTGCAGTGGGTAGGGTGAAGTTTGGATTATAATCTCAGCAATGGCAGCTGGGTTTTGAACAGAATGGAAGGAGGATATGAGCAAGTCCAGCATCACAGTGACATTTGTGCCAGTGTGGGAACAGAATGCAGGGCAGCAGTCATGTGGAATAGGTAGCAAAGCTGCAATTAAAGTTGCCAGAACAAGAAATTAGGTTCAAAAAGGAGAATGTGGCACCAAAAGATTTTTCTCTTCTGTTTCATTGAAGGGGTGCTTGGCTTAACTAAGCGTAAAAGTAGTAACCTCACAGTTATATTTAATACAGAAAATGGATAGGAAAAAAAAGAAAATAGCAAGGACTTGTAAAAATAGAATGCTTATATAGATAATGATAAGCTTTACATAACTGAATGAGGAAAAGCTATGTGTACAAGTTAACATGTAAGCATAGCTTCTTTTGGATTAGCTTATCAAATGGGAGAAATCAGTTGTCCTTCTCATAAGAGCCCTCTCTACCTTTTATATGTGCTTTTTTCAAATACATTTAAAATATTATCAGAAGAGCTTCTATTGTGGAAGCCTTGCAATACCACCATCCATTTTGCATCCAATTAAATAATTTTAGGAGGACTTTTTGATCAGGCAGACTTGTTCCTGAAAGTTTGTAAGGGCAGAATGCTGTATATAAAACTGTGCTGGATGAGCTCCCCTGGATGAACCTCTATGAAAGAATTTCCCCAGTAAATGTTGTTCCAAGAATTGCTTATTTACTTGTGAGGAGGTGGCATGTATGTGAGAATATAGTAATTCTTGCCTAGTAATAAGCTTGATTTACAAGAAATTTCTGTCTTTTTGTACCTCAGTTTCTGTCTGTGCTAGGTTTTGTAATGCTAAATAAAGATTGTCAGCCATGGCATTGTTTCAGAGCAAATAATGGACAAGCTATTTCAAATAAATATTGTGGACTGTTTCTCTTTATTTTACCACTGCAAAAGATTATAATAAAGTGATGAGTAGGTGAAATACATTACAGGCTTGTAATAGCTTTAACAATACTTAAGGCCTTTTTTCTAGAGTTCTGGGTGAAATAAGTCCAGCAAAATATATGATGAAAATGGGAGATAGCATATTTGCAATGTGTTCTAAAAAATAGTGTTGTCTAGCTTTTCTCTTTGCCTGATTGTTATTTGTATTTTGTATATGTGTTTGTGATGTGTTGCATAAATATAATTATAAAACTGAATATCATTACAATGGATTTGCATGTTGAAATGGGTTGATTTTTTAATGTTCAGTAACATTTTCTTCCTATCAATTGCCATTGGACTGTTGGTGAATGTATTAGAATAAGCAAACCCACTGGTTACTAGAGACAGCTAATGCAAACTTCTCATGCAGTAAGATGTAAATATTTTTAAATTCGTGTAGAATATCATGACTTTTTGTAGAGAAATTTACTTGTATAATTTTTGTGACCAATTTGTTTGAAATAATACTTTTCTTGTGGAAGAGTTGCTGATTTAATGGCTTCCAATGAATTAGTATTTTCATCTTATTTTTAGGAAACAGTCTAGTCAGCTTAACCTTTCATCTGTTTAATCTACATGGACTAATTGAACACTTCCAATTAGATACGATGAAACTTCGTAGATTTTTGGGTAAATACAGCTTTTTATTTTGATGAATATTGCTGTTTATCTGCATTTTTATACTTCAACTGAAGTCTTGGTTGTAGTTTAGCAATAAGGTTTGAAGAGTACTGATGCAGTCTACATTGTGCAATGATTTAAATTATATTAATTGAGTTGATCTCTCAAAGTTTTTATGAGTATAGCATATTCTGTGTTAAATCCAAACAAATATTAACAAGTTTAATAGTTTCATAGCCAATGCTGTATTTTATTTATTAAATTTATTTAGTATCTATTAAACAATTGGGAAATATGTGACATTGTGTGACATTTGTATTGGGAAAGGCTGGACAGCTCCTCTCTTTGTTCTGATTTTCAGTTCTCTATTGGTGTTTACTTTTTCCAATTATATAGTTCCCTAACTGTATGCAATATCTCTAAAATCCTTTCTGGTGCCAATTTGGTGTTCTCAGGCTTGCTCAAATTCTCCTACAAGTGAGTATTGTACTGTGGACATAGTTTATCCCTAGACAGAGTATAAGACAATTTTAATTGAAGGTGTGGGCCTGTGTCACTGGAATACTTCTTTGGAAAGAATTGTAAACACAATGTCAAATATTCAAACCATTTGATACATTCACTCGACAGAGCTGTCTGCATCCCAATACACAGGCAGGTGCTGGTATGAGACCTCCTTCCTTTTGGTGTCTCTGTGACAGCATCTTTAATTTTGCGAATTGGGTTGATTTTTTTTTAACTGAGCAGGAGAAACAAGGTTCTGGTCCCTTTCAGCAGTTTTTCACAGTTTCAGAGAAAACAATTCTGTGGTTACAAAGCTTGTCACTTAACAGGGGATAAATCACATTTGGAAGTCTTTTCTCCCCTTTCAAATAAGAGAGTGTTTTTGTTTGCATAATTTACTTCTCTTTCAGTTTAAAAAAAAAATCAGTTCTGTCTTGCGTTTCATGTTGTTTTGAAGTGGGCTAAATTTTCTCAAGTTTCATGAATGTTAATCCACTGACCTTAATGACTGATATGTTGGAATGGAGGAAAATTATTATAGAAATCTGATTTTAGGCTACTCAAGTTCTAACTGATTGTGGTTTGTCTTTCTGATCTGGTCAGTTGAAGTTATGCAAATTATAATACTTGAAAGGCCAGTTAGAAATGACTGGCTTAGTTAAGTGGTTATCAAAAGAAGAGAGTTTTAACTACATATGACTATTCAAAGTCAAAATCCACTAAAATGAGATTAGACTTTGAAGAAGGCAAAATTTATTCTAAATTTGAAATTCCGCACCTTTCCCTTTTTGTTAATGCCTTCTTCTTAATAACAGTAAAAACTCTTAGTCCATTGTATCATCAAAGAACCTTTCTTCCAAATTGAGCTTCTTAGCATGAACACAATTCATTCTTTTCTTTTGCTACCTCTTATTCTCTAATCCATGGCAATTTGAAGATCAAATTCCAGAAGACTAGGACAGCTCATATGATCCAGAGCTACACAAAATTTACATTATATGAGAATCTACTGGAATCTTTTTAAGTAAAGAAATCTGATTTTAGTCCCCTGTAGGATCTTAAGATTTTCTTTTTGCGTGTGTGTGTGTGTATATATATATATACACACACACGTGCAAGGTCTTTCAGCAATTTCCATCCTCTGCTTGGAGATTTGCATTTTCTTACTGTGTCTTTACAGGTTCTTATTCCAGACCTGAACCAGGGGAGAGAAAATGCAATGTTGTGCTATTCTAGTTCTGGCAAACTGTGATCAAAATGTTGACCTAGGTCTGCTTTAATAAAATAAGTTAGGAAAATTGTACAGTTCAGGTAGCTGGGTCAGCCTATGAAGCCACAAAAAAATTAAGAAGAAAGCCAGGGATATATGCATTCATGCACTTGATGTGAGGACTAGGTGAGAGAGGGTTTTACTTAAGGTTAATAAAGCCCAAAGACATTCATATTGATTTTCATTATTTTTCATATGAGCTGTCAGCTATCCATTGAGTACTACTGAGATTACATTTTGACTGTTCATGAACACAGCTCTTCACAAATACAATGTCAGTAATGCTGTAATATTACACTCACAATTACATGGATCCTTTGGGCTTGTAAACTAAGCAGAAGAGAAGCTTGTGGGCATATTATTTGTTTGGTGGGACTGACAGACTGCAGTCAGACAGGAAAATGTTATTTTTGAGGTTTGCTTGGAAGAACTAATGTGTCGTGTCAGGCAAAACTTTAGAATAGTTTGATTGCTGTGCTTTTGATCTTCTTCCCCACCATCCTTTTCAACATTATAGTTTTTCCATTCCCTGTACTTGAGCTAATGTTGATGCCCTTTAAAGAATTCTATCAATAATATTCAAAGACAGCCAGAAAAACAGAGGAAAGCAAAGAAGTTCATTAGGGAATATTGAATCTAGGTATATTTAGTCAGACTATCGTCTAAATGAGATTCTTTTCTAAATTGCATATGGGCTTAAGTTTGCCTGAGTACAAGTATGAGAAAATGCCTAAAAATATGTAGAGTTGGTTTTCCATGACCACTTTCCTGAATAGGAAAACAAAGCACTTCACATGGCAGGAAAGCAGTGCTTAATTCCTCTAAAATCCTCTCTGTTTTCAGGTCATGATACAGAGTCATCCTAATGTGGTTTGGTAAATAGCATAATTTTCATTTTGTATTCAGTGTTGCCTCACCATTCAGACAGATTGTCAAGGCAGCTTTCCCTGGGAAGTTATCAGAGTATCTCAGATTATATACTGATTTCAAGTTGTTTAATTTTTGCTCTGAGGTGACTTTACATGTAGTTGACTTCCTTTAGCAAACACTGTTTCTTTGCATAAAAATCTTACAGCTGCATCGTGGTTCAGCTGATGATTTATTGACTCTGATGCTTTTATGTGTCTGTAACTTGTGATATTGCATATTTCTGTGCCTAATGGGGCATATAAAATGGCATATAAATTTTTCCTTGAAAAAGTTGCAATTTTATTTAAATTTGGATATTTGTTATTTTCCTGCAGTTATGGTTCAAGAAGATTATCACAGTCAAAATCCTTATCATAATGCAGTTCATGCTGCTGATGTGACTCAGGCCATGCACTGTTACTTAAAAGAGCCCAAGGTAAGGCAGCATTCTCACTATTACATCACTCATACACACAGAAATATGTGTGTTTGTATGTAAATGCATATGAATGGATTGTGTGCATGTATCACAGAATCATTTAGGTTGGAAAAGAGCTCTGAGATTGAGTCCAGCCTGTGACCAAACACCATCTTGTCTACTAGACCATGGCACTGAGTGCCACATCCACTTAAACACCTCCAGGGATGGTGACTCCACCACCACCCTGGACAGCCCATACCAATGTCTAATCACCCTTTCAGTGAAGAAATTGTTCCTAATATCCAACCTAAACTGCCCTGGCACAGTTTTAGACTGTGTCCTCTATGCTGTCACTGGTTACCTGGGAGAAGAAGCCAAACCCTACCTGGCTGCAACTTCTTTTCAGGCAGGTGTAGAGAGCAGTAAGGTCATAGATCTGCATATAAATCTACATGCATACATGCATGTGTATATGCACATACAGGTTTTGTCAAGAGTCTCTCTCTCTTTTGAACTCTCCCTTGCCCTCCCTGTTGCTGAGGCTGTGGATTCACACTTCAGTATGCTTTTCTTTTTTTCCCCCTTCTGAGCTGACATTGTCTTTTGTGTGACTTCCTGTTGAACTAGAGTGGGGAATTAAAGTTGCAGCTGTTTAGCATAGTGCTGTGCCCCAAGACATTTATATAGAATTGCAGCCTGAGTCAGCAGGCAACAGTAAACCTGTGTACTTGCCATCTGGGTTTTTTTCTTCCATTAATTACCATTACCCTTGCTTTGCTCATCTTTGCTGTTGCTGAACAGTTTGCTTCTACGAGAGGCAATTCATAGCAATACATCAGGAGGTCTCTTTGGCTTTCTTTTTAAGAAGGGGTAGAGTGATGGACCTGAAAGAGTTAAACTAATTGAGTGTTTGTTCCTCACTATTTGGACTGCTGTAAGTCACGTCTTAGACGATTTCAGTGCCAAGTCCTGTCCTTCTATATTAAATTGAAAGATGTAGTGCTCTGTAGCTAGATGAGAATTTACCTACTTGGATGCAGATTATCTCGAATAGCATAGCTTCTTATTCTTTTTCTGAGGTAGAAACAAGTAAGTTTTGGCTCCATAAAGCCTTTTTCAGAGGCTCTTTGCCCACTCCTCCCACTCAGTCCAATTGGTGCAGTGAGCCTGATCAGAGCTGATACATGATGAGTTTTTTTATGGCATTCAGTTTGGAAGCTCTGAGCAGTTTTTATTTAATACTCGTGATGGAAGTTTTGTAAAGCTTCAGATACAAGTATAGACCTTGTATTTTTAGTAACATATACAGCTGTAGTTCAGTGTACTGAACTACAGCTCTGTTGCACTAAAGTACATTATAAACATGTGAGGTGTGATAGATGGCAAATGCAACAGGGAACATAAACTGTCCTTGCAGGGCGTTTGCTGCAGTTCACCTTTATATAGGCAGAACTGTCCTCTCTGTTTTAGTGCAAAACAGACTTTATTACAGAGTTCAAACTTTCAAACCTCTCAACCACAAGCAGGAACAGCTATGAACAGTGAAAGTAAGTCCATGTAGATGCATGCTGAGTTCATTGACATGCACATTGAAAATATTTATTTGTGGCAGATTTTCCTCCTTTGGTTCTGTTCCTGGTAGACTTTGAAATACGATTTTGCACAAGAGTAGAAATACATCTGAAATAGTTCTAAGTCTTCCAGAGCATTAGTTTCTTCCTCTTAGGAGGAAAGGTTTTCATGCTTTTAAAAATACAGTATGAGTTTAAAGAAGAATAGGCACAAATAGATAGAAATGGACTTGGTAAATGAGAGGGAGAGGTAATTTTAAGAATTTGATGCTTTTATGGGGTCTGGTTAGGAAAAGTGTTTCATTACTAGACACAAAGGATTTTGTATGCTGGCATTTTTTAAGAATGAACCTTGCAAACCAGAAAGAATAATGCTTAAACCATTGAAAAAATTTTATAGCTTTTGGGAGGGAAATACTGTGAAAAGCCAGTGGAATGTTGTTTTACATCTTCAAGATTTTCTCCCAAGTTTCTATTGGCTGTTAATTACTGAAAACCAAAAATGCAACACTCATGCACTTTTTCTAAGGCCATATTGCATTGCTAACATTTGTTGGGTTTGCCTTGCAGCTTTCCAAATCTTTAACTCCATGGGATGTCCTGCTCAGTTTAATAGCAGCTGCCACACACGATCTGGATCACCCAGGCGTTAACCAACCTTTCCTAATTAAAACAAACCATTATCTCGCGACTTTATATAAGGTAAGGATAAAATCAGTTGTCTTGTTAAAATCAGGTTTGGAGAGGAGTATAGAAAAGGAGTATAAATTGTGATGTGTGTAGCTAGTAGTAGGATTGAATGCAGATGTTTGTTTCCATGTCACTGGAATAAAAAATTGTGCAAATTAACTAAGTATTCGGGATTTGTGAGTTTTCATCTCCTTGGAAAAAAAAAAGAAGAGAAGAAAATAAAATCAACCCCAAAACACAGCCAAATTGTCTGGTGCTTCTCCTGGTATATAGCTCTTCAGTTTAAGAAAAAGGCATTGACTGATATGTGTACTCCCTTTTAATTCACAGAATACCTCAGTATTAGAGAACCATCACTGGAGATCGGCAGTGGGGTTGCTGAGAGAATCTGGTTTATTTGCACATATGTCATTAGAAAACAGGTATGTTTATACCACATAGTATATATTAGTTCGAGATACAATCTGTCAGCTAAGGCAGCCCTGCAAAACAAGATAAGTTATTGCATGGCAGTTTTGAGTACAAAATGTAGAGACCTATTTTAAGAATTCCTGGATACTGTGCTGGTAGAGTAGAGCAGTTCATGGTGCAACGTGATATTTGGAAAATAACATTTATTGCAAGCACACTGAAGGGGTGTATTCATGTAGTCAAGCACCTGTTCAGACTAAACTTGGCAGTCTTTTCTCATTCTGCCACCACAACTGTAGTTTAAAATAGACTATCTTCACCTACTCTTGACTAGAAATAATCTTGAGACAATCAGTTCGTGCATTTTTAAGGAAAAAAAAAAAAAAAAGGGGAGGGGGAGGAAAAAAGGCTAAAAACTGTTTTAGTCTTCCTGAAAGCTGCCAATGAAATATTCTAGTATTACTGTGAATGTTGCAAGAATTTTTCAGGAAAAGAAAACAAACAGTTCACTGAAAATGCATATTCTAAAGCTTATACCTGTATAATAATTAATATGATAAAAAAGCCATGTAGATCTAATGATGACTGTTGTTCTTAATTGATATAGTTTTGAATGTTTGGTGTCACTTATTTCAGGCAGCTGATGGAGAGCCAGATAGGTGATCTCATTCTTGCCACAGACATCAGTCAACAAAACGAGTACCTGTCCATGTTCCGATCCCATTTGGATAGAGGAGATCTATGTTTAGAGAACGCAAACCATCGTCACTTCATCTTACAGGTGATCTTGCTGGTCGTAGTTTTGAAAACAGTATTTTAGTGTAAAAACTAATCTACTTTAAAATACTAAATACTACTTCTGCCAGGCCTTCTCCTCCTTTCAAAATGAAGCAGAACTATCTTTTAGTCTTTCTGTTCCATTACAAAAAGGTTGTTCCCTCCACTTCAATTCCCACAGCCAGTACTTCTCCCAGGTAATGGTGTGTGTTGGTAGGTCTGATAACTTAGAGCTGCTGAAACAAGATGTTTCCAAGACAAGGTTTAGCTCTTCTAATAACTCCATTGCAGTCTCAGAACTGTGAAGTGCTTTGTCAGAACATATTTTGGGGAAGGAGAGTACTGCTGTTGTGAATCACTATGCAGCTGTGCTAGTAAGCTTTAGCATACTTTAAAAACAAAAGCCTTGAGAATCTTCTTAGGTTTGTTTTGTAGGCATTTTCTTACTAGGATCATATTGTGGGCTATAGGAGACAGTGGACAAATAGATGAGAAGTTCTGTCTTGTGCAAACCATTGCTAAAAATAAAAGCTTGAGAGCCAGAAATGGAAAATACTGCTTGCTTGCTTTGATGCTTCTTTTTCTGTAGTTATTTTTGGCTCCTGTACCAGTGAGTGTACTAAATATAGTGGCCCTGAAATACTTTGAGTTGACTGAATTTCCATATTACTCAGGAATGATCATGAGATCTCCCTGAGTGATTTTTAAAATATTACAGAACATAACTTTGGAGCACAAATGGTAGGTAGGTTTGTTATTCACAAAACCCAAAATAATCTGCTATCAGGAATTAAATAATTACAGGCATTTCTGTTGAAGGAAGAGTGATCTAATGCTGTGTGTTAACTTGTTAGATGGCTTTGAAGTGTGCAGATATTTGTAACCCCTGTCGGACATGGGAGCTGAGCAAGCAGTGGAGTGAAAAAGTAACAGAGGAGTTCTTCCATCAAGGCAAGTAAGAGTAGAAGTATCTATGTTAGTGTATAATGTATTTAATGTGGAGACAGCATCCATGAGCCCTAGTCCATTTATATTTAGCACTAACAGAGATGTACAGTATGGAATTTTTTTACTTTCATGGGTTGTGTTTCGTGCAAAAGGTCCACGTTACTAAAACTCAGCAGAGAATCTGCTTAGAATCTGAACCTAGAATGGCTGATGCAGTACATCCTTCAGCTGCAAGGGGCTTCAGATTAATAATTATGGCCACTTTAAAATTGCCCTGGTGGTTTTGGCATATTATGGAATATATTCATCGTGTGTCTTCAGTATTTAAACTTCACCTGTGAGCCTGTTGGTAAGCAGGTAAGAGTCAGGGAGATTTTTAGTTACTGTGCAGACTAGACTACTTGTGTAAGCAGTTAATAAGGCCTTTAATTGACAAATGGAGCAAATTTGCTCCATTATTATTAAATTGTTTTATAATAAAATTAAGGCTAGTTTGGTGGGCTTGAGACCTGCTAATCTGTGTGTGAATATGGTAAATGGGGAACAGACTGCTTTATTTGGTGCTAATCATGTGAGACTTAATTTTAGATAAAGGTGATGGGGAAGCAGAAATGCAAATTGCCTTTAGCAAAAAATTTCTGAAGGCTAAGCTATCCCCTTCCATATTGCTGAGAGGGGATTAATTTGTCATTTCTATGACAGTGTAGGAGGTTTTGCAAGAAAGAGAATGGTAATCCTTCAGGAAACCTGTGGTTCTATAGGGTTTTTGTAATTACAGTTTGATGAAAAATGCTGAGTATTTAAATACAGTAGTTGCAAGTACTGTTAGTCTGACAGATTTGTTTGTTTTTTTGGGAGATGGGAAGAGAAGTAAATGCATTCCACCAGCTGCCAGGTGGTATCCTTGTTAACCAACACTCACAGCTCACTTAGTGTTTGATTTGGTTGGGACTTGATGATTTAATAATTGCATTATACTTCTGTTTCTTTAGGTGATATCGAAAAAAAATATCACTTGGGCGTGAGTCCACTTTGTGACCGACAGACAGAAACTATTGCCAACATCCAGATTGGTAACTGCAATTCAATTCTTTTTAGTAGACTTCTTGCAGTATGCAACTTGACAAAATTATGTATCTTTTGGATACATTTCCTAGAGGCTGAACATACTCCGTGTGTGTGTGGTAGCACTTCATTGTAAAGAGCAATTTTATTTTTATTTGCTCTATAACATCTCTTGAATTGTTTATGAATGGTGCTGCCTGGACAGTCCTGGAGTCCCTCTGTTCCCTCACGGAGCAGGTACAGTGTGGGGAGCAGCTGTCTGACTTCTCCCACACTGCTGCCCAGAACTTCCCTTATCTGAAGTGATACTTTGGGAAGAGGAGGGTCCCTTCCCCTTGCTCTGTGGTCTTGGGTGCCTTTTGCAGTGAGCTTGCCACAACTGGGCATGCTGGGTTTGGCTTTTTGGAATATCAGCATTCCTTTTAAATGCAGCCTTTAAAGAGAGTGGTGGGCAGAGATTGATGGAGAATGGTGGATAACCATTATATTAATAGTTTTTGCTAACCTGGCTTGGGTTTAAATAGTAAAATATCTTTTTATAGTTAATTTTAATAAAAGTTGATGATGGAGGTGAAGCAGGACTCAGTTAAAAACATAATAAAAGAAAATAATAAATTTAACAAGCACAGTATGAATTAATGCTTTAGATTGACACAACAGCTGATGTGTTCAATGAGCTGCAATGTTATACTTTAGATTGCCAAGAAATCATATTTTTTTTAATTAAAGGACTCAACTTTGGCTATCTTATCCTAGAATCTTTGTTTCATGGAAGTAGACATTACAAATAAATGAACATGTGTTTACACATCAAGTACATCAATGTGTTTTGTGGCCTTGTTTAAAAAATTTCTAAAATTAGTATTTTAAAGTATTTTTAGTCACCCTAATATTGTGTAAACAATATATTCTTTTTTTCCCTGTGTAGTACCATTCAGGCACTCTGTGGGGTAATTAATTATAAAATCTTTTAGAAATTTAGCTTTTCTAAATTGAGTGACTTAGTGGCTGATGTTTAGATTTCTCTCCCCCTCCATACTGTCCGGTATTTGTCTTCATTTGGCCATTGCTATGAACAAAAGGAGGTTAGTTTTTAATGCAGTGTATTGCTGTTCTTCTGATTTTTACTTTTTGAGAGATTCTTTTTGTAAAGATGCCTGAAATACCTAAATGAATATTTAAATGCACTTTGGAGAATAGTAGTTTGACACGTTTATTATTTGTTACTAAATGCTATTTAAAATACTTGGTTTGAGTATTTTAGTTTTTCTCTGTATCTTTTTTATGCTTCATCTGCCTGTGTTTGCTTGTTTTTTGAAGGTTTTATGACGTACTTAGTGGAACCACTGTTTGGGGAATGGGCCCGGTTTTCCAACACGAGGCTGTCACAGACAATGCTTGGCCACCTGGGACTGAACAAGGCGAGCTGGAAGGGAGTGCAGAGGGAACAGCTGGGCAGTGGTGACGACGTCGACCCCTCTTTTGAGGAAATGGACTCAGACATTTTACCTCAGGAACCTCGATTGTCCTGACCTCAATCTCCATGACAAAACTGCCTCTTCCCTCGGTATCTGCACGGTTGGATTAAAGGAGACACATGCCAGCCCAAGGTTTTGGTAAAACGGTAAAATGATGCCAGCATTATTTATTTCCAAGTTTTCCTTTGACACAGACCATTTGACCCAGAATTTTTTTAAGCCGCCAGATCTGAACATAGAGCAATATGCACCCGCCTCAGTTGGTTGTCGTTGGGAACCTCGAATATGCAAAGCACAGCAGTGACTGAGCCTTGGAGCAACGGGACAAAAGCTTCATTGTGCCCCACGGCTTGGGTTTTCTCATGGTATTTGGAATACGGTCTTCAAATCTAAGACTTGACATGGATTGTTCCACTCCCTTGGAATTCAGCAAGACTTGCATAAATGTATTCAAAGCATACCTTCCACTCAGTCCCTGTTTTAATACGGAAATGTGAAGTGCCCATCCTCTGCTGCCTCTGGCAAGACTCGATGTTTACAAATGTACTCTGAAACTATCGGTTCTAGACTTAACCTTTGCGCATGGCTGTGAAGGAACCACTAACTTGGGTTTTTTGCTTTTTTAAAAGAAAAAGATCAAATCTGAGACTGCAGCTCTTGTTTCCTTGGATGCCAGAAAAGCCTCCCATTTGCCATAATTTTGTTTGTGCACTGGGAACTGAGCATTCATCATAGAGCACAGCCAAGCTTTACTCCAGTGCTATATGGGAATGCAATTTTTTAACGGCGACAAAACACTTCTGAATCTGGGAAGGGCAGGGGTGGGGGGGAAGCGTCCGAACTGCATTGCGATTCTGCAGTGGGAACATCGCATGTTGTTCTCACTATTGTACACTTGAACTGCACATGCAAGAAAAAGGTGGAATGTCTAAACACCATAATCAGCTCAGGGTATTTGCCAATCTGAAATAAAGTGGGATGGGAAGCGTGTCCTTCAGNATTTATTCTTTTAGAATGTGACAATTTCATGAACAGCCACACTGGGGAGGAAACTGTAACAAATTGCTACAGATGCCTTAAACTATGCACAAAGCTAAGTGACCAAATTTGTTTTTGATTTGAAAAAAAAAAGATAATAAAAAAGTGCATTGTTTACGTATTCCTCCCTCTACTGAAACATTACCCACTGATGGGTTTTTGATGGGAAAAGGAGAAAATGTTTTTTAGGACAAAATTAAAGGACTAATTTTAAACTTAAAACATTCCATTTTTGTAATTTGTTTTACATTGTTTTAAGTACAGTAAGCACAACTGTAATCTAGTTTGAGAAACTGGTGCTTTCTTTTAGTTCATTTGTATTTCCCTGTTATTGTTGTAAAAGACTGTTTATTAATTCTGTTTACAGTTTGTTGCAACAGCCATTTTTGGAAGAGAGCTTCAGCGTAAAGCCATTTGTAAAGGCTTTGCCATATTCATTTTAATATGTGCCTGTTGCTGTTAACTTTTAATTAATAAAACGAAATCTTTTCACATTATGCTCCTGTACATTTAAGTTATGACTGAGTCCAGTGTTGTGGAAAGGTAGCTAAGGTTGCAGTCAGCTTCCACTGTAAAACTAAGCCAACTTTTGGATTTGAAAATACTAGTCCTCCTATGCCAAAATTTATTGCCTCTTGGAGCTTGGCCTTTTACTGTTTGAAAAGCAAATCCTGACTTACCTGATTGTTTCCCTTCTAAAACTGTTTATTATTCTTTCATGTTCCCTGAAGTAGTATCATTAATCTCAAAGTGGCCATGTTTAAAGAAATAAATTTCTAATGAAACCATTGTTTTGAGCCTGCGTGAACTTCCTTCCTTTGCTGTCAGTGCAAGCTCTTGATGTTGACTCCAGTGGAGAAGGATCAGATGGGACAATGAGCTCTGGTTGTAGTTTTCAGGGGAGATGAGCCATTTCTAACAGGCTGCCTTTGAAAGGGTGTTTTACAGCTGGGAGAACACAGAGGCACCAACTGTGTGTAACTTACTACAGAGAAACTGAGAGAAACTTACCACGGAGCAACACTTAACTGGGTTCAGTGTGGAAAAGTACCGATTCCTCTTGGACATTTTTGAATTAAACTTATGCCAAACCTGCAGCTATTTTGACTACTAAAATCAGTATCTGATGCTGCCTTCTGTGATATATTTGTAAAAAATGAACTTGGTTTAAAGAGCATCAACTGCATTTTAAGTTTTGGTACTTATTACAGGCATATGTTAATATGTGATTTTAATGAAGATGTAAAATTTTACTAATAGATATATAGAGTATTTCAATATAGTATTTATAAAGAGCCTGTGATTTTTAACAGTGTGCAAACTTGCTGTCCTTTGCTCTGAGAGGACCCAGCGGAGTTTGTCAAAGTGTAAAACAGGAATAGTTTTGTTCTAAGCCACTCTTCCTGGAAAGGGGTCTCTGTCTTTCCCCAGCAGACTAGATTTAGAAAGACTGGTTCTAAAACCACCTCCTCATGCATGTGGAAGCATCTGTCCTTGGACTTGAATTAAAAAAAGAACAAATGCCTTTTCCGTGCTGGCTGGAAGTGCCTTCTACAAAGCTACACCCAAGTTTTAACATTCCTGCAGCTTCAGCATTTCACGTGAGAGCCCACACATGCCAGGCACAGGACCTGGAGCCCCACGGACACCAACAGCCCCTGGAGCCCAGAACTCTGCTGGGGAAGGGGGTCAGGCCCCCAGCTGTTCCAGTTCACAGATCTGCTCCCAGCACTGCTCTGTACACACAGACACAACACAGCCCTGGGGTTATGTCCAAGGGCCCTGCCCAGCCCCCCGGGTGGCCTCAGTTTGAGCACTAGAGGTGTTTTTCTGTGGGCAGTGGCATTGTGTGTAATTTCAAATAAAAAGATATGAATTAAGGTACAGTATAAGATATTTGATGGCAACCTTGTGATTTTATTTTCTTGCACAGATGACATCTCTTTTGCATTAATTCTGCATCACTGCTGAAGCTCACCTCATTTCTGGTGCTGGATATCCCAGTTCAGATGGGCAGTGTCTGGTGTGGGTGATTCTCATGCTTTAGCCTGGTTAAATAGGTCAAGTGACATCCTGAATTTTGCAAGTTAATGATTTAATTGGACTGCCAGAGGAACTGAGTGTACCAGGGGATGGAAAGGCTGTTGAACAAGTCCCTTCCTGCTACCGCTGTGGTGAGGCATCGACTCCTCACTGAGAACCTTTTTGTTTGTTTGTTTGTTTAAGCAGCATGCACCTGAATTAACAGCCAACCCCACTGTTACTCCTGCTGCACACCAAGGTAAGCAAACCAGCCCTGGAGGAGATGCAAGGAGGTTGTCACTACACTGATTTATAGTCACTGTAACAGAAGGGAAACTGACGTCGTTGTGGCTGCTAGCAGTTGTAGAGTACCACAAATCAAATATGCCATGTTTATTTTATCGACTTTTAATTTTATATAGTGGCAATAGAGCATAAAATACAAAACTTAAAACCAAAGTTAACTTTCACAAAGGTGTTTTAAAGGCACTTAAAAGAACTGAAGGATTGAATGACCAATCAGTAGGACTGAGGGCAGAGCACTTTGGAAGGAAGTTACATTGTGTACGTATTAACACCATTTCCAAGTTCCACACCAGAAAGCAAAGCTCCTCCAGGTACAACCTACATTCCAGTTATAAGCAGCAAAGCTTTCCCATCTTCAGTAAGCTTGTCAGAGCTATTCAGCTGTCTTTAATAAAGTGCTGCTTTTGTCTTTTCCTAGGAAACAGAAGCTCCCAGAGGCAGTTGTACTTGTCCCAGTAGCCAGGATCAGCTTAAAGCACCTAAAATACCCAGGCTCAGCTTTTTCAATGCTCATCCATGGTCAGAGCAACCACGGCTTTGTTTCAGTGCACCTCAACTGCAGCTCTTGGTTCCTGAACAGCTTTTTTCACCCTGACTTGTAC
Organism: Hylia prasina; assembly: GCA_013397195.1. Lineage (NCBI taxonomy): Eukaryota > Metazoa > Chordata > Aves > Passeriformes > Sylviidae > Hylia > Hylia prasina. Next base: position 177,957 of record VYXD01001857.1, on the reverse strand, counting down.
TTTCAGCTTGAGCCTTTCTACACCTGTGGCTGGAGACGTGAGCTCAGGGGGTTGGTACAGGTGTGGCAGGAAACAGCTGCTACATCAAGGCCCCTGGAAAATGGGTTATGGGCAACAATGGGTTATGTCCCATCTCTTCCCTGCAAACAGGGCCACGAGGGCTTGTGCAAGTCCCATCTGCCAGAAACAGGCCCAGGGAGCCAAGGTGGGGAGAAGGTGTCCATGAGCATCTCCTGGAGCAGCAGGGATGAGCTGCTTTTGGCAACTTGCACCCCACGGTACTTTGTACCTTTGTTTTCTTATCTACACCACTTTATGCTAATTAACACATACTCTATTATTTAATCTGCTGCTATCCACTGACTGTTTCAAATTCCCTTGACTACCTATTGACAGAGGCTCCCACAGCATGATTTTTTTACTCTTTATAATGGTCACAGGATGATGCAAGCAGGTTTTACTCTTACCCTTGGAAGCTCAGGTGAAACAAACAAAAACCCTGCACAAAAATGGGCTACTACGTAAAATTTAGGTGACCTCTGCAGCAGGTTCAAGTTTTCATTTTGTTTCAGTAAGAAGCAGAGTGCCTCCAGGTTTTCTTTGGGCTAAAAATTTGCTACAGTTAAGTTTAAAAGACAGACTTCAACATGAAGATTTCAGTATCAAATTACACATTGTAGTGCAAATTACAGGTAGAGCTCACATAAAACTGGTATTAACTTAAGGGTGTATCACCTTCATTAATAACGTACACAAATTTTTGAGCTTGTCAGTTATGCACAAAAAATGTTGTATATATAACTTAGTGTAAATAAACTAAACCCATCACATAAATCTGAGTGGAGAGCCAGGCTTGAATACAAAATTAATACCTGAGTATTATGGTCCAATTCATTCCCCTTGATAAATCACATACACACGAACATGTTTAGTGCCTCATTTCTACATTTCACATTAGGTCTTTCTGTGCTGTAAGAAAGAGACCGCTCAGTACTAGTGCTATTTGCAACATAAAATATTTTATACAAAGCAGCTTAACAGTCTTTTGCAGAATAATCTTTAACACTAAGATTTTTCAATTAAAGTCTTCATTTTTCCTGTGGACTTCAGCATGTGCGGTCCAAACTGGAAAGAAAATCAGAAACACGTTCAGATTGCTTTCAACAAAACCCTTGCTGAACTACTCTCTATCCAAGTAGTAAAAGCAGAACTTGGGCAGAAGTAATTTCCTTTATCACCCTGCTTCTCTGCATGTGGATGTCACAAAGCAAAGGGAAACCTGTGTTAGCAACAGCTGACATTGCTCAGAGGAGGGAGCCAAGGAGCTGCTGGAGCAGGGCTGGAGGCAGTTTGGTCTGTCAGTAAATAAGGAGACAGACACAGCTATCAGTACACCTTGACAACCAACTGCTCCAGCAGCAGTTTAACAGCACTGCTGGTCTTGCTCTACCCTGCATTTCTCTGCAAGTCCTTTTCAAAACTGTCACACAAAGACACCATACAAGTCTAACATCAAGTATCTAACAGATACTGGTGAGTAACTGATGGACAGATTTTATTAGCTCATTATGGACCAGCATTCTATCCTTTAATGAAAAATTTTCTAGACTCTTGAGGACTTGAGGATCCTTTACTTCAAAAGGTGGACTGTAAATTTCAAAACTAGAAAATAATGAATAAACCCTGTGTGAATAAACATTGTCAACTTGTGTTCTTCTCCTTAATGCACCAGAATTGCTGAGGAACTGTGACTAATTCTTGGGAATTATCTAGCCTTTTAGCTCAGAAGAACAGCCTGAACATTACAGAAATAAACCAGTAGAGGCTGAAAGGCAAGTAAGTCAACGCTAATTAGCTGAAGTACTCAAAAGTCCTGAGATCTGTGGCATGGAAATGTTATTTTCCTTACAATGTAATTCAGAGCAGAGCCAGCTTTTGGACTTTTATGTGCATTTTTTCAATCACACAAATGAAAAAAACCCTCTTTACTCTTCCTCTCCGGTTCCATAGCACAAGGCTTCACGGATTGGTGACAAATAAAACTGATCTATAACCAGGCTGGTTTTTAAGTGTATACTGATAGAGACTTGTATTTTCAATGTTCACTGCTTAAAAACCAAATTCAAATCCATCTGAAATAAACCAGAAGCCATTAATAACTTGTGCCAGGAGGTGGACTTTAAATACAATTTCATTTAACAGTCTGACACTATAAAGAAACTGCTTTCATATACTCAGCATTTCTAATTATTTGAAGAAACTCTCTATACCAAAGAACCAAGATCCAGCAGGCATTCTGAACAATTTATTTTCCAAGTTCCTAGGAATGTCTGATATGTTTCAGGATCTTGCTTCAAAGTTTCACCTGCACCAGCTGAATGGTTAAGATTGGTAGTAACAGGCAAACTCAGTTCAGACTGGATTCGATGTGAGCCCTTAGCAATGGTTTTCTGAATATCGGATGCTTGTGGCAAGAGAAAACTGTTTTAAAAAATACCAAACTGTAACAGGACTTTTTAAAGCTAGGGCCAAGACAGTACACAACCCTAAGACTTGCCACTAAAAACATATGATTGCCAAAAGTCCTGGCATATCAGCAGTACGTCACAGGGTTTTGTGGACAGAGATGCTACCTTGTGTAACATCTACGTATGTTAGCAGAAAGATGTAGGTTGCTTTGCACAACTATAACTCAGTCCAAGGATGTGGTCAGAATCACAATACTCACCAGCACTACCTCAGTCTGTGTCTTTGTTTCAGCCTTTGGAACCACTTTTTCTGTTTCACCTTGGCTATCATTTCGGTATCGATAAGCAAACTTCTTTTTGAGAGCTTCTGCTATTAATGTTGCAGGATCTGCAGGCTGGGACACTTTAGATTTTGTACCTTCTGAGGGTCTAGAAAAGAAAATGGCATCAGCATCTGTCTCACCCCGAAATACTTTTTGAATCATAAAAACAAACCATTAATGCCAATCTTGGTACATGGACATTTATTACCTTTTCACCGAGCGTAGTTTCACACTGTTCATGTCTTTGAGGATTTCCAGCATGTTTGGTACTTCAGGTTTCTTTGGCCCGTTTTCCACCATGTCCTGGCCAGCGTTTGTTTTCTTGTTTTTCCTCTCTTTAATGAGATCAATTGCAGACTTACTCTGATCCTGACCTGAGGGAGGGGGCGGAGGCAGAGGAGGAGGAGGAGGAGGTGGTGGTGGTGGTGGAACAGGGACAGCAGGTGAAGCAAGTTGACTTGAGGCAGCTACAAATAAAACATGCATTACAAGTCAGTTTACTTGTAACTCCACACATCACAAATGCTCAGGTAAAAAAATCACTGTAGTAACTTCAATTGCATCCCCTCTGCCACCTTTAGATTGTCACATTACTTCTTCGTTCCTAAACCACCTAAGCAGACTCAGCTAAAAAGCCACATGAAAATCCTTCTTGAAAAGTTAGAAGCATCTTTTGAAATTCCAGTCCTAATTCTAGGTGCATTTGTGTCTTTACTGCAGTGAGACACCTTTTAGTTATGTCCTCTGCCCCTAATGTTACCAGTATTTCCCTTTCTTCTTAGAGGCAGCTACTGAGCTGGAAGGCACAATCAGCCACAGGAGCAGCGTTTCTTCCTACTTATCATCACAAATAAGAAATTACCATGCAAGATTTTTAAATGTGGATTTCAGAGCTCAAACAGCTTAAATTGAAGCTTATTCCAGCTGTCCGAGGTTGAGGATTTTTAGGCCAGCTACTCATCTGTCCCTACTCATAGAGTTTCTCACAATAATCTTGATTTTGAGGTCCATGTATACTTCAGGTAAAAACAAGTGTTATAAATACAGAATAATTAATAACCTGACAAATAAATGAAGAAACCTCTGTTTAACTGCACCTTAAAAAAAAGAGAAAAATGAGGTCAAACCAGAGGTTTGAGGCTTGGAGTATAAAGTCTGTAAAGATATTTATAGAAATAAAACAGGCGTCTACTCTGTGTACCTGTAGGCAAACACACAGTGTCATTACCATGTTCTACCAGAAGAGGGAGGTAAAGATGATAAAATAAATTTAATTTCCCTAATAAATAAAGGTAAAGGGAAAAAATTAAAAATACGTTAATAGTTATTTCACATGTCCTCCTCACAACTAAAATTCAAGAGTGAAACCAGGTGATCCTTAAAACTATTTCATAGTTTTGAATATGAGCAGTTCAGAAAGAAATAAAGTAACTGCTATCAGTTAACAGCTAAAGGAGCATCTGAAAAATCAGAATATGATTTTATACACAAACACAGGCAAAGCTGTACTTGTTAAGTGACCTTAGGAAAGAGTGACAACCAAGTGCCTGTCATCTGCAGCCGACAAGGGCCGTCTCCTGCTAATCTTTGAAGACTTAAAACTGAAAGGAGTCAGAGGTGATAGAAAGAGGAGAAAGAAATTCAGGAAAAGAATTATTCTGTTTACTACCAGAAACAGTGCACCACTTTTGGTTCCATATGGACAATGTGTCTGGTCCCAGAGATGATTGCAGTAAACAATTAATTGCCTTTTCTGTTACTTGAGACATATATTACATATTCCAAAAGCATAATTAGCATCTTGTATGAATACTTAATGATATCAGAGAGCCTATTTCCTTACTGAAGAGAAAGACTTCAGTGTCAGTAATTAAGTTACATTCTTTTCATTTGGTTTAAGCCATCATGTTTATCATGAGCTTTGCTCTGAAAGCTGTTTAATACTTCTTTACTCATTCACAGATTCAGAACTCTGGCAGATTTACAGAAAAACATGAAGACTTTAGGAACACTGTAAAATACAGAAAATCTGGCAAGTCACTTGTCTTCAAGACCTATTCTGTACCCTTTGGTTATTGTGCCAAACTAACCAGAACGATATGGAGAAGTGCTGGGTGTTGCACTGTCTCACAAAAAATAATAGTATTAGGAGGGACACATTAATGAAGTCATTTTCGCTAAGGGTACAGCAAATTTCCTACCTGTTGTCAAGTTCTGCTGCTCTTGCAAGGTTACAATTTTGGCTATTTGTGCTCTTAAAGAGGCCAGTTCGTTCTCCAGGGCGCTGATCTTCTGCAGCGCTTCCTCGTTTGCCATCACCGCGCCCCGGGGCACCGGCTCCTCACCCCCCGGGCTTTGCACGGACCTCTGTCTGTGTGGGGACTGCCTGGAATGATGTGCTCCGCCTGCAAGGGGCTGGCTTGGTTTGGACCAAACTTCTGACCTGTAACAAAAATATCACAACATATCTTAAAGGCTTTGAAATAGACAAAAACTAAACCAATGTTACTTACCAATCGGGTACAAGTTGAAGACCTAGCTTCAGAATTGGTTTTGTATGGATCACTTTCATTAAGACCTTAAATATTAAGGTAAATTAGAGCTTCACATCCTTTCTGTTTGCATCATGAGCTGTTTTTTCTCTTCCCCCAGACAGCGTTTTGTAGAATCCTTGGTTTTAGCAAAAAAGGAATACATTTCCCCTTATCCCAATCTATTTCTCTGCCTCAAACGTATTGTATATTTTATTTAAGCTTTTTCTTCCCTTAAATGCTACCGTTTTTCACCACAGGCAGCAAATAGTCATTTGTAGTTGATTCCTCTGAAGAAGGAAGAGTCTCTTAGTTCCACAGGATATTTTTTTGTACTGTTTGGATTTCTGAATTTTTTAAATTTTTTTTTTTAATTTTCCAATTTTAGCAGCACTGGGAAATATGGAATACATGAAACAGCTTAGTGATGCAGAGACTGCTTGTCACTTCATGGGAAAGGGTCTTCTATTTAGTTTTCTAACACAATAATTAGAACTATACAGAAAAAAAAATTCATAGCGTTTTAAAGAGTCCCTGACCCTCCCTCTGCTTTTCACAAGAAAATGTAACTGTTGCCTTCCCTTAATACCCACTAAAGCTCAAGCCACCTTAAACACTGAGGCATTACTGAGCATCTGCTCAAACAAGTCCAATAAGCCCCTACAAAGATACCAGCATTTTAAAACCGTTTATCTCAAGAATCTGAGGAATCTGACTGACTTAAAGATGTCCCTGCTCATTGCAGGGAGCTTGGACTAGGTGGCTTTTAAAGGTCCCTTCTAATGCAAGCTGTTCTATGATTCTGTAAGTAGAACTGATAAGGACTGATGACAACAAATTATCATAAACTTTTAAACACAAGATGTGGCCACACGCTTAACTCCTCAATCCTTCTTATTGTCAATCCCCAAACTTCTCAGGCATGCCAGGATTCCATTGTTTATTTAAACAGGAGAGAGAGAGAGAACAGAGGCTGGTAAAAGGACTTTTTGAAATGGGGAGAATGGCTGCAGGCTAACTCAGCCCAAGTGCCCCATCTCTCTATATGCCTGGATTAAGCTGCTGTAGGTGCTCATCACATTAGATCTGCAGTTGTGCTAGACCTAAAGCAAGATTTAAGGCTAGAACAAGCCCTGTGCTCTGACTACATCAAACCAGGATTAGATACACATTTAAGTCTTCTAGGACACTGACAAAAACCATCAGCACAACTTGCAGAAATTTGATCAAGGAGAATTGATTATTATCATGGATGATGAAATTTAGGTGTTGTTATCTAGACAGGAATAGAAAGCAACTAATGCTGAGAACAGGATACCTCCTATAGCAGCCACCTCCCTGCTCTCCCTGAGTGCCAGTGGTCACTTCACTCCTTAACACCTGCCGTCCAGAAACTCTCTAAAGGAGCAGAAGAGCGAAATAACAAAGGGTATTTTCTGCTCAGAGCAGTAATAGAGTTTTAAGGGGATGTCTTGATTGGAATCTAACACTATGGGAAAATATTATGTCTGAGTTGTCACTACTGCTTTGACTACGGGTAGAGGAAAAATGATTTGTCATTTATTTGCTTCCCCTGTAAAACTGTATTCACAGAAAAAAACCCTGTTTACTAAATTTTACAGTGGATAAATATTTAACAGTAACACCTATGTGATCCTGTCGAAACAGAGAATTTCAAATGCCTGGAAAACACCTAATGCGTACCAGCTCCACTAGTAATACTGTGCACAGACGTAATAAACAGTGTACACTGAAATACTCATATTTGCTAAGTAATTCACTTCCCCTGCTCCATCATAAGCTGTTTGCCTTAAGGTCACTATGTATCTGCAGGATTATTTTAGTCCCATCCCACATCCATCTGTCCCTGCTCCCCCACTCCCATGCAGACGTTTCAGTAAATATGCAGTACCCATCTTTCATAATAGGTTCTTTGAAGCACCAAAGAGCCATTCTCCCTGTTGTCTCCATTAAATGTAATAGCTTTACAGTTCAATCCTTAAACGAAATACTTCTGTGCAAACAAAAGTAGTACTGGACAGTTAATTTCCTTCATATCAAACAGACTTCAGGAATAGTGTGTCCCAAGCAAGTGCTGATTTCTGTGACTCCCCTCTGAGTTTGTGAAATTAATGTGGCAGTGCCAGAATGTTTGTTATGCAAAGCTTCACCGTAGCAAGTCATGTTGGAGGGCATCTAGGTCACTACTAACCTATTTTATGCTTTCAAATTAAGAACAGCATCCTCCTGTAATCTCTGAAGCCAACAATCTGTGCCCTTCTCTGACAGGTTAGTTTGTTTAGAAGAAAATCCTCCTCTGCACTACAGAACTGTATGTTTGTTTCTGGATAGTCTGAGCAGCAGCCTGAGTAGGGTGGAAGAGAGAGCTTCATCCCTTCAGCCAAACTGTTTCATGCAGGGACAGCGCTGTGTAGAGCCCTTGGTCCAACACAGCAGTACCTATCCCATCATTCTGGACACGGGTGCTTGCATGCTTCCCTGCCAGTTTTTGTTATGAAGATTAAAACCACAATTTTTTCACTGTACTTAGCAGACTGTGGAGCCTTAACCACAAAGGTGAAAAACAACATGCCAATTACTGGAATGCCAGAATGACCATTGCTACTAATGAGGAAGCTGTACAGTTCACTGCCCCATGGTAATGACAATCTCAGGAGAACTGGAGAATCATTTGTGCCATAGCACAGCAGACATTTTCATTTCTTGAAGCTTTTGTGTCCACTTCTTTGTAACACATAAATAAATAAAATCCAGAGTCTTTCTTGTATAATGCCAATCTCCTGTATATTTTCCAACAAGTCTTGATTTCATAATCCCATTAGTCTAACCTCTACTGCTTCTTTTCCAGACCCTCTGTCTCTTCTCCCAGCATTCAACTGCTCTCTGTCAATTGTAATGCACAGTAGAGCCTCACTGGAGAGAAGTGAGGTTTCTTCCTCTCAGTTCAGAAGTTCAGAGAGCAGATTTCAGAAACATACCTGAGCCTTGTAGAGGCTTCACCTTCTTCTTCAGCAATCCATCCCACATCAGCAAAGGAGGCCACTGCATCTTCTCTGAGTTGAGCAGGACTGTTTCCCTCCGTGACATGAGAAATAAGCTAAATTTTAAAGGCAAGATTGAAGATTTTAGAATCAATACTCTCAGCCCAAGTCACATTTATGTTACCCAATACTTCTACTGAGGCTACATGTAACTATTAACACATACATGCACAAAACACATCTGTAGACTTGAACACTTATTTCTGTCCTGCACTCAGTCCAGAACCATTTCACTGACTTCAAACTATTCAGTCCATTCTGCTGAACACTTTGCAGAAATTCATGGCTAACTACATACACCATCACATGATCCTAATCAACACTAAAAATCCAATGCAAATTGTTACCTTAAGACTAATAAACATCAACATTCTCACCCAGTTCTATATTAACTCAAATAGTATGTTTTTAAATTATATTCATGACCAGTAGTTAAAAAAGACATTAAGGCTGCCAATACTTCTTAAGTATTTTCCTCTGATTTAGTATTATTTTTAAAGTGAAATTCTGCCAAAGCTTCCCTTTCCCCACAGCTTCCGAATTTCTGTACAAGAAGTATGTACAATGCACAGGGGGAAAAGCAAACAAGCAAAGCAACCCCCAAACCAGGCAAAAAGCTAATTCTACCAGCTCAGTAATCACAAAGACTTTGAGTGAGAGATAGGATGCAATCATAACATTATACATTACGTGCTAACAATCTTATTTACAACATGCCAAACAAATGGACCATTTCCCAGCATGGTTCTGGCCATTAGCTTTACAGCTGTTTGAAGCCAAAGGTGAGCAAAGCCTCAGAGACTGGAACCTTTCTTCAGTTTCCAGTTAAGTGACCTGCAGGGTGATTTGAAAAACTGTTTGGACCATCAATACTTGCTCCATAGTCACAACTCAACAAAATGGTTTCAAAATCTATTTTGAAATATTGGCTGCTTCCCAAGGTCAGATGAGGGCACGTGTTCAGAGCCCCTGGACTCCTGAGCAGCCTGGGCTCAGTATCTCAGCAGATAAAAGCTACTGAAACAACTTTCAGTAATTTGCTCTGCTCAGTCTTCACCTCAAATTCCATATCTCCAGTGTATGTATGTCTCAGCTTTTATTTGTATTCCATAGAATCATAGAATGGTTAAGGTGGGATAAGCCCACTAAGATGATTGAGTCCAGCTCTACAAAAAAACCCACAGCCAAATCTGCACGTTGTTGCAGCTGTTCAGGTGGCCAGCAGTGGCCAAGAAGCTGGGAATACTGACAAAGGTGGTGGCAGTGGGTGCCAGTCTGCAAGGACAGTCAGCATCCAGCCCATTAGCACTTAGGTCAGTTTTCAAGGCAACCCCTCTCTGTAAGAGCAAACTACTATGAAATGTTAGCATTAATTTGAATTTGTAGCAGACTTATCACAGTAGGACTGCAGCCTGAAGGAGGTGAAACCATTTCAGAAGAACATCCACACAAATTTTAGTAGTAGCCTCTGATATAGAAGTCTCAGGAAGAGAGAAGTTATAGGCTTGGGGCTGGTTTTTTCCCTGGGAGTTGTTGCAAACAGCCTTAGAAATTGAGATTAGTTGCCTTCACCTCACACTCTCACTTGTATGAAAGTCTTTATCACAGCTCCCAGGAGTGTGTATTGGCACCATCAGATCATTTGGAAACAACAGGGTTTTTTCCAGGTAGCATCAGCACAGATGGTAATATGTTTATCACATTAACAGTTGTGCCTAATACCATTACAGTCTGCCTCTCTTTAGAGCAGTCTAGAGAATACTATATTGCATGTTTGGATTTTTGCTGTGTGAGGTTTCCTTGGCATTTTCCTTTTTAAAAATGAATAGAAATTTTCAGGACTACAGCACTTGTATTAATGTTAATGGCAACTTAAAAAATCTGTAGTATATTAGCCATTTCTTGCAGGTGGTACAGATTTTTCTGGCAGTAATATTACCATTAAAAGATTGAAGCCACTTTTAAATAAAGGCACTACACACACTTGAATCAAAAATAATTTTCTAAATCAACAGTAAGGAATATATTTACTGCTGCCAGAATTCCTGCACCATGAGATAAATAACTTCTAATCCAAGATTTAGTAGTAAGCCTTCTGTTATATCGTGATACAAGTTTCTTCTTAATTTTAATTCGTATTTATATGTAAACAGAATCTGCTTGTTACCCCATATATACAGATGTTTCTTTTCTCTATCCCTACAAACAACAAAGCCTTCCTCAGCAGTGGAATTTGAATTTCAAGTTAATGCAAGATTTTTACTTTAATGTAAAGGTGAAAAGCCAACATCAATCTCTCAAAACCTTCGCCTGCCTGTGAATGCCTCTACGACTACCCTATTCCTTCAGTCAATCCCAGCAGAAAAAACACCAGAACAGCTGCTCTGCCAGCACCTAAAATGGAGAACAGAGTACTGAAAACAGAGGCCCAGCTCTACTGGATGGCAGGAACCGAATGAGTCAGTGCCATAGCCTGCTTTTCTCTCTCAGGGAACGGTGTAGTTGCTTCCCCTACTTCTTCCCTCACAGGCTTTTTGCCTATCTCAGTGTGCACGTATGCTGCACACACAGACGCCTGAGGGCTGCAGACCCATCACGGATTTCTGAAGACCACACGCACTGTACTGCTCCAGCACCTCAAGTAGGAAGGGACAACATAAAAGAATCAGCGAGTCCAACTCCCCGAGAAAGAGTCAGCCTCGCCAGTGTTTCCGCCCGGTTTCGAACCGGGGACCTTTCGCGTGTTAGGCGAACGTGATAACCACTACACTACGGAAACGCTGCTCTGCAGTGGGGCAGGGCTGCTTCCCTGCTCCTCTGTTTGCTCCACAAAGTGTGAAGAGTAACAAATATTTTTATAAGCTCGAGGACAGAATAAAAACCTCTTGTTTCAAATTACTAATACAGTTATGTATTAAACATTTGGAAACACTTCAAATAAGATAAAATTGCTGTGATTTTTCAAATTAGCCCAGTAAATTCAGATGTTTGTTACATGCACACCAATTTATTAGGAGACTTCTAGTTATCAGGTATCCATCAGACAGACAGGAGAAGCATGGGATTAAAACAGAGATGCTGTAGCTGAAGGATGCTATCTTGAGAGACACTACTCTAGGTTTGGTTGAATCTACCTAGGCTGTACTGGTAGTGCTTAATTTCATTTTCTCCTAAAGACTACATATAAATCTAAAAACATATGACATACAAAAGATCTATATGAACTATTTTCATTTGTTCATGCCATATAGAGTACATAAGGTACATAAGCTCTGCTCTACATGACTGAATAGCAGCATTTTAGTATTTAGCAGTTAATTTAAATGTTGACTAGGTGGGAAGATCCACATAGTCAGTAGACCTCAAACATCAAAATGTTTGGCTACTACTCTTTCGTCAGACTGGCTGAACAAAAGCATGCTAGAAGGTAAGTATGAGCATTACAGAGATACTCTTTCAATGAGTCTCATCTGTTTATCATAAGGAAAATACAAATCTGTGGAAAGCCTGCTGCTCTGGGGTTACAAACACTGATTACATACATGCACCCTCAGATGATGCAAGTAAGATTTGATCCATTTTTTTAAACAGAGTGACTTACAGCAAGGTTCAGTTCATGGTCCTTTCATAATAGAGCTAAAGCTGGCAAGAAAGAAAGAGGAAGAGACAGCTATAGGAAAATGTCAGTTGCAACAGCATGAAAACCATCGAGATCAGTATTGAACTTCACTACAGAATCTTACTGCTGAGATAAAGACAAAAAACCAAATGTTAGCATCACAATTAGCAAGTTCAGCAGTTTATATATTAAAATAGTTTAGAGTCTGCATAAACCATATAAATTTTTACGTGTTTCAAGGCTCAAATTTTGAAATTCCTATTTCGAATTAAATCAACCCTCACAACTGTACTTCTGTTTTCAGGATCCTTTCCTTTCATCTCATAGAAGGTCAATGCTTATAATTAGTGTACACACAAAGCTGAATGAATGTCTCTTTAAGAGGACCAGAAGGCAAATATTACATTTACTTTAACAGAATCCAGACCAAAACACATTTATGTATTTATTTATTTGCTTAAACACTAAAAATAACCATGAACAGACTCCCCAGATATATCTTACCATTCCTTGCAAGAACATAAATCAGAAATGTCTTCTTTTATGTACCATATTAAGAGAAGTCAGTATTAGGCTAACTGCAAATGAGCATCATCTTCCCTTGTATGGCTTTTCAGTACAGAAAATCAGACACAATAGGTCTTCACTACCTTTTAAATCTGAGGCACATGGAGCCTTCTTACTGGCAAAAGACCTACTAACTATATATTCAAAAGTTGAATTCAGCATGCCATTTGTTGTCTTCACCTGCACAAAACCCCACATCCCTTTATTTTTTTTTTCAGCAAGCCACTAGAAATGTGAGATGGCAGCTCCCACCTTTCCCAATGTAATTTTTTAAGAGAGGCAAAATGTCAGCATTGGCTTATACTGTCACACTGATAAGACTTCTAAGGTAATCTGAATTACTTGGTTTTGCTGCTGTAATTTTAAAGTCTACATGTTGTTCATACATTTCATTTATGATAAAGAAATTAATTTAAACACTGAAAAATTTAGCAGTGTGGAAATCATCTTAGTGTGGCAGCTGATTCTCTCCATTCATCTTTACACTCCCCGCCCTTGCTCAGCCCACGAAACATTTCTCTCTCAGCTTGAATTTCAAACACTAAACTTCTCCAATTCTATACCCACTCCCTACCCCTAACACCAGAGTTGAAGAGATTATGTGTAACAGCTTCCACTTTCCCATCTGTTTCTGAAAGACTCATTATAGAAAACATGCGGTTTCTCTCCCTTAAGCTTTTACACTTGCTCTTTACCCTACTCTTTCACCTAAACAGGGCTAGCCTTGTATTTTAAACAAAAGAAAACAGGGTACTCATGTTATCTTGTTACTAATTTTTTGATTTCTGATAAAGTTTTTTAATACTCTTCATCTTTACATGCCTCTTAAGCCTAGCTTATAAGTAGTGTTTATATAAATAAGTTTCATTTTACTCTTTTATGAATATTTTTTTTTTCAACTTGCTTATTTGGAAAAAATCTGAACTGTAAGCAGAGAGAACTTAAGTAGGCTAATTCTCCTATGTGTAGTTTATCATATTCTACTTTCAATACCTTTATCAGTATAGTGAAACACAGATTCTAAACTGTTGAGAACACCTACCTGAAAGTGAACTCTTGGACACTGTATAAGAGAGAGGTTAGTACCAATTTTTCTTACAATACTTCGAGATGAACCATAAGGCTTGCTTGACCAAAGCATCTGCATGGGAAAAATAAAGAAGCCAGCTGTTAAGGAAACTGATTTTTGTATCACATTGTAATAGTTCTCCCTTATTCTTCCATACCATGCTTTTGCTAAATGCATGTGGCAATTCCTTTCATGCTAGAGTAGGATATAATGTTTATACACTGAGTTCTGTCCCAGTGAACTCCTTACATTCTATATCCAAACTGGCACAAATACATCATACATCATCAGTACAATATAACTAGGTCGAGATCAAGACAGCCTTTATATTTAGTCTAGAGCCACAACAATAAGTCAGGTAATGCAGAAGACTTCAGGAGCTGAAAGTATCTTCAAAAACACAGCATTTGAATTCTCAAGACAATAAAGAACCTACAGTCAGTCAGATACCTCTTTTTATAGGGTCTCAAGAGAAGCCACTCAATCACTGAAAATCCATAAAGTCGCATAATTCTTCATTTCTCAAAACATCTTTTTTCTTTTTTAATTAAGAGCTCTTCTAAAACAGGAATAATATCTACCATTCTTAATGGAAATAAGTACCAGCTACAATAAATATGAAAATGTAACTGTGAAATTAAAGAGCAAAAGAAAGTAAAAAGGAGAAAATAAGATGAAATTTTTGTAAGAAAGGACCTTTGTTCCCTGCCCCAAAACAATAGATCCACCTAGAGAAAACTCCCATAGCAGCTCAACACATCAGGCATCATTACAACTCTTTCTACTGCAATTTACATTTCCTCTATGTTGTTTCAACAGGGATTAGATTTGCTTCTTTTTGTTGTATTTAGTATTTACAACAGCCTTATGAAAGTAAATAAAATGGGAGTTTAATCCTAGGAGAATACTACAAAATGAGCCAGAACAGAAGCAAATGCCCCAGAGTGAAGTAGGAAAGATTTCAGCACAAGCAAAGGCAACAAAGACAGTGCAAACAAGAAAAAGAATAATGACAAGACTCTAACACAGGGTAGGTATATTGTTAGTAAACAGTAAGAACATTGTATGGAAATTTTAAAAACTTGACCAGTGTTTAATTGTGGCTGTAAATATGATTTTACTAGTCAGACCTTAGTTTTTAAAAGATCACAGCTTCAAGCAAACTTGACATCCTGGTAGAAGGTTGCCCAACAAAGAAAACAGGAAAAAGCCAGGCTATTCTGGATTGGCAATGGCAATATTGCCTGTATGTATGATGACTGTTGTGGTGCTGTGGGAGTTGCATAACAAACAACTGAATATTTTGATATACTAAGCAAGGACTCGTAGATGTTGAAGGGTCTCTTAAAAAGGAAAGTTTATGTTCCATAGTATTGATCCCTGGATTATTTAACAAACTGCACAAATATTTTGCCTACGTCTAATTTCTATCCTTCCTTCCTCTGGCTTTACTGAAATGTAAAAATTTTGACAAAATAAATGTGCACTGCACATATGCTGTGTTACATCCTCACAACAGAGCTGCAGCTTTGCCATGAATCCACTTAGAACTATTTTTTCCCATTCTATAAAAAAGACATTCTCTTGCTTAATCCCCTGGTAAGATGAACACAAAATTTTCAATGCAGAGTAGTCTATTGATGCTGCATTTTTTTTGCCTCAACAAAGATCTCACATTTGTGCCTATCACATTACTGTTTGTTTACATGTCTGAGCAAACAGCAGGTAGATCAGTCGCCCTCAAGAACAAGTCACTGACAAACAGCACCACAGTAATACAGTCTTATTATCCACAACTCATTCTGATTAAAGCAGAACTGTTGGCAAGAGACTCAAAGTGACGGGGCATTGGAACAAACAATGCCAGTCAAAGGAAGGCTTAACTAGTTGCAGAAGTACTTCCACAATAGCAAGAGAGTCTAGACTACAGCTCTATTACGAACACAAGTGCAATGCATTTTAAACAAGCAGCAAAACTTGTTTAGATGTTGCTCAGACCACAGACAAGTTGTTGACTGGCACTCAAAATTATTTGGTTTCCAAATGCCCTTGGCGCTCTTCACCAACAGTGGCTTGGTGCACCAAAATGCTGAATGACTCAGTTTTGGTTACACAAGATATGCCAGGACATAGTTTTCAAGAAACTGCATGCAAACTGTGCCACAAGGGATGCACATAAAGTCAGCCCCCTGCTCAGCTGAGCTGAGGTCTCAGCACTGCTCTAACCAAGTTCACACAACTTCTTGTTGACTTGAGGCACTGGCTGAGCAAGTCTGCAAAATGCTACTTAGTCATCCACTCCTATTGCATCAGTGTTTTGCTGTCTCCAGAATAGCTGAAATTTGGAAATGTAACTGCATTATCACGAGCTTGATACAAGTAGAGAATGTGGAGAAACAGATTAAAAACTTGTTCCTTTCCCTATTTAGGCTGAAATTGCCGAATTACCAGTGTCATAATGCAACATATTCTTAATCTTTGAATTTTCCAAGTTACATGGAATCTCAGATCAAAATTCAAATAAAATCCTAAAATACAGATTCTTGTTGTCAATTTTAATTTACACTGTATAAACAATTTCCTCTCCACAGATTCTCAAGACTGATAAAAGGTTCTACCACAATAATACTGACTAAATATTGCACATAGCTGTTCAGGATTTCCCTGCTCTTAAAATATTTCAAAATCTTACAGGGATTATGGCACTGAGGTCAACATTTGTGTTCAAAATAGCTTCCTAAAGGTCCCAGTGACAGCGCAGTTGATGTGTAGCAGCTCTCTGTCTCTCTCTGCTAAGCATTCAAAGAAAACTCTCTATACAGTTTCCTCCAAGTGGAGAGCTATGCATGCCTATTCCTCTGTTTACCCAGTAAGGAACACAGCTGTACTCTCTCATGTACTGTTACACCTCCAGAAGAGGTAACTACAGCACAAAAGAGGTAAATGTAGCACAATTCTAATGATCTCAGTTTCATGCGGCTTTTTGTACCTCCAAGGTAAGAACAAGAAATAAGATTATTTTTTAGCACTGTTAAAAATAAGATTAAATTGTCCTTCAGCTTTAAAACACACACGGAAGTCCAGCATGAAAAGCAGTATTTACAAAGCAAACAGTTTATTAGAACCAGAAGGAACTGCACAGTACTTTTAACACATTTATTACTCAATATTGCAGTGTCCAAGTCATAAACTTGATGACTTTTCAACAATGCAGACTCATTCCAGTATTGAGTATACCTCAAGTGCTCTTCTAGATAAGCATAAATTAAAAACATGAAGTGCTTTCTATACCTTATTTTCTGAAAACATAAAGGAAGGTTGAAACACTTACTGATTCCATGTTCAATCCAATTTGCTCAAAAGCCATTCTAATTAAGCGCTTCAGCCAGCAAATCATCTGGACTGGAAAAGGCCTTTCCGAACTTGGATTTAAGCCTTCCAAACCTACAAGGCTGCCAAGGTTCCATAGTAGTTCTGAAAAGAGACACATAAGAATTTTACATGCATGTTGTGGAACAGGCACAGAAGTAAACTGCTATATTCCTAAAAAAAGGAAAAGCTTTAGATACAAGACAGATGACACCAAATCCTCGCACTGCAAAGCAAAGGTGTTCAAAAGGCATCTATTTAATACAGGTAACAAAGACTTTTTAGTAGTGTCATGAGTTGGAAGGGAGCTTAGAAGTCATCCAACTCCAACCCTCCTGCTATGTGCAGAAACACCTTGCACTAGATCAGGGCCTTATCCAGCCTGGCCATGAAAACTTCCAGGAATGGGGCATCCACAGCTTTTTTGGGTAACCTGTTTCAGTGCACCAGCACCTTTGTGGTGATACATAACTAATCCAAACCTATCCTCTCTCAGTTTAAAGCCACTGGCCCTTGCCCTATCACTGCATGCCCTTGCAAAAAGTCCCTCTCCAGCTCTCTTGTAGTCCCCTTCAGGTACTGGAAAGAAATCCAAGCTGTGGTAAAGTTAACAATTAAAAAGTTGGGCAAATGCCTGCTCACTTGAGCTTGGACAGATGATGGTGTTCAACAACTCTAAGTGAGCATCAAGCCCTATGGAACGCCTGCAGATGGGGATTAGCACTAAGATTGAAGTGCCACACTCATATGTAAAACTCATTTCTATGCAGGAACAGACTGCAGAAGGCTGATCACCTCTCTTGATTCACATTCTCTGACAGCTTTGTTGTCCCTTCCTTTTTCCTACAACTAAGGAGGGAAAGGAAACAGAAAAATGACTAATGCAGGAAAATGACATGAAATACTGTAGATGTAGGACATGAAAACATTCAAGCAGTTTATAAAATTAGACAGATTTCAAATTCTGTCTATTTATACACACTTCCATTCACTTGACTAAAGATGGTTTTATTGCTCCTCTAGTGAAAACAGTGTACTTCTTCTTTAACTGTGTTCTACACCAGTCATAACCTGGACACCACTGAGAAGTGTATGCCACCAAAACCAGGAAAGAAAGGCACAGATTTAGGTTTACGTTTGTTTTGGGTAGCAGGCTGGAAACAACACCACTCTGTTGATCCACCCTCAGCAACGTATTTGTAGTATGAACAACAGTATTGCTGAAGCCAGTCTATATATAGACAAGGGATGACTAAAGCAATGCAGCAGCAAGGAACTGGTACCTGGAAAATTTGAAAGTCAGGAGATGGAAAAGCTCTGCTGTTTGTAAGTGCCCACAAGCCCTACAGTTAAACCATCATTGTATCCATTACAATTTTGTTCAACGGTTTACAGTTCCTTAGTAATAACGAACTTCTTGTGGAAACTTGGCAGAAACAGTACAATCTTACAGTGATCTTTTCTTAGACAGGCTTAAAAAACAGTTGATACTAGTTTCTCATCATCACAGAATTTTCTATTGTTTGTAACTAAGCTCAGAAGAAAAAACTATTAATCTACACCAGGAGATTAGAATGAAGACTGCAACTGTTATAAGCAAAACAATAGGGAAGGATGATGGGCTACCTACCAAACAGCCATGAATACAAGCTACAGTCATTCATAATAAATAAGTCATGGACTTCTTTATGGAATGCCAGAAAAGTCTGTTAGAGAAGCATTACCATCTACTTATCTATTATTCCTTTAGGCATCCCTTATTCTTCCCTTACACAACTACTGGATGGATCTTGGATCTCATTGCACCTGCTGTGCTCTTAAAACAGGAAGAACACAATGCCTCACATTGGATTTGGCATCATATCTGGCACTGCAGCATGCAGTGACATAAGAGAGAGCAATCCTCCTTCAAAAGGGGAAACCTGTTCCAAAGGCGTGATATACTCCACCTCATTCCAAAGTCCAGACTTGTTCAACAAGCAGTGTGGAAATCAA
This sequence comes from Hylia prasina, assembly GCA_013397195.1. Classification (NCBI taxonomy): domain Eukaryota; kingdom Metazoa; phylum Chordata; class Aves; order Passeriformes; family Sylviidae; genus Hylia; species Hylia prasina. The sequence continues at coordinate 158,954 of VYXD01001857.1, read as the reverse complement.
AGGAAGAAAAACGAAAGCTGTATCAAGACAAATTCAAACAAAAGAGAAAAAGGCTCTGAGGCTAAATATTGCAAAGACAGGGGTGGCTGAGAAAGGCAAGTGACAGGACTAAAAGGAACGACTGCATCCTGATACACTGGTCCTTCAGCCAACTCATACGTTTTACTTCCTCCAAAGAAATCAGAGCAGGTCTAGAAAGTTTCCATGAATTTAAGAAACTTGATGACAAACATGTAAAAGAACAACACAAAAACTGACTAGACAACCAATTAGAAGCACAAAACCAGATGCAGAAAAGAAGCAGCACAACATGAGAATGACAGAATAGTATAAATATGAAGCAGTGAGCTGAAAAAGGCTGGGGTTCCATCTTACAGGCATAAACAAGTCCTACACGTATTAGCAGTGAGAGACAAGACAGACAACCATGATGTAACAGGAAAGAAGGCAGTGAGTGATATGGATAGTCAGTGTATTCAGTGTTTTCACCTGACAATGGCAAATAAGACAGACAAATGTCAGCATGGATTACAGGCAATGCTGAGAAGTTTTAAGCATCCAGGACAACAGTATCTAATGAATTTCACCTTGCAATGTTGTCAGAAATTTGTCAAAGCCATTTCTGAAATACTGCTAATTAATTTCAGAAATTTGTTCAATGGGATGCAAAAAACCCAGGAATAAAAGAAGGAGCATGATGACACAAAGCACTGGAAATAGGCCAAAACACTTATCCTGCCCTAAAATATTAAGGTGACCCTTTATAATTCCAGGTTCCAAGACTTTGATGACTGAACACAAAAGAGCATTCATTCAACAAAAAAACTACTCCAGTAAAATTAATATTTATACTTCACTTAGTAAGTCCTTGTTTCCTCTGTAGCCTAAATATTTAAAGTACTTGAGACTGGGGTCACCAAGGCCTTGCTCTTGTCAGTGACCTGTCTGTTTTTGCAAAAGAAAGTGACTGAACTCAGACTGGAAGAGCACAGAGTACCACCCAGTTCCTGGAATAGCTTGCTTAGTTTGTGGCATTAAGGAAAACCACCGTGTTTGAACAACCTCCAGCTAATCTGTTATCCAAAAGAAAAATGCTTCTAAGTATATCAGATTGATATTTTTATATGAGTTTACAGAATAATCTCCAGGCAAACTTCATACTTATTTCCTTCAGACTATGTTGCACTGTACCTTTCTTCACAAAACTCAGCTATTTCACAATTGGTTTATGGGCCAAGAACAGACAGGGTTCATTCCAAAAGAAACTGCTGGACAGCAAGAATGAAAGCATTAGCAAATTCTTCTCTCATGCCCTGTATACATGCCATTTTCAGAAGCAGGAGTTAAATGTTTATTGCTTTTAGTAAACAGAATAACACCTCTTTTAAAATATTGATCTTTGTGGTATTTATCCTCTGTCTTCTTGGTGCTGCCTAAAAAAATTCCCCCAAAATTTCCATAACTCAATGACTACAAGGAAGAGCCCTGAGTGAAAGTAATATTGCCATAAAAAATGGTCCCCCTGCTCTGCCTCAGTGAAACTATTACAAGAATGAGCAGCAGTCATAGACAAGATCACCAAGACATCCAAAGAGCAGTAACATAAAGAATTACATTTCACTGCATAAAGCATGAAGGGGTTGGAATTTCATGGGTTCATTTCAATGAAACCCAGAAATTAACAATGCTGAAGAACTTTCTTACTGATATGGAAATATGGAGAAATTCCTTGGTTTAGAAATTAGGAGGTCAACATTTCCAAGCCCCCTGGAGTTTGTTTGCCCTCACTTTTCCCAACCACTTTTGCAGGCTCTATCCAATACTCTCATATCAAATATCAAGTCTATGAAGCTGAGAGGTAATACCACTTATAAATGACAAAAAAGTTCATTAAATGAATAGAAAAGCTCTGTAGTCTGCACACATAAGGCATAATATTCAGCAAATAAGAACAGAAGCCCTTTGCCAGGCTTTCTAGTGAGTCCTACACATGAAAGATTAAAAGAAAGAGAAATCAGATGCAACTGCTTTCAAACTGAAATTCTTGTATGAGTTTTTGCAGTGTTCTATTTATCCAAGTCCCTTTCAGAGCATGAATTCTTTCTCTTTAAAAGAAATATGATACTCATTTTTTTTTTTACTGAAGGTTTCTCTCATTCACTTAAGATCCATACAAACATAAGAGAATGACTTAATGGGATTCATGGAGCAGATTAACCTTAACAAAGAATAAACAAAGGCATGAAATCTGAGAAATGAAAGGTGTAGTGTCTAAATTTAAAAGACATAATATTAAGAAGTATAAAATTTTCAAAGTATGGGTTCAAAGGAATATCAACCACATCAAAAATCAAGTGCAAAAACACCAAGCTCCTCCTTATTTTAGCAAGAACTAGGGCAAGCATATCTCCTCAGTCTTTAAGACTGCCACATGACCCATGTTCATCTAATAAAATTACATCCACAAGAAAAATTACGGAAAAGTAACAAGGGAAGGAAAAAAAAAAACCCAACAAACCACAACATTATCACAACAGCCAAATGGACAGGAAGAATCTTTGGATAAAGTACCAGACTATGTCCCAAACTGACACAGGCCAGCTATAAGTAAAGGAAACATGCATTTGGCAGAGGTCATATAGCCAGAAACAAAGTCTGGTTTTTGGTGTGGAAGCTACAAATAATGAAGCACCATAGTACTAACAGAAACACCTGATTGGAAAGGTGTGAATAGAGAGAGAAAAGTCAGTGAATACTACAGGGACAATCTTAAGCTAGTACAGGTATGAAATTTAAAGCAGGAATTGAAAATCATACATACTTGCAACAGAAGTTGCTAAAGCTTTCTGAAAAATATAGCCCCATCATATTTACCTGAACATGCAAAAATCAGATTTCATTCATGTTATTCTGTCTTGCCAACTAAGGACAGAGAAAAAAAAAAAAAAAAATCCATGTTTCAGCACTAGTTTAATCAAAAGCCTTTGCTCAGCAATGATTATACCTGCACAGTGCACTGTGATACCACTGAGAGGTAAGTGAAACCCTTCAACACCCATAGGCCACAAGGTATTATATGATAGAGACAACCAAACACCTGCACTTCCCTGCCAGACAGACCTCCCCAGGAGCTGCTGCCAATGTCAGTCTTTCTGCTACAGCTTCGAGAGACAACAGCAGGTAAAGTCGTATAAACAAGAGTGTGTTTGTCTGAAAAAGCATTTAAAATGTCCAGATATCTCTCTGTGTAACAGTGTTGAGCTCCTACACACAGCAATCATATTTTAGCTAGTGACCCCTACGACGCACGTTATTTGCATTCAGCAACAAATAACCAGAACTTTTAGACCTGATGTGCAGATAACTCAGCTGCCTCATTTTTATCACTTAGGTAAAAGCCAGTAGGGATCAGAAGACATAATTCCTATTCATTTGATCTTTGTAAGTCTTGCCTTCACAAGAGCTGCAGAGCACTCTGAGGACAGCATGTAAATATTAATGAAGTAGTGCTGACGCTGCCAGGCAGAGATCAATGCACTACGATTGATTTCAGCATTCAAACTCTACTCACCCTCAATATTTGGAATTTCAACAGCTTGTTAAACAAAAGGAAAACATGCACCCAGCAAGTTATTTATTTACGATGACTACAGAAGAACCTGTGCACGGCAGCAGTATCACTAAAGGTGCACAAAGCAAGCAGTGTAAGTTTACAGAAAAGAGAAATAAAAGCACCATGCCCCTTAAGGCTCATTTTTCCTCTTATATGCCAACTCTATTTTAAAGCCTCCTTAAAAACCTTCCCTCAAACTCCTCCATATGATCTCCACATGCTCTTGTATTTACATTATTTCCCGTGATCTGTCACCTTCTCGTCACAGTAGTTCTCCTGCTGGAACAAAAGCTTCGGCCCAGCACCCCGAGGCACTTCCACGCTCCTGCCCAGCACCGGCCCTGCCCGGGATAGGCCCGAGAAAGGGGACGGCCCTGCCCAGGGAGAGCGGGGCCGCCCCGAGCGGCCTGTACGTGGTTTCAGGCAAGCTTCCCCTCCCGCACCGCCCCTTGCCCGGGGTCGGCCGCGCCAAGAGGGGCTGCCCAAGGGGTTAGG
>VYXD01001857.1:111054-154827 GCA_013397195.1 Hylia prasina | reverse complement strand
GGGACGTGGCGCGAGCTGCGGGAGTGAGGAGCTACCCGGCAGGCGCCGAGCCGGCAGCGGGCGGGGGAGCCGCTCGGCCCCGCCCCCCGGGGTCACGTGAGCTGGACCCGCCAATAGGGGCGGGGCACCGGGAGTGCAGCCGGGATGGGGGGNCAGCCGTGGTGGGGCGGGTCGGTCTTATCCCCCTGGCAACTAGCGAACAGGATACAGGAGACAGCTTCAAGCTGTGCCAGGGGAGGTTCAGGTTGGACATCAGGAGGAATTTGTTCACAAAACGGGTGATGAACCGTTGCAGTGGGCTGCCCTGGGAGGTGGTGGAGTCACCATCCCCAGAGGTGTTTAAGAAAGGCTGGATGTGGCACTCAGTGCCCTGGGCTAGATGACATGGTGGTGTTCGGTTACAGGTTGGACTCGGTGACATCAGAGATCTTTTCCAGCCTCGCTGATTCCGTGACTCTGAGGCGGTGGGGAACGGCGGCGGCTCTCCCTTGCCACCGCCGGGCCAGCGCTGCCGCGTCCGCCTGCACCCACGCTGGTGAGGTGCTGCGGGGCTGCTCCTGGGCTCTTCCGCAGCCGCAGCGGTGGCTGCTGGCGCTGCCCGGCGGGTGCCGGCGGCCTGCGGCTCCCGGAGGTGCGGCTGTCGGCTGCGGCACCGCCGTGGCTCCTGGGCTGGCGTCGGCGGTGTCTCATTAAAACCTTGTGGAAAGGAGGGCCAGGAGCGCCGTGGGAACCGGGCGGGAAGTCGGGATCTGTGTGCGGCAGAAGGGACTACAGGGTAGAGGGGAACTCAGGGAGAGTTTCTTCGTGCTGAATTGATTTAAGGATTACTTAAATGTGTTTTCAGTTTTAGAAACTACAGGAAATTTTACTCAAGCATTTTAAAACAAGGTGCGAAGGTGACGTGGAGGAACTAGAAAACAGAAAACCTTTGCGACTTGGAAGAGACGGGGACCTAAACCATCGTAAAGGATCAAGATGTTAAACCTGTTGCTGTTAGAGGTTTTTTCCCAGCCTTAACGATGCCTTGATTCTATATTAAACTAAATTTAATTTCGGTGTCTCATGGGGTGGGGAGTACCAACTTCGCGTTTCGAACCAGCAGACGGGCACTCTCTGTCCATACAGCATTACGTATGATTCACACTAGATTGTTTTACAGTACACAATACGTTTTATTTGAGCAGTAAATTCAACTTCTGGCAGTAACCGTCTGTGGAGAAAAAAACCAAATGGAGCTGCGCGGGGGGCGTGTTTCTGGACTACAGCCCTCGGACTACACCTCCCGGCCTGCACCGCGCCATCCGATAGCAAAGAGCTCCACGATTGGCGGAGAGCCATGCTCGGTACGCGCCAATGGCGCTGCGCGGTGTTACGGAGTGCCGGGTCAGAGCGCGCTCCAGTGGGTGGTGCGGGCGCTCTCGTCCCGGTGCTCATCCCGCGGTTTTTTCCGAGCCTTTTCCCGTCCTCCTCCCGCCGCTCTCCGCAGGCCGTGCCGCCCCGCGGGACATGGGGGCGCAGGGCTGAGCTGCTAGTCCGCCCAGACACGGCTTCTGCGACGGTATGGCCCTGCTGGGGAGGGGAGCAGGCCGCGCCGGGAAGGGCCATAAGGGGGCGGCGTGTGCGGCCGAGATTCCCCCCTGCTTCCCAAATACATCCCGGAGCTCCTGTTGCCCCGTGGCTGCGGGGCTGCAGCTTCCGCCGACCACGGGGCGTGGGAGCTGAGTCCCGGGGCCTGGTCCCAGCCGGGCTGAGGCCTCGGCCGCCTCGGGAGGGCTGGCAGCGGGGCTGTGCAGGTTCCTCTCCAGGGCCGACCCGGCGAGAGCACAGAGCGGAGGGGGAGAGCGGCAGAGAGAGAGGGCTGCGGCTTTGATCTCAAAGTTACAAAGAGGAGACAGGAGCAGGCACCTGGCGCGCTGCTCTGCCAGACTCCTGAATTCAAGATATCTTACAATAACTTTTAAGACCACCTAATGTTTTTAGTTTAAAAACTCCGGGAAGAGGGCGTGGCGCGAGTTTTGACGGAATTCATTGTTGCAGGTCATTGAGAAGGGTGAGGATTTCAGAGTTGTCTCTGGAATTGAGGCTTAGGAGAGATGGAGAAGGGTCTGGGAATAGCAGAATCACTTAATGGTTTGGGTTGGAAGGGACCTTGAAGAGCCTCTGGTTCTAACCCCTCTTCTCTGAGCAGGGACACCTTCCAATAGACCAGGTTGCTCAGAGCTCCATCCAAGCTGGCCTTGAGCACTTCTAGGGATGGGGCATCCACAGCGTCTCTGGGCAACCTGTTCCAATGCATCGCCATCCTTACAGCAATTTCTTCCAATATCTAATCCAAACCTATTCCATTTCAGGTTAAAGGCATTACCCTTTGTCCTATCACTATATGCCTTTGTAAAATGCCCCTCTCCATCTTTCTTTTAGCTCCCTTTAGGTGAGTGTAGCATAATGGAATAGGAGGGGGTAAAACTTGGTCTTGTGGGTGGGCTTTTCCAGAGGATTAGAAGGAAAAAGGCAAAAGGTGATCAGGATGGAAAGAGTTACAGGAATGATCTGGTGCTTGGGACACAGACCTGGAAGTCAGAGACTTTGATTAACATCAGCTCCACACTTGACTTGATTTTTAAGTCTTGAATAATAAGTTCCTTTGTGTACTATGGAAAATAGTTAATAATACTCAGCAAAGTTACTTTGGCTTTGTTTGTTTGGTGGTTTTGTTTGCTGAGGTTTTGTTTTTAATTTAGAATTTTTTCCTTTGGAAACACAAACTTGTATTGGTTTAGCTGCTGTATCTCCCAGTTGATACCTTTTTGATTTCTGATAGTCAAGATAAATAGTCTGGAGACTAATCACTGGCCTGCACTTTTCACTCTAGCACTCTTTCCTGAAGTAAGGAGCATTGACTTAGAGGGTAACAGCATTATTTCTATGTGAAAAATGTCAGGAATTATCATAATCCAAGTGCATGTTTATGGCTCATTGTTTCTGATGAGTGTGATAAATTTATGTTCCTCAGAAGCCAACCTTCAGTGAGGAAAAACTTAAGTAATGTTGGCAAATGATGTTAAAAGAACGTGATCACTTAAAAATTGTATATGTTCTTTATTTGGGGGAAAACGAATGATTTAACAAATTATGTATTCATTCCCACTTTTGTGCCTTAAGTTATTTGGCTGTCTTGGTACTGGCAACAACAAGGACTACAGTTAGCATTTAGTAGTTCCAGAGGCACAAAGAAACTTATTTTTTACACCAAGATTTTAGCATTTTCTCTGAGCAAACCTATGCTTTTGTTGCCAGTTAAGTAGTTATTATTAACAACTCTGCAATCTGATACTCTCAAGCTAGCACGTGTCTCCTTTGAAATTGATCTGGTGGCTTGGACTTCCACTGGAGCAAAGTGTGACCTGCGTGCTCTCTTTTTATGGAGGGATACTCGTGAAAAGGAGAAAAAAACAACTCAAAGCCAGCCTCTAAAGCCCCTTCTGCCTTTGAATGTGTGGCATGGCACTAATTATTTGATATATAGATGAAGAATGAAGCTTAATGGTCACTGTTCTTGATGGACAACATGTTAATATTCTGTTGACTTTTGTGGTTAATTTTTCTATAAATTTTTTTCTGATTGCTGAAGCTACTCTGAAAATACTTTGATTTTGCACCTTTACACAGAAGGATGTTTGTAGACTTCTAGGGTGCCTGGTGAGAAAGCTGGATTTATTGAAAACATTTGTCACTAGTTTAAGGGAAAAAAACCCAAAACAACATACAGTACTCCCATAAAGTTTAACTGGTCTGGAATAACAAAAAGGAAACAAATAAAAGACTTATTAACCAAGTATATCTGCTCTCTGCATAGGGAGTTTAGCTTTCCAGTTTATAAATTTCAGGACCCACATCCTTATCAATTCCATCCACCTTCCATGAATTCTGATCCTTGGGTTTTTTATACCTTTTTGTGTAGAACAAATCATTGCCTTTGTGCTTTTTTTTTTTTCTTTTTGGTCTATGCTTTGATGCCAAATGTTATGATAGCAGTAATAAATCTTTTTTCAGCAGGTATTTTGGATGAATGGTGCAGAAAAGATGAATTCTGCGATGAGTGAGGAGCCCGATGCACTATCTGTAGTTAACCAGCTCCGAGATCTAGCAGCTGATCCATTGAACAGACGGGCCATTGTTCAGGATCAAGGATGCCTGCCAGGTCTTATTCTGTTTTTGGACCATCCCAACCCTCAGGTTGTTCATTCAGCTTTACTAGTAAGTATTCTGGAGATCAATTTCTATGTTCGTAGGGCTTTTTAAATGTTAAACGATTTGTTTAAACAAGTAAAATGTGAAAAAGCCTAGTTATGTTGATATTCATTACAAGCATTTTTTTAAAAACCATGTATATCAAAAATGACACATTGTTCCAGGGGATTTTTAAAAAGATATTAATTTACTTTGCATTTTTTCCCTAATACAGCTACTTGACTTTTTGTGTGGAGGGAGGTAAGGACCCTTAAATCTTTCTTAAGATGAAGTCATAGAGCTTGGTAAATATGGACAGTGATTTGATATTCACATTATAAAAATCCAATCCTACACATTATAAAAATCCAATCCTAGCATATCTTAGGTTAGAAGCAGCCTCCTGAGGTGATATAGTCCAGTCCCATGCCCAAATTAGGTGCACTCAGATCATAGCTCATGGTTGTGTCTGTCTGATCTGGAGCACTTTGAAGGATGAAGATTCCATGACCTCTCTGGCACACTGTTCCAGCATTTGACCAGCTTCATGGTATTAAAAACAAACAAAACCCTCTCAAAACTGAAAGAACCAACCAACCCAAAATCCATCAATATCTAATACAACTTGTTTCAGCTTTTGCCAGTTTCTTCTCGTTCTAAATCATAAATGCTGAAGTCCTGAATTGTAATATGAGCTTAAAAAATGTATTTCTTGCTTAGAAATGGGAGAAATGAAAGTCAGAATTTAGTCATTTCAAGAGTTAAGTTAAAACTTCTAAGATTTTAAGTTACTGATATTTATGTGATGCTCTTTTTTATTTATATCATTAATAAATTGTAAAGAATGTGCAAGAACAAAGAGCTCTGGCTTTTACATGCAAGTGTACATTATTCTTTATATCACTGAGACCTAATTCTGTACCATAATTCTTTGTTTTTTATTTGCGTTGCTTTCATAGTGGGTATTAGTGAACTTCATGAAATTAGTTGACTCTGACTTCTTTTGTGTTTGGGGAGGGAGGTCCCATAAGCCAGGAAACCTGTGTCCTGCTAATTGTTTTTTAGGTTAGCCTTGCTATGGCTGTTCTTGGGAGTGTGTGTGTTGGTTTTCTTCCCAGAGTAGTTTCCTTAGGCTGTGATCTTAAAAGAAGCTCTTGTTTGGATGTCCCACTGTCTTTTTCCTTCCTTTGTTTTGTTGAGCTGAGCATTCTCACTGCCTGCATGAGATTCACAAATCAGTCTCTGAACACGTTATAAAAATTACTTCTACATAAAAGGACTGGCTTTGTCAAGAGTGATGAGGACTAATCCAGTTTACAGTATGGGTCCACAGCCCCTGATAGTACTCAAGTTGTGTTGAAAGGAAATCTCCTTGGGTGAGGATGGGAGGCACATGGCTTGTTCCATGTAGTGATAACCTACAGTTAGAGTGGATTAAGAGTGGGGATTTAGAGGAGACTGGGACGTGGCTGCAATGAGAAGTGGATCAGTTTACTGTGAAAACATGTTCTGGTCTGCTACTCAGGCTCCTTGTGTTCATGAGTTCTTGAGCTGCTTAGGTTCTGAGGGTTTAAATGTCTTTGCTGGCAACTTTTTAGACTTCATGTTTTATATTTTTCCATCCTTAAAATCTTTTTGGTTTTGTAGTCTTCCTATTGGTCAAAAAGTGCTTCAATTTGAATAGGTATCATTAAATGTAATGATCTTCCATTAAATGTGTACCTAATTAAGGGATGGGTAGCACTGACTTTAAATTTCTTCTTGTACTATTCAGCAATTCTTGTACCTGCAGTTGTAATAGTCTACATAAATTGTAATAGTTCCATATTTAACTTCTTGGATGTGTTGTAGAACTTTTCAGGGAGGGTGTTTTTCTCCCCAGGTTCTGTTTCAGCTCAGTTGTTTCTTTGTATCTGATAAAGAAGTGATATATTTTCTATATATTTCTATTTTTGGTCATCTCTAGTCTTGATTTCAGAAATTCTTTATGATATACTTCAAATGTTAGAGGTTTTGAATGATTTAAATTTAAAAACTCAGCAGTAACACAGGCAATACTACTTTTTTTTCCCCTCTTAAATTTGGACTGTTATTTTATAAAATAGGACCCTGAAGTTAAGGAACTCCTTTAAAATTTCACATAAAAACCATCAAAGATGTCTTTTTATTGAGACTGGCAGCAGTGTATTTTATATTAAAGCACACAGGTAATCTTATTCGTTATGATGAACTTACTTGATGAACTTACCTATGTGAGCCTTAAAGTTAACACAGGTAAGTGTTTAGCTGAACAGAAGCTGAGCCAAAGTTCATAACAGTAACTTTTCCTATGCTTTCAGTATACTGAATTTAGTGAGTGCAAATGATCTCACTTCTTTGAAGGTTCAGACATTTGTATCTCCCATGAGAGGCAGGAGGAATGGGAACCTTCCTAGTGTTGAAAAGTTGGGTCAATTAATCAGGTCTCATGACTTTGGTCTTATTTGAGCTGTGACTTCAAAAATCAGCTGTTGAGAGAATAGGTTTTTCTTTGCCCAGCTGAGTTGCACCCTTACTAAATTGCCAGAATAAAAATGAGAAACTTGTTACACCAGCAAGGATACATTTCACAGCGTTTAAGTTAGTCGAGAGCTATCATTTAGTTTTGAAAAGTTGAAAAGTAAGATAATAAATGGATAATACAACATTTATAAGCTGCAGCTGTTGATACTTGTCCACATCAGGAAATAACAAAAATCACATCTAAAGTTCTTGTCATGCCAGACAGCAGCCAGAGTTTCTTAATAGGCAGTAAAACAGTCTGGTGAATTTTACCTGATATGTGCTGAGGATGACTTGGAAAAAACAAACCCTGATGATTACCCCTCTATTTCTGGAGGGATTAAGGAGCATGTTATTTTTAAAGCAGTTACTGTGCAGTGTAGCTACTACATGACTATATGTAAAGAGTTGGTGCCCTTCTAAACCTTGTGTCACAAACTCCATTTTATAAATCATTGTATTTGTGTATTGCAGGATTTTTCAAGTGCAGTTCTTGTACCTACAACAGTAAAACACCTTTGGAAGCTCCTTCTAAGGAAACTTTCTCAGCACAAACAATAGACAGATGTCTCATGAAAAGAAGGACTGACATTTTAATTGGAAGAGTGTTATGTTAGGAGGATCATATGAATATGCAGTTACCAACTGGGGTCAGCAGTGTAAAATTGTGCAAAGAATCTACCTTGAAAGTCAAGTAAACAAAACCTTGAGCAACAAATAAGTGTAATTTCCCAGTTTAGGTCACAGTAAGCTAAGACGCTTGCTGCTGCTTGTATTCTTACTCCTGCATGGAAGGATAAAATTGCAATTTCTTGCAAAGTCTTCAAGAGCTTGCACGTGTGTTAGACCTCTTTTTGTGGACAGTAGGAACTTGGTAGTGGTGAGGTTTGCAGTACTGGGGGAACCCACAGAAGTGATGGAAATTATACTGGAAGCAGCATGGATAAAAATTACTTTAGATCTCAGGTCACATAACTGTTTGTTGGAAAGGACTTCTGGAAGTCATTCACTTCAGTTTCCTGTTGAATTGGGACTGTCACCAGCACTCAATCAGGTCAGTTGTAGCTTTGTCTCGTTCATTCTGCAGTTCCACTAGGTCATCTGTTCCAGTGTTGTACTACCTTCAGAGGAAAAAAGCTTTTTATAATACCTGATTTGAAATTCCCAAGCCACAATTTGTGGCTGTTCCCCCTTGTCTGCTGCTGTAGAGGAAAATTGGGCTTGACCATGTCTGTAAAGGCTTCTTGCATAGCTGTAGACAGCTGTTAAATTGTCCCTTAGGCTCTCAGCTGGTATAAGCAAACCCAGTCTCAGCCTTTTCTCATAGATTAGATACTCTGTGCTTTCTGTGTGTTTATAAAAATAAAATATTTTTTTAATGTTCATAGTAGGTGATAATTCTTTCTCTTCCTGCTAGACCTGCCTCTGTGACTGTTTTGCAGGTGTGCACTAACAGAAATGACTGATAATGCACTGGATGTGTTCTGATCTGCTGTGGTCCTTTTTCTTTCAGGCTCTCCGCTATTTGGCTGAGTGCCGTGTCAACAGAGAAAAGATGAAGAGTGAATTGGGTATGATGCTCAGCTTACAGAATGTAATACAAAAGTAAGTTTACAACGGGATGTTGGATCCAAACAGTGTAAACATTAATTGTGATACAAAGTAAAACTTGGACTGAATTTGTATACTGAATTTCTAATATTTCCTTGTTGAAATCATGTGACTGCAAGCAATTAATGGTTTTCATTTTATGGTATTTTGAAGTAGTCAGACCACAGCCTACCAGAAATATTAATTTGCAGGTCATTTGCCAAACAACACGTTTTCTTTGCCTTGTTACAAGATAACTAATTTTGTCCCTTTCCTTCAGGTTCTCTTATAATCCTTCTCATCATTATATAAGGGTGCCTTGCAGTTTTGCATTTAAAGAAATTGCTTGGCATCTGCCACATTTATTCTTTGAACCCCACCTTTGGGTAGGGAATTTGTTTCAATGTATTTTTGGAAGCAAGTGTCTACAGTTCTGTCTTGAGAAAACATCTTGCAGTAGAAATTAATGAGGTTTGTAGTGGTCTCTGATATCTTTGTATGAGGTGTCAGATGGGTTATGTCTCTTAAAATTTGTGATTTTTGTATTTTCTCAAGATTTCTAACTGCCGAGTCTTGAATACTGGAAGATCTCTGTGTACATGCACACTGGTGATGATGCACTTGTGCACTTAATCAACAGAAATTTATGTGATGAACTAAGGTGAATCACTATTCAAAAGAAACCCCAACAGCCTCCTTCAGAGATTAGTCTGTCATAGCAAAACTGAACTTGCCATCAAACTGTCTGAAGGTGATTATTTTACCCACAATTTGGTAGTGCTCTGTTGGAGCTCTGGACTTTGGAGATAGGAGGAACTGTTCCATGGGGGAGGAGAAAAGTCATGTTGCTGCATTGAGATGTCTCGGGTGAATGTTTAAAATAATTACTTAGAATAAGGTAAAATACAAGTAAAATTGTATATTAAATATTCAAGTAGAAAGGTTTTGAATATGTTCATATGTTAGATGAACCTCTGTCACTTGTAGATGTGCAAGTTTCTTTTAGGAAAGACATGAGGCTAGACTTGGCTAGTTCCTTCATCCCATAGCTCTGCCAGTTCTTGGCAGTGTGTCCTATTGTCACAGAATGTTAAGGAGTTAGAACGGACGTTAAAGTTCATCTAGTGCCTTCCCACTGGACCAGGTTGCTCAAGGCCTTATCCAACCTGGATTTGAGCACTGCCAGGGTTGGGGCACCCACAACCTCTCTGGGCAACCAGTTCCAGTGCCTTACCACCCTCACAGTGGAGAATTTCTCCTAATATTGAACTTCTTTCAATATGTACCCATTGCACCTTGTCCTGTTGCTCCAGTTCCTCTCTGGCTTCCTAGTAGGTCCCTTCCAAAACCAAAAGGTTACAATGAGGTTTCCACCCAACCTTCTCTTCTCCTGAACCAGCCCCAGCTTCCTCAGCCTGTCTTTGTGAGGGAGGTGCTCCAGTCCTCTGATCAGCTTTGTGTCTCTCCTCTGGACTTGCACCAGCATTTCCATGTCCTTATGTTGGCTGCCCTGGAACTGTGCTCAGCAGTTCAGAGGGGGAGAATCACCTCCTTTGTCCTGGCCCCGCTGCTCTTGATGCAGCCCAGGATTCGGGATTGTTCTTGGATATTACAGGATTATTGTTGTGTTTCCCTCTGTGTGACACTCCTTATCAATATGTGTGAACCTGAAGGAGGGGAACTTACGGTCTGTACTCAAGTTCTGTGTGATCTAGGAAATATTACTGCTGTTTACCTTTAAGTATTTCATTAATTGTGCTAAAGCTAAAGATGATTATGTATTGGCACGGAATTCAGCATTATGCCTGGATATCATCTGGTGATTCACCAGTTATGCAAAACACTGTGATTTAAAACATATGTCTTAAAAAGAAAAATGAACAAAGTTATTAAAATTTAGAAGAGATGTGTCAATTTTTAAAAAATAATGTAATAATTGTAACTTTTGAAGTGATAGGTGGATTAGAATATGCTGTATGGAGAGAAAAATGGACTTAAGTCTTATGATATTTACCTTTTCTTAGGACAAGCACAATTAAGTGAAATATACAGAAGTCTTTGCTACTTTTATAATAACAATAAGACCTGAAACATTTAGGCAATAACAGAAGCATGTGTTTCAAGAGAACTTACTTTTAGTATAGATTGTGTGTCTATTTAGCGTGCAGAGACATACTGAAAAAGTTGTTGAGAGGGGAATGGTAGTTTGTTATCAGTCTCTGTAGCTTGCATATATTACTTGGGAAACATTAAAGAATTTTATGGAAATCTCTTCAACAACATTTTTTTCTAGGTTTCAATTTCAAGGGCCAAAAGAGCGAAGTTCAGATATGTGCAGAAAATGAGAGATAAGTCAATGAAAACTGGAAATCTTGTAGGTGTTTCTTTTTTTCTAGAAAGCTCTTTGGCAACAGCAAGAACATACGTTTGATTTGTATGCTTGTAACATTTGGAAAGTGTGATATCATGAAAATTTAAATACATACCATCTTCAACCACAAGACTTTGTCATGTGCTTGTCAGGATTTTAAGTTTTAATGTTGACAGGAAATGCTGAAGTTTTGTACTGCCTGCATAAATATGGGGAAAGATGGTAGAAAAGTGCCGGGAAGATAAATGTAGACTTATTTTTATCTCAAGTAGGTTTTGGGTTGTGGGGTTTTTTGTTAGAGAGTCTGTAGGGGAGAAAACAAGGTCTCTACTGTCTTTGATTTGCTTTAGAAAATGCAGGTTCTAGCTCTTAATTGATTTCAGTTTACCAGAGGATACTGTAGTCTGTTGAACTGAAACTAGACATTAATAGATGCTTTGGTCTAAATGACTTCATGCTCCCATGTACTTTCCAGAATTTGCATATTTAACTCATTGCTCTATCTAAAATATTTTATTATTTTCAGAATTTAATTTGGGATTTAATTTTTTTTTTGTAATGTGTTCCAAAAATGTAAACAAATTACACAAAAAAGATAGGAACTTCTGTCAGAATTCTGCTTTTCCAGTTTTTGTTTCTTTCTTTCAAGTGAGACAGAACCCAGCATCTTCTGGACCAGAAGTTGTAGTCACTGGCTTTTTGCTCCTGACAGATGAAGCACATCATGTCATCTGAATAGTTCCTTTTCACAAAGGATTTTTTAGCTCTCACTGTCCATTTTCTCACTTAATAATATTCAGTGGCTTTCCCTGTTCAGTTCTGATATATGACAAACTATTCTACCACTGATAAAGCTGTGGTATGTCTTCTCTAGCAATGAAATGGAGTGCAGGCAAATTACAAACTGAATATTTGTCATATATCAAACTTAAGCTTATGTTCAGCAGTGCTGAACTGACACTTGTGCTAGAAGTTGAGGTTTTTTAGCGTTCCAGTTCTCTTTTGCTTTCAGTTACGCAAATCCTGAAGTTTGAGGGATTTTCTCATCATGTGTCTTTTTATAAGCCTTGAAGGTTCTGTGTTACAGACCTCAAGTTCAGATATGGAATTTCTTCTCATAACCTAAGTGCAGCTAACAAGTCCAGCAGATCTTTAAATGATCAATGCCATCCACTGGAAAGTAGTTGGAATTGGTTTTCTACTCATGGCTTTTTGTAGTAGTACATGGGAGCCTCAGGCACAAGCCCCAACCCTTTCATTCCATTAATACACAACAAATGGAAAAAGTCTATACCACCTACTTACACTCAGTATCACGATGGCAGAGTACTGTTTCTTCCATGAGGACTACTGAGAGTTGAAATTGGGTGCCACATGTGTATCCTATCATAGAGTGGCCTGGGTTAGAAGGGACCTTAAAGGTCATCAAGTTCCAACCCCCTGCCCTGGGCAGGGACACCTTCCACTGGACCAGGTTGCTCAAAGCTCCATCCGAGCTGGCCTTGAACACTTGTAGGGATGGGGTGTCCAACAGCTTCTCTGGGCAGCCTGTTCCACTGCCTCACCACCCTCACAGTAAAGAATTCCTCCTGTGCTAGAGTCGTCAGTGATAAGCAGTAAATTGCAGTGCATCATGAAAAATGCGTAGGAAATATTTGAGACATCTGAGTTTGACTGTTCTTTGAGGTACCTTCATGTCTCCTTCCATGGCTTATCAGTCCTCTAGTATTATCCGATCTACTTTTTGGTGTTGTGCTTATTTTAAGTGTTAAAGCTCAGTTGTGAAAATTATATTGCTGCTCAAAACTGATGTCTGGCTGACCCCATAGTTGATACTGCACTTAAGGAACAAAGGATAAGTTTCAGGTTCACTGTTACTGATTTTCAAGGTGTATGAACATTAGATTTTGCTAACAGAAAAGTAACAAATTTCGAATGTAGATCCTGGAAGTAACAGGTTCTACAAGAGAAGTATGGAATGTCAGCTCTGAGGAGTACAGAATGAAAATTTGATGGCAGCTAGATATTTTTATGTTTAGGATTTGTTTTCTGACTGAACTTGATTTGGAACACATGACTTTCTAAGCTTCTTCATGTGAAAGACTTTATAGACTTCCTCATTTTCTGGGACAGATGAAGAGCTGTTTCAGCTTTCATGAAATACTTCAAAACATTTTTCAAGTATAAAAATTTCTGATTCCCTGTTCTTTACTTGCTGCTTTTTTCCTTAGCAAGGGAGATTTTTTTTCTTTTCTTCACCTACATCTGCTTATTTTTAAGTGAAACTTGATGCATTTTTCCATGTTATAAGCTAGGAGTAAGAAACTGGGTTGGAGAGATATCAGACCTTTAAAATCTCTACCTGGAAGTTTCCAGACTTCTCTATTTTTTTTGTATGGCTGATATTACAAAAATGTTACACTTCCTTGTCATGTGTATGTGCAGAAGTGCTTGCATAAATAGATAAAAAAGGGAGAAGAGATTGAAGCTCTTTGAATACTGGTGTTTCATTGTATTCCAGCAGTCATCAGCAGTTATTTAATATTGAAAACTGGTTTAGTTGCTGGCTTTATGAATTGTGTAGAGGACTTAATGTGTCCATATGGGCTTTCTAAAATGTTATTAGCAGCTTCTAGAATTAAAATTAATTAGGATTTATTGCCTACAAGAAAATAGATTAATTTGTGTTCAGAGTGAAAGTGTCTTTTGATGGACAAAAAAGGTCAAAGTTCATAATTTTTCATAATCTTTTTGAGCAGCATAATGGTACTGTTTCAGTATAACTAGTATGTATTTTAAAAAAACACTGATGAAGAGTCAATATACTAAATAGCTCTTATTATGGAATGGCAAATTACTGAGAGTAAAATTCCAATTACTTAGCTAAAAGAGCTTTTCAAGATAGTCTTCCTTTGCCAGGTTGTCAGATTTAACAAGCTGAACTAAATCCAGTGCATTAATCAGCTCTTCCAATTTATTACTTGCCTAAGAAGATTAGGGCAATTAATATGTGTTTAATTAGAGTCCCTTGCAGATCTGGTAAAATACATGCAGTCTATAATTGCTGACTTCTTACTCAATTTTAATTTTTGGTAGTCTTAATTACCTGCACTTTTTGAAAATTTAATTATTCATTGAAACTAGCAAAGTTTAAATTTATGATGTCTGACAAAAAAAAGCAAAGCCAAGTATTTCACATAGTGTTTGTTGAAATTAAAATAGTAGGGGTGTAGCAGCACAGTAGTTTTATAATTTTTTTGTTGTGTGGCATACTCTTTTTTCTTCTTTGTGAGAGTATGAATGGTTGGGAAAAGACAGGGCAAAGGCCATATATTAATTAGGAAGTAGCCAAACTATGTATTTAAAGGGATATCTGATGATTAAAAGGAAGTTGGCATATAGCTAACTTCAAGATAATACTTCGTGAGAAATTACAGTTAAAAAACTGAACTTTGTAACATTTAATGCATTTATGTTGTTAATTGGAATACTAAAATTCTGATCTGCAAAGGAGAAGGAAACAGCTTTTTATAGACCATAGAGATTTTACTTTTCTCTACCTGAATCCCTTAGTAGTGCTGGTTTTGTAATCCTTGGCATGTGAGGTTTCTTTAACACGTCAAAATTGAGAAACAGTTGAGATTGGGTAATGGGAAGCATGATTCTGTTGCATGATTATTTTTGAACTCTACTTGTGATTCTGCACTGAGAATTTTTGGAGAAAAATACAGTTATCCTAGGGCTTGGATTTTGTGTAAGCAGTAGGTCCAAAAACATTGGTTTTAGTCACTATTTCCAAATTGTAGTGTATCACCTGGCGGAGGAATAATACACACATCTGTCTGTTCCATGTTAACTTTCCTGGCCTTTCCATTTCTGTTATTTTTCCCAATGAAATTACACTCTTGGTTGCTGGTGCATCTCTGGGCTGTGGGGCTGCAGTGTATTTATTGCTGGAGCAATGTGTTTGTTAATAATAGAAGGTCACAGCAGGAAGACGCCTGCAGGCTGTTCTGTTCAGCATTGTTAAGCAAAGTAGCTTAATATCCCCATCTCCTAGATACCCTGAGTTTCTTTAAAGAATGTTTTTATTGTATATTTTCTAAATGTTACAAGTTTTGGAAATGGATTGTTTCTTGTGGTTATTTTTGAGAAAGCATCCTCTGCCCCCTTCCCCCCACAACAAAACAATGAAATATTGCAAAATGTAGGAGACATCAGTATATCCTCTTTAAAAATAACCACATTACTTGTTCTGAATAACTGTAAGCTCCTTTGTCTGTCAAAGGCTTTCTGATACTTGAAGGAGGTTGTATCTAGGGGAGGGGGTTTAATGTAGTGAGCTATCTCAGTTAGTTAGGCGTGTTCTTAGTACAAGTTCCTGCTCTTTTTGTTTGTGGATCATGGCAAACTAACAAAACTTCAGACTTTGGTTCAGCAGTCTTTGGTTCCTCTAGTGTATTTCAGTGTTAAAAACCATATAGGAAGTTATGATCTCAACACAGAGGGTAAGGCACAGGGACAAATGATAAATAAAACACAAAAAGCATTAGTTAAAATCCTAGTGTTATAATATTGGTGTTAACCTAGACTTTAGTCATAATGTAACAGGCTTTCTGAGAGAATCTTATGGCTGCTGTGAGGTAAAGAAATAAGGTTTAAAGTCTTGGAAAGATGACTGTCACTTGTAAGCCTAGTCAAAGACTGGATCATCAGCAATTCAAATGTAACCAACAATTTACATGTTACTGTGAGTTTATATTTTGCATGGGTTAAAGGTTTGATTTGAGAGGTGCAATTTAGGATAAGCTTACTGTTAGTGTGTGTAGTTCTCATCACAAAACAATACAAAAGCATGACCCAGTGGAAGGGTCTCCTGTGTGCTCTTATGAGATGTACTTTTGATGTTAGGGGGGTTATTTTTTGGATTTTTTGTTTACCTCAGGATCTCTCCGCAGTCAGAGACATGACACAGTCATAATTTCTACTTGCATGCAACTTGCTCAGTGAGTTCTGTATGATCACTACTGTTTGTGTACTCAACGGTTTAGGTGTTGCTAACCTCTGGTTTTGGATTTGATGTTTTCTATTTTTTTAATTCTGTGATGTGTGTAATTCCTACTACAATATTTTTGACTGCAGTCAGAAATAGTTTCGTTTTGCTCTTTGTTCTCCAGGCTACTGCTTTTACCTCACAATGCTTCTCACTTGGTGTCTGGCATTTCTATCAGGACTGTTGGTTGTGCAGCTTTACAGTGCCTGATGTCTCTCTGTGTCATGCAGGTACTGTGCTTCCATGGACTTTTCATAGTACCAGTTCAGTCCATACTGGATGAGTAGAGCAGCTTTTACTGTGCTACATCAAAGCATTTGCACACTCCATGAAACAGCAGAACCTTTGTTACTGGTTTCTGTGCAGCACTCGCAGCTGGTGCAAAACTTTCTCTGACACGACAGTGCTTGCATTTCAACAGCTTCTTTTGCCTCTTTTCTTTGATAGAAATGTTCTATTTTCTTAGAATTTTGAGTATTTTGTGTTAAGTAATTGACAAATAAATGAGGTAACAAAATAAATTGTTGTTAATGCATTGTTTTTATAAAGGGTATCTTCGAGTTCTTCAAAATCATGGCCTTTGGCTGGTCTACAGTGACTGGGTTAAGAATGTGATAACAAGCTATGAAAGTAGTTACCTATCCATTGAGTAGCCTAAGTTTACAGTGGTTATTTATGTACAATTACCAAATCATAGGTTCCTAAACCTGGAAAGGAATTTTCAGTACCTGTTACTGAGTGAGTAGGCATTATTCTTGCTTTTCTGACAGGGGGAGGGCCACAGTCATAATTGCTTTGAGTGCTTTCAGTGTAAATTGGGAAAAAAAAATCAGTTGGGGAGTTAAAAATGAGCTAGTTGCTTTTCATTGTAGGCAAGAAATATTGTGATGAGTATTGCAGAATTTAAAATATAGAGAACTTTGAAACACTGAGAATAAGTTATTAAATATAGAAAAACTTTAATAAAAACCTGTTTAAAAGGCTTTTGTGCTCAAGGTCTTAGCCAATGTCCTCTTTGTTTAGAAATTGGCTGAAACAGGGAGTTAAAATATATTAGGAAGTCATTTAAGCTTAAGATGTTTTTACTTATTTTTTGCAGACTTTATATTAAAACAAATAGGGAACTCAGAAATGTGGATTATAAAAAAAATCAAGTGGTCAGAGTGAGACACAATATTATGAGATGTCAAAAAAATAATAGAATGCAAGTTGGTATTAAAATAACTGCTGACTGTAGGATAGGAAACAAATACTGTAATGCTGAACTTAATGCCTCAAGATCTGCCTGATGTGGTGTGCCAAAATGCAATTTACTTTCTTTTTGTGGTGCAGTTCTCTACCTATGTGGAAGGGTAGAGATTTAAGTGGATTGGCAGAAGAGTCAGGATTAGGAATAGCAACACAGGATGCCTTTAATGCTCGATAAACCTTGTCATCAGCTGGTGGTGAAAGCATTTCAGGAATACAGTGACCTTCTCTGGTTACTATTGAGTTTACAAGAAAAAAGTGCTGAGGTGGGTTCTTCAATATGCTGACTTTTATTGATGCTTACTAAAATTAAGAGCTAAGAAGGCTTAAGATGCTTTAAAATCTAAGTAACAAATTGTGCGAGGTATTTAATACCAGTGCAGGTGAGGATTGACAGTATTGTAGGCTGGAGTCATTTACTTATGAAAAGGGAATTGATACATGCTTAACACAGTGAAGTTTCTCATCTTCCCCTGCCAGTGTCAGATGTCTACATTTAGTTTACAGTGACCTTGTCCACAGTGGTATTTGTCCCTGGTCTTTGACCTTCATAGTAAGCATCCCAAAACAAATTGCAGATCTTATTTCTAAGAAACTGTAAGTGGATTACCCTTTTATTATTCTTTTTTTCCTGCGTGCTGCTTGATCAATAAGCATAGTAAGGTGCTGGTGTGTGATTAGAACTTACATAGTTTCAGATGGGTATTACAGGCAATAAATGCTACATAGAGAAATGCCTGAGAAGATACTAATGATGGTGCAGCCTTCATTAGTAGTTTCTGGATGGAGCTGTTATGTCAGAAGAAGGTGAATTTTATTCTGGAACAATTAATGTTAAAATATGTGATTCTCAATTGGATGTATTTCTATCCAGGAATATGTTTTGATACTTTGTTTTACAGTACCTGCTACGTCAGCAGGATTTCCATTGAATTTTGCAGCACAAAGTCCTATCTAATAACTTGAAACAAATTAAAATTGTTAGCACATGCTGTATTTATACAGTACATCATCAAGTTCCCACAACACTTCTTTTAAACCTTGTTGTATGCTTCAACCTATTTTGCATGGGGACTGCAGTCCGTTTGACTAGAAATGAAGCTGCTAATACTGGCTTGTTTAAAAATAAAGCAGTCAGTTCCTTGCTAATAAATAAGTAGTTTAAGAGTAGGAAAACAAGGTGTTTCAATAGTTACCTACTTTGAGTCTCTACTGAATTGATATTAACTGTATTAGCAAAGTAGTCAAAGCTTAGACATAGATATGCCTAAATAGATTAAACCTGCATTTTTTTTTCTGGGGCAGGTTGCTGCCGTAGTTTAATTCTTATTATTCATACAGGCTTTGTTTAGGGAAGCTTGTATCTTAGAGCTTTCAAACACATTTTTTTCTTTTTTTAAAAAACTTTCTCTAGTAAATTTCAGGGAAATAATCAGATGAACCTTAAATTTAAAGACTAAAATAAACGGTGGGATTTTAAGATATAAATGGATTTTCTAGATAATTATAGACTATAATCAGCTATTATTATATTATATACTTAATGTTGTTAGCATGCTGATAAAACAAGAAAGTGGTATTTGGCTTCCTTCAAGATGTTTCTAAAATACTTCTGTGCTGAGCCTGATTTCAGCATTACCAGCACTTCTATGTGGTCACCACAGCATCATTCCCAGGAAGAACTGGCTTTTTAATGCCAACATTTTATATCTTTCATTATAAAGGACCAAAGACAGTTGTTGCCCTTAAGATTTTTTTTAAAAATTATTTTATTTAGCCCTGATGCAATTTGTTGAAACCCTAGAATAAACACAATTTTTGCCATCCATGAAATGATTACTGTTCATTAGGAGGCAAGATGTTGGAATTAGCTACTGTGAAATTCAGCATGGAGTTTGTCTGTTATGTGGACTCTTGTCTAGCAAATGCTGCTATGGAGCCTTTTGAATTTAGTTGAGTTAGCAGGCCCTGTGTGNCTGTGTGGGTATTTTTGATTTGTTTTTTTTTTTTTTTTTTATGTAGAGTATGTCCATATGGTAGATACCAAGCTGTGGGAGATCAAAAGTCAATTTTTCCATTTAGTGTATAAATAGCAAGAGTTAAACAAAATTGGATGAATAGCTGGGTTAAGCATATGGCATATGTTCAAATCTGTTATCCCATTCTTGAAAGTTCATTCTCGTCTTCAAGAGGACAGAGGACAATAGAATGAATCAGAAAAATGTTCTAAGTATGGGTAATTAATCAATTTGCTAAACGTTTAAATTATATCACAGTTGCTGATTTTACAGCAGTTAATGGGATTGTACTGTGATTTTACTCTTGTTTACGCATCATTTAATATTTGGAATTTTTTGTTTGTTTTCAGCAGTCCTCAGAACATCCCAGCATGTAGATAGGGTTTCTGTACATCTTCAGGGTCACTAGGTATGTGATGTAAACTGTACTGGAAGTAGCATTGGGAAATCCAGTCCTCACTCCTAATTTTAGTAGGGTATGTGTTGTTAAGTACAAAATCAACCTTAAGACATCAGATTTCCTTGTTCATTACAAGCTTTTTACTTTTGTGTCTCCTGGTTAAATTGTCACAGCTGTCAGCATGAGTAGTGTCTTGGAAAGCTTGCCAAGTGACAGGCATCTTGCAATTCTAGGGAGCATTCTAGGAACACCTTTGTGACCTTGCCTTGTTTCCATGGTGCAACCGCCTTGGAGCACGTGGTTGATACCACTGGTGTGTAGGCACATAGCACTGCTGTACTCAGGCTGTGCCTGGGTTCAGTGAGCAGTCCACCTGCTTGGTTTTGGGGTTTGAA
This sequence comes from Hylia prasina, assembly GCA_013397195.1. Lineage (NCBI taxonomy): Eukaryota > Metazoa > Chordata > Aves > Passeriformes > Sylviidae > Hylia > Hylia prasina. The sequence continues at coordinate 134,981 of VYXD01001857.1, read as the reverse complement.
CATCCATAGTGCTTCTTCTGTCACTTAAGGCTTGCCCAGGCCTACAGGTTCTCTTGTTTTTCCTGTTCTACACCTATAAATTGTTTTTACTGTTGTTTACCCGTTGCTATGCTTACTATATTGACTGACATAAGGATCCTGCTGTCTGTATTCTTCAGTGTTTTGACTTTTTTCTTTTCAGAAAGCACGTGGTAATAATTTTGTCAGCTGCTCTGTAATATTACCTGGTCTTTGCTGTGTTTTGGGGCTAGAGGGAACTGAGATGTAGCATGGTAGTAGCACCATATTGGGGCTCTGAGAAGGTGTGTGCTGAAGTAATGCTGCTCTTCAAGTTGTTTTCAAATAATGTGCCTGGTGCCTGGAACGAGTCAGGAGAGCACTTGTGTGCTTATGAGTGAGCCCACTGTATCACAGGATGCACTAAAAGCTTACAAGAAAGAGCAGCATTCTTGGAGATAAGAAAGAATCTTGCCCTGGCACTGGAGCAGAACAGGCAGAAAAGCAGCTAGATCAGATAACTGTCTTGAAACAGATTGCTTTTTCTCTAATACCATGCTCTTTCTTTAGGCTTGTCATTCATGCTCAAAGTTTTCATCAAAACCATGTCAATCACTGTGTCTCACTTCTAAAATCAAGGATTAGTGATTTCCCACCCCCCTTACAAAATGTAGCAACTCTTTGCAGCTTACTGCTCCCTTTAGTTGCTGGAAACAATTTCTGTCTTTAAGTAGAGGAAGAATGTATTCCAAAAGAAATTGTTCAGCTGAAAACAAATACATCAGTGTTTTTAATGCATAGTGATCTGAATATATGTTGATTAGTCATTTGTTACTCATGAGTAAATGATAAATCTCTAACATGTATACACTTTAAACTTTGATATGCATGCACTTGCCCAACAGTGGTAGAATAGATTGATGGAATTCATGTCAATCCATGAAATTCTTTCTTGCGCTTTTTGTGTCATATGGGCTACTGTATGCATTGCAATGAATGACGTTTATTATAGAAATAAAATGATGGTTGAAAGTATCACTACTTAGGATCCTAGGGAAAAATGTAGGGGCAGTACTTGCATATATGCAGAGGACTGGGATCAAATGAAAATATCTGCTTCTTTGTGATGCTGTTTTTTTTCTAACTTTTTGGAAAGGGGTTTGTGTCACTCTGTAAATGAGGTCTCTCAAACTAGTGTTTAGATTATACATTCAGGCCTCTGTTACGTTCAGTGATTCTTCTGTGACTGTAAGTTCAGAGAGTTGTTTTTACTTTAATTATGAGTAGGTCATTGAGGATGTTACTTGCTGAGATCTTGCCAAATATTGTAGCCTTGACTTGGATAATGAAGGTGTTTTTCTTTTTCAAGCTCTTCATATTTGTTAGACTTGAATTGTGTAGTGGATTCTTTTTAGAGATTTGTGCTTTAAGGTACTACTTCCCATGACTATGTCAAATCCTTGAGATGGCAATCCAGGAAATTTTACCTGAGCTAACTTTAAAATATCAAGATCTGTTTTCTTAATTTTGTGTTTAGAGTTTCTTTTTCCTTCACCACTGTTAATCTTTTTGCTTTTACAGAGCTGTTATTTTTTTGTGTTGTTTTCCCAAGTACTAGTGAGCAAGAACACAGTGAAGAACCATACAGTGCACATCCACCTTTTCTGTTTGGCTCTACCACAGCCTTTGTCCGTGATTGTGCTCCCTTACTTATGGGGCCATACCAACTGAAAATGTATATAGTGCAGACACTCTGCATGTGAAAAGTGTTGTGTAAGGGGGTACTGCAAATGTACCATTCTCCTGTATCACTTTCCTTGCTTGGATCTTAGCAGAGTTCTGGGGTGTGAGTTCTGTCATGGAGTCTACCTCTGGTTGCCCTCTTCTCACAGAGGTTTCTCAGTTTAGACAAACGACCTGTAGCTCTTCTCCATGAGGAGGGGAATGAGCTGTAGCTCTTTGTGGATCCTGAGAATCATAAAATATCCTGAGTTGGAGGGAATCCACACGGCCCATTGACTTCAGCTCCTGGCTCTGCACAGGATCAGCACAGGTCAGCGTTGAGATGCAAGTGATGCCCAATTCTAAACCCAGAGGCTGAGAATGGTCTCTCTGTCTTTGGTTCTCTTGTTCATGAGCAATCCTGGGGAAAGGCGGCCTGTCAGTACAAGGCTGGGTTTGGTCCGTAGGTTACAAATTGAATACTCTCGAACTACATCAGATTCCGGGTAAGAGAGTAACAGTGTAAACTACTGAGGGGGCTTATATACACTGAGTTTTTGATCTATGTTGTGCAGTTACTTGAGATTAACATATTTCTTAAGTTTGCCTGCATAATCTCATCTTTGGCTTTATACTCTGTATACTCTATTTGCCAAACACTGTTACTGCCCTAAGCAGAATTACAAAGAAATTATATATTTTGAGTGAGAAACCTGGGAGCAATGTTCTCCTAAAATCAATGTTATGTTTGAATCAGTGAACTATTAGATTTTAAGTTTTGTATTAGAAGTTTCTAAGTTGTTATTACAAAATGTAATAAGTTTTTCTGTGATAACTGTGTGTAATAAGATCTTGTTATAAACTCAGGGTGGAGCAGGTTGCCTAGGGAAGCTGTGGATGTACCATCCCTGAAGGTGTTCTAGGCCAGGTTGGATTCAGCTCTGAGCAACCTGGTCTAGTTGAAGGTTGCTGCCCACAGCAGGAGGGTTTGGAATTAGATGATCTTTGGGGTCCTCTTACAACCTTAACCATTCAAGGATGATTCTATGAAGGTGAAAACATCAGCGATACCAACTGACAAGTTCTAATGACTTTGAGAACGATACCTTCCTTTTTGCATCTAGTCTTGCCTTTAGTTTATGATGCCTTAAGACAAAACAATTTAGGACTGAGCAGTGAACTGTAAGTCTAAATATGAGAGCAGGAAGTTTCTGAAATCAGTCTTTCTAATTATCAAATGCATTAGAATTATGTAAGCTGTCATGCAGAACTCTTTGGAAGACAATGTGTAAGAAAAATAGTTGGCAGGAAAATTAAATAAATTTTTGCTTTACTTACATAAAACCCTATCTTCTAAAGTATTCTTGACCTGAAGGATTAGAGATCTACAAGCAGGTAAAAATGGATGTGCTCAATGTATATTGCTATTTGAATTTACTTAATGACTTTCTCGGTGTGTTCAGAGAGTCACCGGGTGATTGAGGATGGAAAGGACCTCTGCAGGTCATGGGTCCAGCTCCTGTCTACTCAGGCATAGACACCTAAACCACTTTGCCCAGAACCATGTCCAGGCAGCTTTTGAGTCTCTCCAAGGATGGAGATGCTAAAACCTGTCTGTACAGCTTCTGCCAGTGCTCAGTCATATTCTCAGTGGAAAAGTCTTTCCTGATTTTTCAGTCTGTGCCCATTGCCTCTGGTCCTGGCACTGGGCACCACTAAGAATAACTTGGTTTTGTCCCCTTTGCACCCCCTTCAAGTATTTATGTAAATTGATAAGCTTTCCCCAAGCCTTCTCTAGGCTCAGCCATCCCAGGTCTCTCACCCTTCTCTCATCAGCCCTGTAATCATCTTCCTGACCCTTTTATGACTCTGCAACATATTCATACATCTTGGGTACTGGGGAGCCCAGACCTGAGCACAGCACTCCAGGTGAGGCCTCACCACTGCTGATGAAAGGGGCAGGATCACCTCCCTCTCCCTGCTGGCAGCACTCCTGCCAATGCAGCCCAGGATAACCAGTAACCTGTGCTACAAGGGCACATTGCTGGCTGATGCTGATCTTCATGTCCAACAGGTTCTTTGCAAAGCTGCTTTCCAGCTGCTCATTCTGGGATTGTGCCTGATCTGAGTGGTGCCTGGGGCTGTTCTTACCCAGATGCAGGTCTTTGCACTTTGAACTTGATGCCTGTCAGCCCATTTCTCCAGCCTGAGGTCTCTCTGGCACAGCTGTCTGCTGTATCTGTCACTCCTTCCTGTTTTGTGTCATCTGCAGGCTTGTTAAGGGTCTAGGGCAGGACAGGTGGTTAATGAAGATACTGAACAGGATGGGACCTGGTGTTGATCTCTGATGTACACTGCTACATACTGGCCTCCAGCTGGGCTTCATGGCCTCAGTCACCACCTTCTGGGCCTGGCCATCTAGCCAGTTTTCAGTCCACATCACAATCTTGTCAGCCAGTCCATCCTTCATCAGCTTCTCTGTGCGGATTGTGTAAGGGCCAGTGTCAAACAGACAGCCCATTTGCTCTCCCATCCCAGTGAAGCCAGTCCTTTCATTGTAGAAGGCTCCTGGGTGCTCAGGCATGACTTTCTCTTTGTGAATCCGGGTCACCCTTCCTTCAACACACCTTCAGGTTTGTTCCAGCACCTTCCCAGGGGTTCAGAGATTATCAGAGCCTTGAAATCTCATGAATGGACAGTTAACTTTATCATCTTATTGTAGGTAGTGGACAAACTGAGCAAGTACATCCAAAAGCAGAATTACTACAGAAGTAGTAACTTTTTGGAATTAAATGACATAGATCTCCTTTTGAGAGAGTCTGGCATGTAATTGAGTCTTGGATAAAGAAAAATCCTCTCTTTTGTTTGGAAACCTCCTGTGTCAAGGTTATAAACTCAGTAGAAACATGGTAATGAAATGCTGTTGTATGTTTGTTACATATTTGGATAATGTGTCTTTGAAGCACAATGGGTGCTACTAAGCAAAGGCACCTAATAATAGTTCCTGTGCTTGTGCACAGGGTCTGCTCTACCTTGAGCAGCGTTACAGTTGCATGTTTCCTGTGATGCAGGAGTTTGTATGTAATCTGCAAGTGTGTACACACATTTATTTTTAAAAGATGCATAAAATATTATAGCTTAAAAAAGGATAAGATTATCTTTTACACACTCACGCCCTCATGTATGTTTATGAACTTATTTATGTCTTGCCCTTCTCTAAAAGGGGAAAATCACTATATTAGACTTTCTCAGTCTTTGTGCTTCTTCTAAAGGAAGAAGTGGAGTCTCTCTTACCTTTGCATCAGATGAAGCTATGCTAGGAAGGTTGTCATGCCCTTCTATTGTCATCTGTGATGCTGTGTGTGTACTTCAGTCACATGCCAGTTGTACAGCTGTAATGCTGTAAGCTGCTTACACATTCTTTCCAGGCATCTGCCCACATCACACACACCTTTGGAGTTGCAGCTATTAATTTTCATGTCCTTTAAGGTTAGCTAAAACTTAAAAAAATGTCTTGCTATGCTCCTAAAACCACTACAGCACTTGGATCATTTTTAAAAAAGTTATTTTTAATAGTGTAGAAAATGAGAACTATTTCTTGTATCCTCTTCTGACAGATACAGCATGTGTCACTTGGATTCTGTGTTCATATTTCTTATACAGCCAGCCTTGGGAGAACATGATGGAAGGACAGGCAGCAATCTAGGATGACAGGAATTCAGGAAGACAGTGAAAACTAAAGGGTTGGGTTTCTGACAGGCATCTTCTGAATCTTGCTGAAGTAATGTAAGATGTTACCGCCTCTGAAAGAGATGGTAACCAACTCTTGCCAACAGTTACTCTGCTCTAACTACATCCTACCATTTCCCTAGCAGGGTAGCAGAACACTAGTCATGGAATCACAGAGCAGCCCAGCTTGGAAGGGACCTCAAAAGACGATCTGGTCCAACCTTTCCTAGGAAGGGGGACCTGGATGAGACTGTCTTGCCCTGTCCAACTGTATCTTGAAAACCTCCAGCAATGGTGGCGGTACCATGTCCCTTGGTGAGATTGTTCCAATGATCAGTTGTTCTCAAACGAGCTCTAGCTGCAGTGACTTGATAGTATGCCTCTGCACCTTCAGTGGTGACTGAAGTGCTGTACTGGAGTCGGGGAGGGAGACAGAGCAAGAGTTCCCTTGTGCTGCTCTCCTCTGCAGGAGGCTGGGCCAGACAGCTGTGGGTAGTGTTGTCTGAAACTACTGACACACAGGTGCTGGGGGGGCTGGTGTCAGTGCCCTCAGAACTCTTTTCCCAAAGTTTTCTCATTTTAGGCAACAAAACCACAGCCCATGAGTTACAGTAGTTTTTTTAAATAAAAACTTCAGCTCTTCTGTGGTTTAATTTTATGTGCAGTTTCATTGTATTTTTCATTAGCAATATAGTATGTAAGGAAACAGAATGAAGATACAATATCACCTTGGTTTTGCAACCAAGAGGGATTATTATACTTGCTTCCTGATAGGTATTTTTTTTCCTTAAAGATCATAGAATAGTTTGGATTGGAAGGGACCTTTAAAGATCCTCTAGTCCAAACCCCCTGCAATGCGCAGGGATATCTGTAACTGAATCGTCCATTATGATGTTGAATGGTTCCAGGGATCTACTGTTTCTATGGGCAATCTGTGCCAGTGTTTGACCATGCTCATCATAAAAAAAGTCCTTTAATCTGATATTAAGATACAACGGTTTTTATTTTTTTTTACAACTGTTGCAGAAATTGCTTTAATGAAAGAATAACAGGTTGCTGAAAACTTGTATTCACTCATTTTGCCAACATATTTTAAACTGTAGAAGGTTTTGAGAGGAATTTTGGGCATCTTTGTTTAAATGAGTTGCTGAATGTGTAGTATAGTTTCTGCAGAGTAAAACTGGTGTATACCTGCACTTGGGATTGTTTTGGAATCTGATATTTCTAAGCCAATGTCCTGGCCCCTGTAGTGCAGAGTCTGAGTTTCTTGCTGCTTTTTATTAGACTAGCAGTTGCTTGTTACTGATTCTCTTTAAATAAGATCAAAATCTTGCATTTGTGTTTTTTTAAAAGGTAATAGGGGTAACTTAGTGGTAGATAGTGGTAATCCTCTCTTTGGAAAAATACAGGAAATTAGATCTGAGTATTTTGTTTGAGTGTGTGCGTGTCTACACACACACGTGTGTTCTGAATATCTTGTTTGCCTTTGTGTGTATGTGTGTGTGTATACACATAAAATTTATCAGTATAGACTTGGTTTAAGAAGATACTGGAATAACTGTCAAATAGGACCCAATTCACTTTTGTGTTTTAAAATTAACAGGTTGTTTCAGTTCTGCAGTTAATAGCAGATCATTAGTTTTCAAGAACTGTGCCAACTATAATGTTGGGAGACTTAAACACACATGAAAATCACTATTGATTTTTTGCTTTTAGGCACTGGAATATTTTATATTTGCTGACATAGTAACAGCTTTAAATTCTTTTTCTTTTGTGTAAGTATGTATATATACACATATGTATATTAAGGCCAATATTAAGGATGCTTTATTTCTCATTTGTTTCTTTTTTTTTAACTGTGTGATGCAGTAGTACAATTGTTTTGAAGCAAAACCCCTTACCCAACTGCTTAGTGGGTGCTGTAGGTGAAATACTGACATTTTCAGTAGTTTGCTTAGTGAGCTGTATTTAAACTTATCAACAAATAAAACTCCTCTATTGTAAATCACTCAATACAGACAGGATTGTTGTTGAAAGAAATGGGTAAAACTAATAGGTGGGTTAATTCCTTAATCTCTTGATAAGCTATCACTGTAGTAAAAGCTGATTTATTGCTACCTCAAGGCATCCAGTTGCATGGCTTTATCATCAGTTCTATTACTTTATCTAATAAATTATGGAAGGATGAAGTTGAAATCTTTGTGAGTTCCCAGCACTTGTTTCTGTGAATTAACATAAGTGATTTTTCAGTATAGGAAAGCAGAACATAAGCATGTATTTAAAACTGAGACTATGTTGGAATACTTTCCCTTTCTAGGTCTTGGTTATTTGCTTATTATAATTTTTTTCTTTTTTTTTTTTCTTTGAATGTTGTTAATCTATTGGATTATCCCAAGAACTGACATTTTCCTTTCCAAATGGGTGCTGTTCAAATCAAGGTGCAGAGAAGGAAAAAAAAAGGCTAGCTGAGACTCCCACAAGGCGAGAACTCCTAACATGCTTGCTTTAGTGTTCTCTCTTGTCCATATGGTAGGATGGGAAATGTGTTTAATGTCTGGTAATTAAGGAAGTCAAATGGAAAAAAAAATAAATCTAAAGGTACTTGTTACTTACTTAGTGTTTGCTAAACAAAGCAGCAAAGCTGTCATTCATCATTTTAAGATTAATTACAAGTTGATGCAGTAATAATTTTGTTTCTGTACAAAGCTTTAAATCACTGGCATAATTAAAACAGAGCTGAATTTGGACAACACATTTATATTAGTATCTTATTAAAATTAATTTAATCATAAGAATTCAATACATGTTGAGTCTATTATGTACTTTTTTTTTCTATCTAAAAAAATACTATCATACAATTCATACCAAATTTTAGTCTAATCAGGAATAACCTTTGTATTCTTCAAAATTTGTGTTTCTGCTGTGCTGCTGATGCTCAGTAACTTTAGAGCAGAAAACACTGGGAAAGATGCAAGTTCTACAGAGAGATTACTTTTATTATGTAGCAAGGAAAGTGGGAAACAAAACATGTCACAAGGCAATTGGAGAAGTTTTGTTATAAAAAAATAAAGCTCAACACAAAGTAACCCCGGAGCACTGACTGTGTACTACCGTATTTGGCTTGTAGTTGTCAAACTGATGTAAACTGTGTTCATACTGTTTGAGAACAGACCTGTCTATAATGAGCATGGAATCAAGAAACTGACACAAAATTGAAATTGGGAAAAGGAAATAGTTTTACCCAATTTCTGGTCTCCCCACTGAACATTTTTGCCATGTCTTGACTGTACCACATGGAATATTCCAGTTGCAAGGATGTATGTAATCAATAGCTTTTTGCAGTACTAATGTGAAAACAAATACTTGGAGATCTTAGTTTCTTTTTTTCTTTAAGGACCACTACACCAGGAGAGACTAAACTTCTGGCTTCTGAAGTCTATGATATCCTTCAGTCTTCCAACATGTCAGACGTGGACAATGCGAATGAGATGAATTATCGGCGGCGGAAAGCACAGTTTTTCCTCGGCAGCACAAATAAACGTGCCAAGACAGTGGTTTTGCATATAGATGGCCTTGATGATTCGGTAAGGAAACCTTCAGAGTTTGTGTAAATAAAGCATGCTGTACTGAGATTTATTTTAACCCCAGAAGCCCAGTCAGGCTCCTTGTGTGGCATCATCAATTGGCAGCAATTTCTGTGAATTGTATTTTGAAGCATGAGATATGTATGAAATCTTGCATAAATTGAGCTTACTCAGAACACGTAAAAAAGATGTTTTAAGGCAGTTTTTCAAGAAAGAATAGAATAAACAAGATGCTTTCAGCCTTTTTCATCTCTTGTGGTTGTGTGTGTTTATCTACAAAAAGTTTCCTTTTAGTTATGAGAGATTTCAGACACTAGGGCTTTTATTATTCTTAATTTAGAAAGGCTGTATTTTCTTTGAGTTGGCTTTGCTGCATCTTTTCATTGTCTGTGAGATCTTTTCTACCGTAGTGACCAGAATGGCATTTGAATTAATGAGGTCTCACTGAGTCTTTATGTAATGTCAGAATAACTTCTACAGATTTATCTACCATACCCCTGTAGATAACACCCCAGGGCCATGTTTGCCTTTTTACGGCTGCCAAACAGCATGTAGGCTGTTTAAGCATGTTATCCACAAGTGCCCTCCGGACTCTGTATCTTTCAGTTTTGTACCCATTTTAAATGATCAAACCTGATCCTTTGCTTTGTTGCTTTGCATTCTGCCAAGTAAGCATGTCCACGGGCCCAGTTTACCAACAGCATATACCCACTGTTCTGTTTTCATAAGACCATAGTTAATTCCTTTAGAAATAACATGCTGCTCTAGCTCACTTTATACAAATATTTTTTACAGTTTTGGCCTTCCAGCACTTGCTTTAACTAGAAAGGCAGTGCTTTGTCAACACCATTGGCCTTTCTATTCTGTGAAATTTTTAAAATTCAGTCCCATAGGTTGTTGTTTTTAAGCTTGTAGTTGATTTGTTTGTTCACAGGTATCTCCAAGCAAGAAATTTCATCCACTTCTACTTCGTGAGTTTAGATATTTTGCCTGTAGAACAGTTCTGTCTTAAAAGCATGTCTTTGTTTTCTTCAACAAATGGAACATAGCAATATTTGTGGAGTTTTCTCTCTGCAGTGCTGAGGTAAAGGTATTATGAAAAAGCATAGAGTATTTAGATATTCACCTCTAGAGAGCAAAACTGCAGGTAGATCATACCAGCATATTTTCCTAGCTTGTTGTTAAAGGAAAATCTGGCTGTGCAGAGGCTGAGATAGCTGGTGTATGTAGCTCTATAGTTCATCAGATGATTAAAGAAATGTTAAGAGGTGCTCACCAGAAGTGAAGCATCCCCATAATGCTGTTTTAAATGTTATGGTAAGTTGGAACTGGGAGGGGGATTAAGCTTGTGAGCAACAAAAGCCGTTTAGTTTTATTCAATAGTTTATTCCTGACTTAAGTAGCAGAGCATATTAGGTTGCATGTATGAGTTTGAAAAGGCATAGTGGGTAAACACAGAGCTGTAGACATGGTGTGCTCAGTCACTGACATTTGTAAATGGAAGCTACTGTTAGGAATGCTTGCAGATCCTACAAATGCTTGTGGATTTCGAAACCTCAAATAGTAGATATTGATCATTTTAGGAAGAGAGGGGAAAGGTCGCTTGTTGTTTAATGTGGTGTTGGGTGTTTTAATTTTAAGATCTAATAATCAAATTTGGTGGTAAAAGTAAAAAACAAGGCAGTAATTCAGGAGTTTATGACATGCCCCTCAGTCAGTTTTCTAGTCTGTACATTTTAGTAGTATTTGTGAGGGGCATAGTAATCAGGGTTTGGTGTGTAAGGAAATAACCTAAATTTTGCCTGTGCCCATGCTTCAGGACTATCATGCAGAAAGATGTTTAGTTGTGTATTGCTGGGGTTTGTGGCTACCTGCCAGTCAAATGTCTTTTGCAAAGTGTGCAGCAAAGCTTGTGTCTGCCAAGCTGCCAGCTTTTTAAGGACTTTGTGTGAACCTTAATAAGTTTTGTCTTTTAACAAATGATTCACCAGTTATCTGATCATTGAAAGCCTCATTTCAAATTAAACTGAGGTGCCTGTGATTTACCTGGGATCTTAAGAGTAAAAAGCTGAATTCTGTCACAGAATTCCTACACACCCATGTATGAATTGATTTTTTTAGGATAAGGAACTATGAAAGTGTTGCTTCCTGTGTGCAGAAGTAGGTTTCAACTTTCACTTGTATGAGGCAGCCTATCATCTTTGCATCAAATATTTCCTTTGTATAGTAAAGGTAGCCTATCTGACATAGTTATTTTTTGGAAAATGCAAAAATGTTAGGTATTTCAATACATAAACTTACACAAATGAATCGTTTCAATATATATGATAAACTTCTGAAAAACTCCCCAAACTGCTTCAGTTTGTTCTTCCAGAGATTAAAAGAATTTAAGTTGCTTGTTGTACATACAGTGAATACTGAACTAGTGATTATTTAGTAACTAATGCAAATATACTTTGAAATAACTAATTATTTAAAACCTTGCAGGGGAAAAAAGTTAAGTATATAATTATTTTAAACATATCTAAAGGCTGTCAGTTTATTTCTGATACAGTCCATCTTTTTTTACCCCCTTCGTGCCAGCAGTTTCTCCAAGTAGACTTTAATTATTTTTGTGCAACCATCTTGTGCAAGTATTAAAAGGGAAAAAAAAAAATAGAACATTCTTAGGTCATGTAGCAGATGCAACTAGTACAGGTCAATGTAATGTTACAGCACAGTAGGTGATGTCACTTGCTTTAAACATAACACTCTGTGGGTTATCAACCAAATATTTTCCCTTTAACATAAGAATTAAACGTATGCTGTGCCATGATGTCTGTGAGCTGCCACAGATGAAGCAGCAGAAAGATACAACAGCTGCTTTGATGCATTCAGTCAGTATGGAGCCAAGGTGTCTGATAAATAGCAACTTAAACACTAACTGCTCATCAATGAGCACTTCAGTCAATCAGAACTTAACCAGAGGGGACTGTTTAGCTGATCACATGGAGAAAAACATTCTTTGCTTTTCAGCACTTTTCTCTAATTATTTACAGTTGATTCCATCCTTCTTTGATTTCTAAAGTGTAAGCAAATTTTTCTTTTGTGGCAAGAGAGTCTAATATTTGTGCAGTAAAATGTAAGTCTTAGTTTTTCTATTGTTCAACCACACTTTTGTAGCCATGTGCTTAGAGACGTACTGGAACACCTTAATAGTTAATTGTGAGCATTTTCACATGGTATGTTTTTTTAGTTGTGGGATTTTTGTTTGTTTTTCAGTCTCGAAGGAATCTTTGTGAAGAAGCCTTGTTGAAAATTAAAGGTGTTATTAGTTTTACCTTTCAAATGGCTGTTCAAAGGTGCGTGGTCCGAATTCGCTCAGATTTAAAAGCAGAGGTAAGTGCTTTGTAACCCTCCAGATCCTCACATTATTGCATTCTGTTGCACTGAGCTCTTGCTTTTTTCTGTCTATTTGTAGGCTCTGGCAACGGCAATAGCATCAACCAAAGTTATGAAAGCACAGCAAGTTGTGAAAAGTGAAAGTGGTGAGGAGGTAGGATCTGTATCTTTCTAAATACCAATTGTTACAACTCAGCTGTTTATTAAATATCAGCACCTCTGTGGCCATAACATCTGATAGTAGACAAAATTTTTTAAGTGTGAGTGCTACACATCCAGTACAAGGGGAATCAAGGATATTCTGTGTCAGGATATGAATCCAAAGAACAGTTATACAGAAATCATTGTTGAGAAGAAGGACAAAAGTACTGTAATTGATTATCTCCACAATGATATGAAAAGGGTCACCCCACAATGATGGGTTTTCTTGGTTGGAGTTGCTGATGTGCTTTTGTTTCACAGCTACTCTAAAAGGTGGTCTGTATTTACTTGATCCTTTCTCTTCCCTATTAAGCCAAAGCTTTTCTTGCATATCTTCTATGCATAGTAGGTTCCTTTCATGTTCTAGCTCTATAGGGCAATGGGCAGGAGTCTCACAATGTGCACGCTTGTCACGCTGAACACGTATATATTATATCTTTGATTCATTCTTTTAATTTACAACATTTGACATAGTTTTAATCTGTTGTGTTTTACCAGATGCTAGTTCCGTTCCAAGATACTCCAGTGGAAGTAGAGCAGAACACAGACCTACCTGAGTATTTGCCAGAAGATGAGAGCCCTACTAAGGAACAGGACAAAGCAGTGTCTCGTGTTGGGTCACACCCAGAAGGTGCAGCAAGCTGGCTCAGCACAGCAGCAAACTTTCTATCAAGATCTTTCTACTGGTGACTTGTATTTGGTGTTGAAAGACTGTGTGAATGAACCAACAAGGGGGCCAGTTTTCCATTGGTGTGGTGAACTGCCAAGTGCAATTTGCAATAAATCATCACGGAAATTTTAGATTAAGCAAATGTATGCTGCATTTTACATTTTATTGGACGTTTAGCCTGATAGGACAGGGGTCAAAGGACAGAGGCCTCCAATCAAATTGTTCCTTCATTAGTTTTCATGTAGGTTTTATGGCTTCACTTTTTAAAAATGGGTCCACTGTTATATACCAAATGTTTATGCTATACCTATAGAGCTTTAAGTTTGACTTCACGTGAAACACATGGTAGAGAGAATCCATTCAACTCGTCTCAGGGCCTCTGTGAAAGAAAATTCTTAATAGCTCCAGTTGTACATTGAATGAAATGCCCTTTTCATTTCTACATCCCTTTGGACTAACATTGTTTTGTTCAATTTTCTAGATTTTGACTCCAGAGAAAAATACAGTCTGCCTCTTTTTTTTTGCCTTTGTTTTTGCCAGCCGTGTTCACAGCCTGAGCACGAGGATCCCCTTTTGCTGTTAAACTAGAATCACTACAGACTTGAAATGTGTAACCCTTTTATGTATATTGATTTTTTTCCCAGCCTGCCCTTAACCATTGGAGTGCTTAAGATGAGAAAAAAGGGACTGAAAAAACACAAATATGTATACATACATTGTACAGTAAATAAACTAGAACATATTTGTAATGATGGGTGTGACTGACTGATATAAATATATATATACATATATAACTAATAAATACCACTGACTGCTGTTTAGGCTAGCTGGGAAGACTAGCAGAAAAAGCTGTGGTCTAATGTAGTGATGACCCATTGCAGCTCTGCCTGCAGAGAATAGAGGAATGTAGACTACATTTGATTAAAAAATGGTGTTTACTGTTAGGAAATATTTAATGGTAACTAAAACTTTAAACTTGAACTGTAAAGCAGGACAGAATGCCTCTTTGCCACAGTGCCACACTTGTAAATTTTGATTCTTTATTTTGTTTGTTTTCCCCTAACAATCCCGATAGGCAATTACTGTTTCCTCCTAATGTCTTTCATGAGACTCCCATGAAAATACATCAGCTTGGCTTAAAAACAGATGCAAACAATTGGCTTTGCCCTGTAACTTACAGACAGTATAAGTTTAAATATGTCTTAGTAATTCCTGTGAGCAGAAGTGATAATAAAAGCAAAACTTCTGTAGGTAGAGAATAACATATATCTGAGCTGTTAGTGAACACTGTGCGTGAGAGGATTCAATACACAGTGCTTGAAAAGCTGCAGTGCCCCTGCTTTGTTGCACCAGAGAAATACAGCTGAGAACTTTGAAACATGTTATAAACACCATTATACAGTGCTTTTTTGTGGTAATGTATTTGCTATAATATGAATCATATTTACCACTTGAAACTCAGAAAAGAAATTTAATGCATCAAAGTTATTCTCCAGTGCCTATGCACAAGGAAAAAAAAAAACCCACAGGCTGTCATAGTGCTAGAGAGATGCTGAGGATATGATAATGTAAAATAATAATGATAATAATAATGCAGGTCAGAGTTCACCCACTCAGTTTAATTGTCATTCTAAAAAAAAAATACAACAAAATCTTGTTGGCAGACTAGATGTCTCATGTTTTTTAATATATCTAGTTTATTTTTGATCCAGGTTTACACGCACAGATTGAAAATACAGGCTTTTCAGGGCATGTATTGCTTTAAATATGTAATGCTATTCATATTGCTGTCTAGAATGTTACAGTACCAAATGTGTTTGAAAAGTCCTCTGTTCTATAGCCATGAATGCAGAGTTTTGTTTTTCTGCATTAACATCTGTTTGCATTTGCATTACTGCACATCTATTTACTAAAAGACTACACCCTTTGGATATTAATGGTTCAATACCAGTAGGTATTACAGTTCGTTTGTGCATTCGGTCTGTAGGTGTGCTTTTATGACAGTATTGCAGCTCTTGTAGAACAGTTTAAGGCATCTGTAAAAGTTTTTGAAATACATTGTAAAATAATAAAGGATAATATAACTAAACAAAGCATGACTGGTGCCTTTTTATATGTCTAAAGAAAATCTGGTGCCGCCTGAAATGTTCTGGCATTCTTTTAAGAGACTTGTGGTTTTAGAAGTGTATTCATCTTTAATTTGGCAGAGAGGAATGCAGATGTCCAGTCATAGTGAGTCCTTTACTGTATGTCACAGCAGGGCTTTTGTATATGTGTAGAACATGCTTACATTTCAAACTAAGTTTTTTGTAAAAAGTGGGTAAGTAGATGATTCTTGAGGATATTATCTCAAATTAATTCTTAGAGGGGTTTTTTGGACATTAGCTTTTTCTTTTAATAACTGGTGCTATGTAGGTCATATTTCATTAGGGAAATTAAGAAAAATCAACACTTCTGGAGAGATTTCTTTGATGAAACTGGGTGGGGGGAAGTCATAGCACAGGCTCATTAATTTTATGCTTGTACTTTTTCAGAGGTCAGATGAAGAATAAGAAAACCCTTTTGCTCTGACCTAAGGATATGACCAAAAAAAAAAAAATTATTGCAAAATTAGAGACTTCTAAAAAGAAGCTGAACTGGGAGACATGGCACTGGTATTGTTTTGCAAAGTCGCAAAGTACTCAGTTGCCAAGGAAGTCACTGCTTATCTCATGGTGGAAGCTCCTGAATTGTCCTAGGGTTATCATTGTGTACAGCATAATGGAATAATCACTACCATGTTTCCTCATAAGAAGAGTAAATGCTGATGGGATAGGCAGAGGCAAAATTGAGGCTCATAGCTGTGCCTCTGTGAGCAGCTGTCAAAGCACTGTAAGCATTCTGCAGTACAGTGAAATACATTATACTCTGGCTTTCCCACCCCAAATCACCTATGGCTTATTCTGTACAAAAATAGCTGATGTGGTTGAGTTTTGCCACAGGCTCTGTAAGCTGCTGAGGGGGGTACTGTGTGGGGCTAATTTGGAAGAAAACACTGACTACCTAGGCAGATGCAAACTGGCAGGTGTGAAGTACTCCTGTAACTGCCTGCAACGTACAATAAAATGTGGGTGTGCCTTTTTTTGCCTCTGACAACGTTTGAGCTGTCAACTAGCAGAGTTTAAAAACCCACCTAATAAAAATTAGCAGCACCACTCCTTCCAATATTCCTTTGGCAGAAGGCTGGAACATAGAGTCTTCCCTGTTTCTTTGTCTGTACCTAATTATTCTGAGTTCCTAAAATGTTAACAACCCCTGTCTGTTAAAACTAAGGGTTGAAAACAGATATGAGAATAACATCTCAACCCTTCTCTGATGCTGATTGTAATTCTTCAGGAAAAGTTGAAAGCGCATGATTTGGCAAAAGGGAGTGAGTGGAGGGGTCACTGGAGACTTCTTCAGTGAGGTACAGCATCTAATTAGCCCCAGGGATGACTGCCTGTTGAGATTCCTGCTCTAAAGCTTAGTATAAAGCTATTAGAAAAAGAAATTGTCCTATTTGTAGTTTACAAAGGGCAGGCAATGGTCTTTGTTTAGCCTGCATTGCAGGTTTTGAATAGGGTTTGAAAAAGCTGATTTAAATTTGCAGTACTTTGCATGTATATAGATAACACATGGAGAGCAAGGTAAGATGTCACATGTGCCACATCAGACTTGCATTCTGTCAAAGTTTCTTCAAGTTACTGTTCGTTTATGTGCATGTGCACTATGCAAGTGACTGCAAGAGTCAGAGCTTCCTCTGTGGAATAAATTAAGATCCCATAGTGCAGTTAAAGTCTCAAGATACAAACATCTCAGAGGAGATGCACACTGTTAACAGATTTTTGTGCCAGTTGTCATGGTAGAAGTTGTTTATTATGTTAGGATCTGAAGGCTGCTGCTATCTGGATCAAGTTCCCAGCAGCTCTCTCTCTTCATGGCTACCAAGATACAGAACTTGGTAGCTAAATAATTTCTGCAGTGTTTAAGACTTGCCTGGTGCCTGCAGTTCAGGTTGATCAGCCAGTGCTGCTTGTGCTATTCTGACTTGTTTCTAAGGAGCTGAATAAAATCACAAGCAAAACCTAACTTCTTATGTCAAAAGCACTTCTGTGCCAGCAGTGCATGGCAATATGTCGGACTGGCATAACAAAGGTCTTTTAAGTAGCAGGTACAGAAATCTGAATGCTGCAAACCCACCATAGGACAGGAGTGGTGTTTTCGTTTCCTACCAGCACTGAGTTAAGCTGGGGGTATTGTTTGAGTAATCCTTTGCTGTTTCAAACCTCTTCCCTTTGAGGTCCTTCAGGGTCATGGCATGCTAACCCACCGGTGCAGGGAATTGCTGTGTCAGCTTCTCTGTGGGAACTGCCCCTCTGGATGTTTGCTGGTGAAAGGGGTGGGTGAGATCCCTCGTGAGCCCATAGCAGGGTGCAGCTGGCGCACGGTTCACACCTAAGATCCCACAGACACGTGAACATACGTAACACAAGGTCCTTAAAAAAGGATGTTTCTGCTGGCCTCATTTTACAGACTGCACAACAGAATCTGTTTACCCAAATTGCTCAGGAATCCTGGGAAGTGCAAAATTTTGTGAGCTGTCTCTGATTCTTAGTTCATGCTTCACTTCATAAATAAACTGAAATGCTTTCCATTTTAAGAGGGACCTTTGCACTGTCAACTTCTCTGGGCTGGAGTAGGAAAGTCAAACCTGTCACAATGAACTTTCCTTATTGAGTTATATGTTTGCTGCATCAGGATGTTGAAAGGCATGGTCAGAAGCCAATTTTCATCTCAAAATAGTTCTTACTGATTCATTGAAGTTCTCAGTAGCAAAGAACTTTTGGTAACAAATACCCTTTTGAATTAAAAAAAAAAACCCAACCAAATCAGCTATCTTTGCATATGGTATATTTCAAAAGCTTTGCACAACATGATCTATTTCAGCAGAGCTGCCTGCATAAGGTGCCCAAGGCATCTGCTGCTTTCACTGGAGTTAAAACACTGGAGTTAAAATACCACCTGACTGTGATATTTGTGCTCTTTCCAGCAATTAGTGTTACTAGTGGGTTTTAATCTTTAACATTTCTCTAAGGAGGTGTTGTCTCCTTTCTAGTCTCCCCATATACACAGTATTATATATCTTACATAAATGTGTATCTTTTTAATTACTTGTCAAGAGCATGTTTTGGTTAAACTCCCTTCCTGCCCTGCATATAGCACAGATGGAAAGTGATAGCACACCAAAGTGTCCCTTTTGTGGTGTGAACTTTTGGCCATGCTTCCTTCACTGGGCAAGCATCCATGGTGTATTGTTTTGTATTTAACTTTAAAGGGTAGGTAGATGATCCAGCACAGACAGTCCTGGTTTTGGGAAGGCTGGGAGGGAGTGGAAGGAAGCTTGAAGGCAATTGACAGGCAAAGAGACTTTTCATCTGCAAAAGGCTGCTCCTCCTGGCCAGAGGAACAGCACTAATTTAGCTTTACATGAGACTGTCTAAAGGTGAGGACTTAATTTGCATTACTGCAAGATTAATTTTTTTTCTGAATACAAACTTCAACTGCCATAATGGATTTTTGATTGTAAATCCTTGTATTATTCATATGGAAGTCCCACATTCAAGATTGACAATGCCATTCAGGTTCACAATCTCGGTATAAAATTAGAAGCTTGGGTATAAAATTAGAAGCATTGTCCTTGGGTTTCATGGCTTTGCCTCCTTTGCTACAACAAATATGTGCTGTAGTGTTTTAGCAAATAACCATTATTGTTTATACACTGTAATTCAGTGGGATGTAGTAAATGGCATATTTTAAGGAGTCTATTTCTTTGCGTATAAAATACCTGTAAAGCTTACTGAAGGTGAAGAGTGGCTACTACTTAGCTCTCAATTGTTGGCTACATTACTGAAACAATGAAGATATATCACCCACTATAATAGGGAAATAGCAGCCATTTAACATAGGTGAGCATTAACTCTGTCATTTAGGCTGCTGAAGCAATCTTATTGTTATAGTCAATGTAGCTGCTTTTGTTTCTCCATATGTGGACATGTTCTGGTGTATAAAATGCATTGCTGTTTGTAACAGTAAATTATGTGTGCTTGAAGGATACTCCTGCTGTTTAATTGAAGTTATATCCAAGTCTTTCAGCAGGCTAAGCATATATAAAATAAAGGACTGGTTTTTGAAACATTTTCACTGTTATAGCGTCAACAATGAAAATTCTCTACCATTCTGCAAAATTTTGTTCTAAGGAAAAAAAGTAAATAGTTCTTTTGTATATAAGCTTTCACTGTGAAAACAGCTTCTTGAAACATAATTTCACAGTGATTGTTATCAAATAGCTGTGTGTTACCTCTTCAAAGCTAGGAACTTGTAAATGAAAGCTGGCAATGGCTAGTTTTTCACCTGAGATGTCTCAGAAGTCATGCCCTCTCTAATATTATGTGTGTAGTTCATATTTGTGTGACTGGCTAAAGTTAAGAATGTCATATTTTGTTGTTTTCCTTTTTCTTCAGCTGTCCACACACACCACCCCCAGTATAATGAACCCCATGCAGGTAAAGCTAAATAGTCAGTTGCAATTCACTGAATAAAGAGTCTTGTGATTTTATTATGAAATTATGAAAAGGAAATGGTAGTTATTAGGGTAAAGCACCAAAAATAGCGTTAGAAATTTTAAAAATTGTAATGTGTCTACATTTTAAAAAAAATGCTTTTTTGAGACAGTGTTCATAATATACATAGGGAAGCATGATGCAGACCTGTCTGTGGAACGGAGGGATATCTGGTTAACTACAGTGAGAGCTACACCTGACTTTTATTTGTGAAGACCTTGAATGTGTAATAGTTTCCTGCATAATTTAAATTAACTGAATAGGAAGAGGAGAAGGAAAAAACCTCATGCCACAAAATGAAGTGAAACCTTGAATGTAGCCCAGCCCTTCCTGGTCCATTTCTGTCCCTCATCACAACACCACTAGATTGCAGCAGGGTCTGTAAACAGAGATGTGGGGATGAACACACCCTTTGGTCATGTGAGACTGGGACTAAGTGGAAAAATTTGTCATTCCCATTAGCTCTGAGGTACTTCAATATTCCAGTGGTGGTAGCTCATAAAGACCCAAATTCTGAAAATGAGATTTTATCTTTAGAAACCCCTTTTTGACCAGCCAAAACATTAGCACCCTAGGACCAGTGTTTCTTCTGCAAGGACAATGTCATGCTATTTTGGCTGAACAACAGTACAGTTGTCTGTGTGTCTGGCTTGCTGGACAGTTAGCCAACCATCGGGGAAGAGAGAGAGGGTGGTCTTTAAATAAATTTTCCTTTTGGAGAGCTGTAAGGATACTTAAGTTTAGCCTTCATCTATGTGCTGTGTGCCTGCCTCGTAAGAGATGTGTACTTAAATGCCATCCCTTCCTTCAGGATAGGAACACCCAAACCCAAAATGCCTCACTGAATTCTGAACCCTGAGCCAGCTCTCAGCTGCTGGGTGGTGGGTTTAGGATCATCTAAATGGATGATAGGAGGCTCCCAGCAATCTTCCAATAACTGGTCCCAGTGACTACAGCCCATCGAGTACCCACCTACTCCTAGACTGAAACGGCAGCTGGCATCAGCTACTCAACCAATCCAATTTACTTTCAGTCACACCATTACTACAACCTCCCTCCTCCATCTGTGTAAACATATGTCTTTGTTAAACACCACCATTTGTACAGGATAAAAATTGTCAATGCTGACAAAAATGCCCCCACATAATGCTGTTGTGATTGCAATGTTGTCCTTAAGCTGATTTTAAAGAAGTCTGTGAGCTGATCAACATCTTCCACTGCTATTAGTGGGAAACTTTCTTTGATAGGAATAAATAATGTAAAA
Organism: Hylia prasina; assembly: GCA_013397195.1. Classification (NCBI taxonomy): domain Eukaryota; kingdom Metazoa; phylum Chordata; class Aves; order Passeriformes; family Sylviidae; genus Hylia; species Hylia prasina. The sequence goes on along the minus strand of VYXD01001857.1, from coordinate 113,795 downwards.
ATGTTTTTTATTTCATCCATGGGAGATGTGATCTCACTTTCCTATGACAAAGCTCTTATAAGCCACTTATTAATTATTGGTAGTAGTTAGCAGTGCCACAGTAATACCCAAAGCAATGGCTATTCCATGAATAGTTTTTCTAACACTAGTGTCTTGGCAGGAACATATTTCCTTCATACTTTTCTGAGGCTGGCCCTTAAATCTGGCAGGCAAAAGTTACAAATCTGAAGAAAGTTACTGGTGATTGTTCCTTGCGCCAGCTTTTAAAAAACGTCCAGTATTGGCCTCCATAAAGGAGTTTTTCTTTTTTTCTGTAGCAGAGTGCAGTGCTACTAGGGCTGTCCTACAAAGTAAATGAATTCCAGCATAACCAAGGGCCTCTACTCTCTAAACCTGAGAATTATGAAATAATATAGAGTGGATGAGGGTATCTCTTTACACAAAGAAAGTTGCTGTGGGAGACATCAAAAGTCAAAACTAGGAACCAAACTTGGCCCCTGCCAAGGGGAGAGCTGTTCAACAAACTGGACACCCACCAAAATTGTGCAGTGCTTTCTGCTGGGCCATCTTGCAAGATGCCAGCTTGATCAGCATGAAACAGGAAAATTGGTTTGGGTTCTGTGACCTGAGCTTCTTGGCTTTTCAGGACCTTAACTCCAGACACTTAAAATTAACAGTTCTTGTCATAGAAAAAAATAAATCCAAGGATGTTGGGAGTTCCAGTCTTGGCGCAGTGTCTATCAGCATGGAGTGTGAGATCATTAAGCAAGTGAGTATTTTTTTTGTACAAACCCGCTTCTTTTAGTGCACACTTTGTTCCTTGTTTTTGTTCTTATTACAACACTCTTGTTGTCATCCTCATTGTAGTCTTTGATCCATTCAGTCCTTGTAATACTAAAGATGGAAATGTAGTTCCCACAAGAAACTGGACTTAAATTCCCTGAGGATTTAAACCAAATAATTTTGCTTCTTCCTTGTTTTATCCTGCTGTTTGGGTATGCTAGAGTGCAGTTCCATGCTTTGGTCCCATCGTTTCTGCAGCTGTGAGGATTAGGGATGCTTGTTTTTTAATGAAAATTGAGACTTTTTAGAATTGCCTTCCTAACAAATTAGGGCTTTGCATCAGAAAAACAAAACAAACTAAAAAGTTAAAACAGTTTTCCACCCTTCTTACTTTGCTAATTTCTCACTGACCTCAGCTTCATTCTGCTGTTTCATGCAACCTGTTCCTGTTTCCCTGGCTTGGTGGTTTTGAAGCATTCAGAGTCTTCTGGATTGTTTATCTTTTGCTTTGTTTTCTTTTGCCTGCTTTTCTTGCCATAACCCTGCATCTCACTTTTCAACCAGGTAAAGCAGGATAACAAGGCAGAGAGTTTCTGCCCCTTTGGGATTTGGCAAAGTGAAGTGTTTGAATCAAGTTGGAGAGGCTTGACTGAGCAGCACTGGGCCAAGATATGAGGAGGCTGTTAATATCTCACCCCACACATATTATGAAATCACAGAAATTGTCTCTGGGATGTGAAGATTATGAAGAGAAGCTGTATCACCTCCCCTCCTGGATGATTCTTGTATAAATGAGAATGTGGGATATCAGGAAACTCCTTTATTCTCTGTTTGACAGTACTGGTCTCTCCTCCTGCCAGAGGCCTGGGTGGCTGCCTGTACAACCCACTAGTGCAGGCAGGAAGGACTCCTGGACTTCTACTTCCACCAGTCCCCATATTCTTGGTAGTTTGTAGTCTGGCCTTATTTCCCAAGCTGCTACTTAGTGATTGATGACTGTGTAAATATTATGAGAGTTCTAAAGAGGCACTTTTTAGAGGGCACTTCTGATGCAAAGGGAAAACTCCCCCACCTCCTCCTCTTCCAGCCTCTGGATCTGCAGCGCTGGCTTGGCTGATGCTCCATCCCATTGGCCACACTAAACCTCCTGAAGGAGCAGTGGTAAGGAGGGACTGGCTGACTCCCCACATAAACAGATGTTTGCAGCAACACCTAAAATTAACTGAACCTTTAGAGGCCTAAAGTCCTAAAAGAACTGCATGGTCACACTTGTATCCTGCTGCATGGGAAGAGACTTTAAACTCCACTTGTATTGCACCCCAGGTGTTTGCATATCTTTCAGCTGCTGCAGCCTGTGCCCATTCCCATTACTCCTGGACCCATGTCAAACACCTGTCTTGTATCCTGGGCCTTCAGCAATGCCACTGAGGGCTGTTCCCCTTGGCTGGCAGTTGGTACTGACAGCTCTGAGATGCTCTGTCGTCCTGTTGAAAACACTTCTGCACATTAAGCAAGATGGAAAGCTAGAAGTCACAGAATCACAGGTTGGAATAGACCTCTGAGATCGAGTCCAACCTGTGACCAAACACCACCTTGTCACCTAGACCATGGCAAAGTGCCATGTCCAGTCTTTCCTTACACACTTCCATGGATTGTGACTCCACCACCCTCCTGGGCAGCCCATTCCAACATGTAATCACTCTTTCTCTAGAATTTCTTCCTAATGTCTATCCAGAAGCTCCCCTATGCAGCTTAAGACTGTGACCTCTCGTGCTCTCTGCCTGCCTGCGAGAAGAGACTGAACTCCCCCTGGCTACAACTTTCTTTCAGGGAGTTGTACAAAGACATCAGGTCACCCTTGAGCCTCCTTTATTCCAGGCTGAATTCTCCCAGCTCCCTCAGCCCCTTCTCACTGGACTTGTGCTCCAGACCCTCCCCCAGCTCCATTTCCCCTCTCT
>VYXD01001857.1:95267-110962 GCA_013397195.1 Hylia prasina | reverse complement strand
AGATGGCAGCATGGACGTGCCGATGGCTGGGAGCCGGCGGGGAGCGGGAACGGGAACCGGGAGCGGCAGAGGGAGAGAGGGAACCCGACAAGGGAGGGAGGGAGCGGGCAGCCCGCAGGGGCGGGCTGGCACCGCAGCCCCCGGCGCCTTCCCGGCTTTAGATGTCTTGCCGTCTTTTGACTCCTTTGGAATTTTTGTTTGCGTGTTTCTTTGAAATGCATTCTTTCACTTTTCTGCCGAACTTTGTGTGGTTTTCACAGATTGGGCATTACACTTTCTTTGTTCTCATTTGGGATCCCACGCTTATGTTTCTTCAGTTTTTTATTTTGTTGGGGTTTGTTTTGTTTTGTTTTAGAAAAACTCTTGGACGTGAGTTTTGTCTCTAAATAAAGACCACTGTTTATTTTTTACAATTAATTTATTCATAACTGCATATAGAGCACTACAGACGATCTTAATGACCCATGAAATGGAATAGATAGTGGGTTTTGTATGTCTGTGTGTAAATATCTGCAGATTTATGCTCTGTGTGCCACCTGCTTGAGTGACAGAAGCCTTGAGCTGATCTACCTGACAGCAGTGCAAGCACAGGATAACTTAATCCTAGTTTTATCCCAAATGTAGCCAAATCAGAATTCCGCCCAGGTTCTTTGCAGATAAATGCCCCCTTCTAGGTCATGCCTTGGTTCCAGAGCAAGGGACGTTCCTCTTGGTTCAACATCCAGAGCCACGTTTGAGGCAGGTGCCAGGTATTGCCAAGGAGTTTGTAGGTTTGTAGGTTTAGTTTGCATGAACAGCCACAGAGGCTGATGGCCAGCTCTCAGACCTGCACAGCACTTGGCTAAAGGTAACAGGTCTTCACGCAGTGCCCCATCACTGTCACTGCTTCTGGCTGACTTTAAAAGGCAGGAATGTGAGCAGTGCCTCTCTTCTTCTTCTATTCTGGTGTTTCTCATGGTGATACATGTTGGAAGAACATCCATGTAAAGGAGGAATTAGTGAGAAGCACAAGAAAGTGTTTCCTGGAAGTGGCTAAGGTTTGTCTATGTTTATTTTTCTTTCATACTGTGTTTTTCCTCATTCAGCACTGGGAGCGGGGATGGCAGCCTGGCTCCTCCCTTCCCAGAGAGAGCTGATTCCCCTGCAGGGATGGTGCCTGCACCACGAGTGCCTCCTGGCTGCTGTGGCTGTGGGGTTGGTCCAGGTGTATGTGGAAGGCTGAGTGAGGCAAAGGAGACGTCTGCACCCTTTAGCTATGCTGGCACACCTAAAGTTGGGCCCAGGTTAATGCAGGCAAAATTTGAGCTCCAAGTTTGTTTAGAAAGCGATGCCCTTCCACTCTGTCGGGCTTAGCTTCTAAAAAATAGAGGAATTAACTGTGAAATTACAGGAAACTAGTACCATTGTTATGGAAACAATTAATACAGAAGGGGCATTTTAATTTAGAACCTAGAAGATCTTTTTCACAATGCCGTGTATGCACTTTATTCCAAAGGACTGAAAGCAGAGACAAGTATTTTTCCCTGTTGTAGGCCCTATTTAAAATGTATCACTGGAAGATCAGTTGACTTGGGCATGGATGCAGGTATGTGTAGGAGAGAGAAATGTTGTGCATATTCATTCAAAAAGGTCTTCTTGTTACCTGAATGTTTCTGAATAGACAACAGTCTGTTTATAACTTCCTCCTGCCACCCACAGTGCATATTCATTATCATAACCTATGTTATATATAAGTGAAATTTCATAATATTTCTGCAGGTATAAAGGCTTTGATATTCTAGCAGTGTGGAATACGCAGGACATGTGGTCATGGTTATTTCCCTCATGGGACCTTTCCAACAGAAGTCAGCTTGGTTTGTGGCCACAGCTGCTGACCAAGAAGACCTGCCCACAGAAATTCCAGCAATAGCTTTGTGTTATGGTCCTATTTGACCTTGTATCAGACTCTGGTTCTAAGTGCAGCTGAAGATGTTGCTGTAAAGTCTACTGATGTTTGTGTCATGATTAAATTCCCTTCTCATGTCTCTAGGATACTTCCTTGAAAAGAGTCTGACATAGTAGTAGAACGGACTGCTTAAAACTAGGAGTCCCCTCAGTGAAATAAAATATAAGAAATGAATAATGCCATTTAAAAGTGGATGATGACACTAGTATTCCATAGAGAGAGAAGCAATAAATGAAAGTTGTGGGTGTTACTGACTATGCTACCAAATATTTTCATACCAATTAAAATGTAGTGTCACTAGAGATGTTTTCTTCATAATATGAGACAGAAGTACAAATACTGACTCAGAGAATGACAGTGGGGAAATGAGCTTGTTCCACAACAGATGTATAACAGCAGAGAAGCACGTATAGCAGAGTGATTCAGAAAAAAAAAAGGCACAGTATTGCTTGTTATGGAAATGACAGAATTTGAGGTTTCTGTTGTGGGGACAGAAAAGAGAACTTCTCCTGACAGTCAGTCAGAAATGAGAATTCACTCTAGGCCTTTAGAAATGTTCCAAATGGCAAGGCCTCATGGTGAGCCTAGATGGTTGTGATCCTGTGACTGAGTGTAAATCTTGGGGGTTTTTTTATCTTTTCAAAGTAAGTGAAACACAGTTGTTATATGAAATCCTCCCAATTTACTATGGGATATTTTGTCCAAAATGAGGTTTGCACTTTGAAGCTCAAGACTTGGAAAGTCTCCTGTGACTTTTGTTCATACAGTATGGACATAATCAACAGGAAATTTAGGGGGGTCTGAATTCCATTTGGCTTCAATTGGACATGTTTCCAAGGTGCAATCATAGAGGAAAAAATATGTTCATGTCAGTCTCTGTGTTGTCCTCTTCACAGCATACATTCAACTGTTCAGTGCACAAAGACAATTAGTTCTTTGTTTTTGCCTCTTGCTGTCTTACTAGTAAGAGGAAGAAGCAACAGTGGGAACTGAAAACAGGAACAAGCTATTGAAGAGAGGCATTTTGTGAATCCAGAAGCAAAATGAGCATACTTTCATTAATATTTTAGCAAAACTGGATTCTTTCTCCAATTAAAATAATGCTATAAAATATCATTGATCCAACATCTGCTGGATCTTCATTAGTTTAATTGTTACAGTTAGATTTCATGGAATTTTAGTGGCAACACTTAAAACTGAAGTAAAGAGGATGCTTTTTCTACAAATACCTTTGTGCAATAGAAACTTGCGCCAATTTCCTGGTGGTGTTTGTGATGCTACTTTAGGATTAACTCTCGTTGTTTCTTCTGTGTCCAGGTAGAAAAGTTCTTTGTTGTGGACAATAATTTTGATTGGTGATCCCAGGGCTATGTTCCCTGCTGTACCTGTGTGACTTAGGGAGGTCATTCGATGTTTCACCCTTTAGCTCTAAGATGGGTTTTCCCTCTGTGTGGTCAATGACAGTGTTCCAGACTGGATGTAGCTGCAGAGGGAGCTGGATGCTCTGTGCCACCTCAGCTGAGGTACACACACCAAACAGGGAAACACCGGTTGGAGGGCAAAGCCCCTTGCAGCAGTGATCCCATTAAGACCACGCATACCAAAATGAACACATGTACATTTATGCAGAACCCGTATCAACTCCTCAGACTTGTGTCTGAGGATTTATTAAAGGTTAATCTACATCTTTTTTTTTGGTTTGTTTGTTTCTGCCTCAAATCCCTGCTAATTGGATCAGACCAGTCTTAATCTTCTTCTTTACAATTGACCCTTGAGATGATTAGACACAATAGGTACTTCTAGAGACAAATCTTTTTAAGCGACTGCAACACTAGCAACCTCCATTGTGGGCCTGATATTTCTGGGTGTGAGAAATTTTCCCTTGGGAAAAGGTTAGTGGCTGCTAGCAGGCTAAAATCTCTCAGATCCAGAAATATCAGGCCCACACTCCATAGGAAATATTCCTCCCTTTATCATCCTGAATGGTTATTTAGTGTCTAACAGGGATAAGCAAATGATGATCTTGATGCTGAGGAACATGAATTCCATTGGTGTGACTGTGTACCCTTCACGTTTTGAGCAGAGGAAAAGGAGGATGATCACACAGCTCTCTCAGCCTCTCCCTCCTTTTTTATCACTCATGTCTTCCTTGCACCAGAAGTTCCAGAAATAGTGTTTTTAAGGTATTCTTGTGAGTTAAGGTAAAACAGATGGGCTGAGATCTGGAGATCCAGACCAAATCAAGATGTTATGAGAAGTCAGGGGGAAAGGGAGACAAATAGCTACCACTGGGTGGCTGAAGGAGGTGAAGTCAGTGCATCAGGATACCTCAAATAATGTTAAAGATAACAGGATGATGTGAAGTTATCTGTAAAATCTCAGCATTACTAAGTTCGGGAATGCTTGGTTAACTTGATGTACAATCAACTGCAACTTGGGGAAAGCAGGAGTCATTAGCTGCTCTCAATTCTCTCTAGACATACTTAATTTCACTATCAGGACCAACTGTTTTGTCACAGTTTCCTCTTACTTAGAATAGCTTGTGAGGTTCAAGGGTGCTACTTATAGAGTATCAAAGTAAATACATCGAAAAGAACATCAAACATTGCCAAAAATAGGGACAGGAAGTTCAGCCTTATGGAGCTGTGCAGTAGTGGTATACAAAGAAATGTCAGAAAGGACAAAAGGTGGGGCTTTAATGCATTTCTGTTCAGTGCACCACAATCCAACGGCATATCTGCAACCATTAAAATATACAAACACCTTAAAATAATGTAGAATCAAAAGAAACTTAAACTGACCTTTGACTTGGGACACGAGGAGATGCCTGAGATGGAGGATGGGATATTAACATACAATTATTGCTCCTTTGGCTAACTTTGTGCCTGGATGAAAGAGATTCTCAGAATACCAGTCTCATTAACTGCTTGCTGATAAGCTGTCTGACTGCTTGCTTCTCATTCGGCTGGGAGACAATTCGTTTCCCACTGCTTGGCTTGAAATGCTGAACAGTTGAGCTTATTATTTTTTATCAATATACCACCAGTGGCCTGAAGACCCTTTCACTCAATACCTTCTCTTTTTAGAGTCTTTCACAAATGCTGCTGCTCTAGCTTGCACAGCCATACATCACAGGGTCGGAGGTCTTGGGCTCACATAGGGACAGGATTTTAATAAACATGGAAAGCAACACTAAGCTGTCAGCAGGGCGTGTGCCAGTGTGGAGTTGAGTAAGGCATAACACAAGTGAAACCCTTTAGATTCAGACTCTTCATTACCCTTTGCAAAAGCAGAAATAGAACCAATAGCTTGGTTGACAAGCTAGACCATGGAAATCCGTTGTATGCACGTGCACGTGTGGTTCCTAGTGTAGTAATCCAGACCTGATCTGCACAGTAAAGGCTTTCATGCAGCACACACAGATCTCATAGCCCTGCCTCTAATAGGTAGAGTGTTGGACCACTTGGTTGAAGAGTCCTGTGTATGTGTCATAATCACATAAGTTAAATTCAGCTAGCTGCTTGTAGAGCTGTCAGCCTGAATGCTCTTGAAATTAAGCTTTCACAGTTTGCCATCTGGGTCCTGTATGAAGGCAAAAATGTTTCCCATCTCTAGTACCGTGTATTAAGAGACAAAAATTGAAGTTTTCTATACAGCTGCCAAGCCCACATCTTGGTACCAATTATGGTTGAGAGTTTTCTTGGAAAAACATCCATATTACAAAAATGAATCTTTTTGATAATGTACTGGATGCATTTAGTTTAGAAGTTTATGTTATGCATGACTAGAATTGCTCGCTTCCCTTCATAACCATAGTCAGGTCTTGATCTCTTTAATCAGTCCTCATTCAGGCAAGAATCCCATTCACCTAAGTGGTCTGAAGTGTCTGGTAACTCTCCTACTCAGCCCTGGTGAGGCACATCTGGAGTGCTGTGTCCAGTTCTGGGCTCCTCAGGACAAGAGAGACATGGAGCTCATGGAGCAGGTCCAGTGAAGGGCTGCAAAGATGATCAAGGGTCTGGAGTATCTCTCTTGTGAGGAAAAGCTGAGGGGGCTGGGCCTGTTCAGCCTTGGGAAGGGACAACAGAAAGAGGTCCTCATCAGTGTATACAAGTGTCTAAATGGGGAATGTCAAGAGGATGGATCCAGGATCTTCGTGGTGCCAAGCAATAGGACAACAGGCAATGGGCAGACACTGATGCACAGAAAGTTCCACTGGAATACTGGGAACATCTTTACTACGTGGGTGACTGTGCACTGGAACAGATTGCCCAGAAAAGCTGTGGAGTTTCCCTCTCTGCAGATATTTAAGAACCATCTGGATGCAATCCTGTGCTATGTGCTCTGGGATGACCCTGCTCAAGCAGGGAGGTTGGACCAGATGACTGACTGTGGTCTCTTCCAATCTGACCCATTCTGTGGTTCTGTGATTCAGTATACAACCCTCCAATCATCAGGATACATTTGTTGATGAGATTTAATTCAGGATGGCTTTTCCCATAGACGTGATTTTAAATGACCTTAAGAATAATGTATTTATGAGTTTCTGATAGGAATGTTTTGCATCTGGTAAAATAATAGCATTTTTAAAGACATGAGATGATTGGCAAGTATTTTGTTCAAATTGTAACTGCTCTTCCACCTAAGTCTCCATTTGCATCTACAGGTGAACTAATGAATAGTCCTGTGTTTGTTTTGGTTGTGTCACAAACTCTACCTTCGTGAGACTGCAGTGAGATAAGGTCTCTTCACAGCCCTAAGGTGAAGAGGCAGGAGGTGGCTGCAGTGGAGAAATCCTGATGACAACTGTGTGCCTAGATGAAAGAAATTCTCAGAATATTAGAGTGTTATTAGCACAACTACAAAGATAGCTAGGTAGAGGGGTGAATATAGTCACTGGAGAGAGCTGGAGTAATACATTTCTGTTCCTAAGTTATAAACATAGATTTAAATCTTAAGGGTGAGGGGAAGGGTGTGTCTTGCTTCACTCTAAGCTGTCCTAGTCCCTCCTTGCAGACCTTGCAAGCTGGAAGTCTTATAGCTTTGTATAGATAGATGGGAACCAGATAAATGGATGGTTAAAGACACACTGATTTCCTGATTTTAGTTGTCCTATGGTGATGTTAATGTAGAATTTGCTTCTCTGTGTGCCAGTATGGAGCACTGACACTTCTCTCTTTCTCTTAACAGTGGTGCCACATCCTCTGCATGACATCAGGGCCTCCCTAAAGGCTCATATCTCTCTGTTTCAAGCAAGTGTCTAAAGGTACTGAAACCATGGCTGTTGTTGGGGTGTTGTGCACTTTATGATTGTGTATTGGAGATATTTTGGTAATTCTGCAAGAGGCTTCTCATTTTTAGTTAGGGAATTTGCTTATTTTATTGTAGTTTTTTTTTGTTTGTTCATTTAGTTTTGTAAATTAAAGCTTGATATTGTATACCCGAACCATACCCATAATAAAATAAATGATAATATCAGCAACTGTAGCTTCATGAGAAGAGCTACAGCTCTAGAGGTCTCTAACACATTGGTGATGGTTCTATCAGATATATTTGCATCTGGGGGAGATGCATAAGTATTTAGTGGCACATTTGTGTCTTTGCTGGTAACAGCATATTAATAAGCACTTGTCTGTTTATTAACAGGATCCTGTTTTAAATCTAAAAGGGAAAAAAAGCAACCAAGGCTTATGTGCTCAAACTTTCTGTGCTTAGCAGCAAAGAAACATATAACCAGAAGAAAGGAATCAGCTTGTGAATGAGTCTTTAATTTAAAAATAAGGCAACATCATTGCATAATTATATTTTTAATTATTTGACTAATTATTGACTAATTGACTATAATATATGAAGACAGTGTTAACAAATCATGGCTTTGGGAAATGTTTACTTTCAGGATCAGTATAACAAACAGTAATGCCAAATTGAAACATCTAGACTGCCTCAAAGCTGGATGTGATTGGTAAGAATGGCAAGTGAATCTCCTTTGATTTCTTTAATTTTTTCTTCTGCAACAAATTCTTAAAATCAAAGCTCAAAACTGGGGAAAATAACTGTATTAATTTTCAAATGAGTATATATTTTTAGAAATTATTAAGATATTTTTTTCCACATCAATGTCTGTATTTTTTCTAGAATCCTTTGTGTAGATAATATAAAACCCTGTGACACTATTCTCCACCTCTTTTCTCTGGTGGAATATTTCACTGGGGATATTATCACAACTATTTTGCTACGTTCAATGAAATTAACATTGATTCCATTTGTTGAATTCATATGGATACTGCAACTGCACTCTGCCTTATTACCAAATGAGTACAGTTTGCCCTTCAATAATTCTCTAAACTCTCAAATGCCTGGGAAATAATATGCTGGAGTGTTACCCAACTGTGACTGAAGCACCATTTGTGCGAAGTGTGACAGTGCACGAATGATATTCCACAATAAAAGTTCAAATGACATTAATCTTCCACAGAGGTTCATTGACTGGGAAGATGCTTCAAATACAAAAGAAAGACACTGTGGCTCCATTTCACATTATTTCTGAGCAGTTTCTCTGTATCTGTCCTTTGCAAATGTGCACATCAATTATTCTGTTATATACCTAAACATAACCAATGAGAAATTTTAAAAATGTAATAAATTATATAATTTCTGCAACTGCATTAATGAAAAATTTACATTTGCATTTGCTGTAGAGAAATCCTCTTGGCAGTGGTATCGTTGAGAATGTGGTGGCAGTGTAATCCACCCAATTTCAGTGCTTGAGGATGATGGTGTATAACTCATTGTGTGGTTTGGTTTCCTTCTGCCATTTTGTATTACAGCCACTCCTCAGCTGAAAAAGACACAGGTTCTGACCACTGTTGTTTTCTCGCTTTGTAAAATCCCAGTACAGGAAAGAGAAAACAGTGCTATCTAAATGGAGATTTAAAGTTACATGGAGATTTGAGTCATATGAGTCTTGGAAATGGAAGGAATGACCTTTGAGGGATTGTGAAATTTCCTGGTTGGAATATGGGACTGAGAGTTTGCTTATTCCACTCTCAACCTCTTCTCTTTTACTTATTTGGTTTGTTGTTCTTTGGCCATGTTTTACTTCCCTCCCTGGGGAACTGGAGGTAAGAAGAGCATTGCCCCTGGTGTCACACAAGTTATTGAGAATCAGTTACTCAATACCTGCACGATTTTGTAGTAAAAATTCCCAAGAACTGTTTTTCAGTGTCTGATCTTGACTTGAAGATCTGAATTAGTGGGGAAAATCTAGACCAGTGAGGTTGTGATCCTGCAGCATAGATATCAGCCCATTTTTTCCTTCCCTGATTTCCATAATTTGTTTAGCTGCTTATCATTGAGCATTCTGTACTCCTTTGGAAGCCAAGACCCCATCTAAACTCATCAGTGTCTTCAGAAGCCAGAATTCACCTTTTGTGGCTGTGATTTTGCTGGAAACAGTGAGAATAAATACAGGTCCTGGCAAGAGCACATGCTGTTTGGTCCAGCACTCCCTTGCTCAGTTGCTCAGGGCCTGAACAGGGAAACAGCCCCTAGGGACCAGTGGAATCCCATCCTCATCTAGGACTAAAAATTGATTTACTTTTTCATTTATCAGCAAGGAAATTGCTTTTTTTTGGGCTGTGATGAACCAACCTTCTGACATCATGTCATAGATTAATTGCAAAAGACCATAAGGGACTGCTATGACCATCTAATCTGCCTTCTTGCATAACGTAGACCTTTGGACTTTTGCTAAATAACTGACACTTGAAGGCCAGTGTGTCCCCAAGGAAAACAGCTAGTCATGATTTTATTGCCAGAGCCCACTGCTGCTCTTAGCACATTTTTTAATGAAGCTATCTGTTAACTATTTTGTGGTCTTTTCCATGTGTGATGTGTTTATATTTATTTATTTGTTTGTTTGTTTATTATTATCAAGAGCTAATCAAGTAAGTTCCTCTATGCCTCTATACCATCCATGAGGAGGAGAGTCTCTCAAGATCATCTGCTTCCTACTCCAGGAGGCTTGGTGTTTTTCTTTTGAATTGAAGAGGGCCACTGAGTGACAGCAATCATGAGTCAGGCCTTTTTCACTTCTTCTGGGTGGTTCAGGCAGGTTCCCTGTCTGTTCTCTGGTGCTATGAATCCTGCACAGAAGTGTGTAGGGGAAAAAAAAAGGCACAGCTTTAACAGAGCAAACATTCTCTCCTAGTCTGTAACCTGTACAGCGAGGTACTCCCAGGGAAATGAGATTTTGATGGGGTTGAAGCCCTCAGTCTGAAACAGAGATCAGATTTTAAGTCTCCTCTTCCTGGGTTTGCGGATCTTCCACCACGTTGTTGTGCAAAGGCAGGGAATCACTGTGGCTGCTCAGTCTCTCAGAATGCCTGAACTCCTGACTCCTCTCTCAGCAGGCAGTGGTGTGAAATGCACCAAGCTCCAGTGCAGGCGTGCTAGGAACCAATGTTTCCTACCAGGTGGAGGTAGAAACTTCCATGTTCAGGAAACCTAGAGGACCAAGGGGAAAAAAAAGACATTTGATGACCGGAGTCAGATTCCCCACACACCAGCTGAGGAGCCTTTGCTCCTGAGTCACCAGGCTGGGACAAGGCATTTGATTTTTGGGTGTTGCAACCTTCAATATTAAGTGCCTAAAGTAGGACATCAGAAGACAGCCCACGTCTTCATGGACTCCAGTGATTCTGGAGCGGTGCTGCAGTGATAGCTGTGAGATGTCTGCTAGAGCAGGATAGCTCTGGGGGCCAGATGAAGGAACTCACAAACAAAAACACAAACAAGAAGATGTAAGAGTAATGGCCAGATTTGCCTGTGCATCTGCTCTTCATGCAGCTGAGTCATTGCCCTTGTTAGGGCTCTGCTTACCTAGGAGCCCCAGGCTGTGGTGGTGCATCTTCCGCTTATTTATTGGTAAGGACCATCTCTGCCCACACTCTACAGTCAGCTGTATTTGCTGCAACAAAGATTAATAAGCTACTGGGTGATGAGTAAATATTTAACAACATTTTTCTTTGCTTTGCTTTACATGTAAAATAAATATATTTGCAGAATATTCATTTTCCCTAGGTCTGGCAGCTTCCTAGAGTCTTTCACTTTTGACTTTCAGCAGATATGTTCATATGCTGTATCTAAAAGGATGGTGATGCAATCTTTATGTTTTGCACATAGCAAACATTATGTTTCATCCTCCTTTGAGAAAATCCCTTTCTGAGGTTTAAACTAAATGTGTCTCATCTTCATATTCAGTATGGCTCCACTTATGCTGCATCTTCCAAATTATGCTAACCCTTGTGTGCCTTTTTTTAGTAGGATTTTTCAAGGATTTTTCAATTTCCATTTTGTTCATAGAAAAAATTATTAATGAAACAAAAGGCATTCCTTTTAGGGATTGAAATATTGATAATTATTATAATTATCTTAATCCTTATGTTTTAGTCTACTGCTGAATTCTTTGTTCTCTAGGTTCTTCCTTTATACCTGACTACCTTCTTCAGGAAGAAACACATCAAATAAATATTCTGAATGTGGCTTGAAAAAAGTCTTGTAAGAGATATTTGTTTCAACCTCTGAGGAAATTATTGCCCAGGACTGTATTTGGCCTTGACACTGCTAACTAGACTTTAACATTCAGCTGTTATATTTGCTGCTTTTCTTCTTCTGAGTCTTCTTCAGCTGAATTCCTTGGTGAGATGGTGGCAGTTTACTGATTCCCCATTGCAGACTGGTATTTGCTAAGATTGCAGGTATCTATAACCTTAATTGGGTTACAAGTTTAAAATTACATCCATTGTATCTTTGTTAACTACCTCACTTTTATAAAAAGCAATTTGAAAGTGTAACATCCATATAATGATAATAAATAAGATACCAATAAATCATATTTTGTGCTAGACCTGCACTAGTAACATGAACATTGTAGAGCAGAAGCTTCTTATTTTTCAGAAGGAAAACAGTAGTTTTGGGAGCTTGATAAGTCACACTTGAATACCATTTTTTTACCTGATAATCATAGTCTTAACTCTGTCATTAACAGCTGAAAGCAACCTCTGGCCCCTGGATTTAATAGTATGGTGTAACTAGTTTGTAAGTGCTATTCAACCACACTGTAACTTTTATTACACGGCAGAGTCATTCCTGTTAAGTTCTGCCATTCTTATCAGTTACTTTTAGCTCTTTGTTTTCTAAATCCTTCAATTACCCTATGTAATCTTCTCAGGGTCACCTCAGTAGGAAAGGGAGGGATGTGTGTCCCAGTGTGTCTACTCACACTGTACTCAGTAAGTACGATATTTTCCTTTTCTTTTATTTTCCAGGGGGAACAAAGCAAAAAGATTGGTGCTTCCAGTCTCTTGGATAGCAAGCAAAACATCACAGAAAATTTCTTTACACTACTGCAGGAGGAGAACAAAGCTTTTGAACAAAAGACTTAAATTCCATCTGTCATTTCCACCCACTACTAAATCTACCAAAGACTGAACTTTTATCCAACTGAGCTGAATGCAGTGATCTCTCCCTGTGGTGTCACTGATCACTGCAGAGCACAGACCTGACTTTTTAGCTTTTTGAAACTGTTAACATAGATTTAAGTGCAGCAGAGGAGGCATGAAGCCATGAATGTTTTATTGGAGAGCCCCAGACCATCTCTCAGCAGGTGAGTCCAGTGCCCCCACTTAAAAGATTACCCTCTTATATCTACAACAGCAATTATGACAGGAACTGCCTTATTAGGTAAAACATATTAGATAAATTGAAACTCTAACTCTATGGATAAATTCATTCAGTAAACCTGACCTCATGCCTCCCAGGCTACATGGAAAAATCTGTAGTCTTTGTCCTTTCATGTGGAGGGATTATCAGCCTAATGAAGAATTAGTGAATGTCCATGTGACTTAAAGAGCATATTAAGAATGTGTCTGTTTTGCAAACGTCTAACCTTGCCATGTACCATACAATCTTTGGGGTCTCACTTCAACAGTCAAGCTCAATAAGACATAACATGCCTCCCTTCCCTTTGCTAGGAGGAATTTGCTAAGCAATCATTCCTCTGAGCCAACTCCTTCCAAGAGTCTTATATTATTTCTAAGCTTGATTTCAGCTTCATTATGCCCTCGTATGTTGAGCAGGTACAACATTTCTGCACTAGGGGAGAAAATTGAGAGGAAGGGTTTTTAATATCCAAGTTTTCAAAAGCAGTGGTGCATTTTCATGAGTTCTTTGATCTACTTGACTCTCCTCACAACCAGTGCTCATGGAAACATGATTTGGCTGTACTTCCCAATAAAATAGTATGATTATAGTGGTAATGCTGGGTTGGTGGCTGGACTTGCTGATCTTAAAGATCTCTTCCAACCCTGACAATTCTACAATTCTATAATTCTAAGAATCTGGAAGTGCTCACTGAGTCAAAGCCTATGGTGTCTCATAATGTAAAAAAAAAGATATCACCATGGAAAACACAGGCTGGTGTGACTTGGCTTGGGGAAGATGAAAAGTCTTTGCCAAAGCTGACAACCTAAATGCTTCCTACCTGTTCTACCAATAGACCTGTAAGATTATATTTTCCTCTTGTCTTCAGACAAAAACGAGAAAACTAATTTTTCTCTTTATTCTGTTTAGCAGGATAGACCACGTTATTCATCAGCAGTTATCTCCATAGAGTATCAAAAGTTAGCAGGATCGGCATAATGGCTGGGAGAAGGTGCATGTGGGAACAGGGGCAAGAGGACCTGGAGTGAAGATATACATAATGCAATGAGTCTTTTACAGTCATGTAACTGATCCCCCTCCCTTAAGAGAAAAGAGCCAGTCTGACAGCAGGAAAAGGGTATATAACTTTTATCTCTGTGTCTGATGGAAGGAATCATTTGTCTTTGTCTTCCTGTGGACTACAGCTTTATTCCATCAGCTCTAGTGAAACTGGCATACAAGCAGGTTTTAAACAAACTTTCAGAATCTCTGGGTCTGACAATGTCTTGCTCTGCTTGTGGGGGCAATAAGCCCTATCTGACAACTGTTTCTAATTGTGGCATTAGCTTGTTTGTCTCTTGGTTGATGCAACACAGAAAATGTTATGCAGATATTATGGCTCTAGTGCTGTGTGTCATTGCAGGAACTTTTCACTGGCCTAATTTACTGTTACCACGTGCTAACATCCCAGCTTGATAGGGAAGGGTTTGAGTCACACAATCTTTAAATGACTTGCTGGAGACGAGGCATAAAACCTGTGCTCATGGAGGTATTTTGGCATCTAAGGTCCATTGAAATTATGGCAAAGGATGCCTAAACATGAATGTGGGTATGGCCCATGAGTTTTGATAGAAAGGAAAACCAAACCCAATGCCACCTGACTGGCGGTTCTGCTGTGGCTATACTGCTGAGACTGCAGTAATCGTGTCCACCTGTTTAGCACCTTGGATTGGTGGCATCCCAAGATGGCTGCACATAACTGCAGAAGGGTTTGGAGTACCTTCACAAACGTTGTTCTTTCAGGAAACACTCTTCATGTCTCCGGTTTATGGGTTGAAGCTATATTCCTATAGTGTCTTGCTGGATTTGTGCTAGCATCAATGCCTTTTATAGGGCAGTGAACTGAAAAACTAGAGACATAACAAGTTATAGACCAGTCAAGCACAGGGCTTCTCCCTGTAATTAATTCGTGAGGTGTGAGAATTGCTGTTTGTGTAGGAAGATGTGCGACAGCCTCCATGTACCATGTGTCTAATCAAGCCTGTCCATGGTTGCTTTGTCTGGCTGTCAGAACATCTGAAAGTTTTTCTTGGTACTCAGTCCCATTGCATGAATATGTCTCTCTGCCTCATCAACTCTATCTCTTTTCAAACCCAATCTTGAAACATATCTTTCCTCCTTTGCTTATGTCTCTTAATTTTTCTTTCCTTCGGTCATTGGCCTTACGACTAAATGGTTTAATTTATTCACCGTGCAATATCTTTATGATGCTGTTTTCTGTAATTTATATCAGATACAAGAGAGTGGGCAGTGTTATTTAATTCCATAAGGGGCTTCAGGATGCTATTTCTACAAAAGGTACTTAAGAAATAAAGTCATGAGTCTGCAAAATACTTACTCATGCAAATAGTTAGATTAAAATTGATGGTGCTGCCCTGTTTCCAGGTTGGACCCTCTTGTTTTGTACCTGGATACCTAAGCATCCAAAATGGAGTGTCTTCTAAAGGTTCTCTTGGGAAGAAAAACTTTGTAACAGCTGCTTGATTTATAGCATGGTCTGACTCTTATTTTATGGTCACATAAGGCAATACTTGCCCCAGCTGACTTTAGGTGCACTGGGAAGGTGTGTGGTGTGGAGGTTGGTCACTGCACAGACAGATGCCTTCAGGAGGCAAACCATGCACATTCAAAGCCTGTTTCCCCTACATGCTTTAAAGGAAGATTCCTCTGAAACCTGATCTCCTTGATGGCCAGAAAGAAATGCTTTCTGGAGGTTTACTGAGTCTTGGCTTATCTTGGGAGAATTTTTCTCTTATGTCATTATAAAAAACCCCACAGGCTTTAAATTTATTTTAGAGCCAATGTTTTTGAAATTTATTGTTCTTTTGTTTAATGTTCCTTTTTTGTTTGTTTGTTTTTTTGAGAGTGGCTTTATCTCCTATTAGGTGCCCAGTGTGTTTATAGCAGACTAAAATTATAGGGAAAAAAATTACTCAGAATTAAATAGGAATATAAAGCTCCAAGGCTCTGTGTTTTTTTTTTTTTTTTT
>VYXD01001857.1:45306-95230 GCA_013397195.1 Hylia prasina | reverse complement strand
TTTTTTTTTTTTTTCCTGAGTGTCCTTTCCACATTAGACCAATCTCAGCTGTGTTAAAATATTCTGTACTGGCATGTTTCTTCCCCCAGAATATCTCCAGTTCACTAGGCTCGAATTATGACATGTATCCCTGAATATGAAAGCTTTTGGCTGAGCCTGAATAAGCTTTCTGGTAAGACAGATGTTCACTCTTTGGATATGTAATAGAAAACCCATCCAATGTCTCATCAGTACAAAACTGATGATGTGATCCAACTTCAGGTGCTTTGTCTCCTACAGAAACTTTATATCTATTACCTGGAAAATGGCATGATGATTTCAAATTGGATTCTAGACACCGATGTAGGCTAGACCCTGATTCACTGACAACACCAAGCCTTTCAATTTATTATCTCTCTGTTGGTGGTGAAGGGGGGCAGGAAAGCAAAAGGAAGATGAAAACCCATCTGATGTATTTTTTCCTTTTTTTATACCTTTTCTTTCTTAAAGTTTCCCTTGTCCTAAAGCAGGCACCTGTTTTTTCGCTCTGCTGGATGATGGAGAGGCAACTCCATCCAAGCCCCAAGGCAGCTCCTTTTCCTGACCCTTGCTTTTATGTATCTGTTGTCTCACAGGTGACTTGCACTGTCTTACAACATCTTCTTAATCACACTGATTGTGCTAGCTAAAATGTATCAGGGATGGAAATGTAAGAAGAAAAATTCAGCAGCTCAAAATAATAGATCAGGTACTGCACAGACTTCCCATTTCCCTGACCAATGAGCCAGATATTTTGTGAACCAGGTTTTGGGGACGGCATCAAGCAATCCATTCAGTTCCTGGGCTGTTGTCTGAAATGATTTTTTTCTCCCGTAGCTTCCTGTTTTAAGATAACTATGAAAAAGATGAAGTACTTCTTTACATTTTGAAGTAAAAATATTGGGCAAAGTATGGTTTGCTGAGGTTTAAGGGATCTTACAATGTCCCTTAAAAAATGAGACCTCTCCTTCAGCAAGCAACAGTGACATCGTGGCACTCAAAAAGATGCTTTAGATGGGTGGACATTTTTGTAGTCTGTGTTAGTCCTCACACAAGTATTATATCCAGCCATGACATATAGGTGTTCCTTAGATAACTTTTAATGAATTCTGCTTTCATAATGACTTGGCTATGAAAGCTAGTGGAAAGGCCAATTTTTAACAGTCCAGGTTCATGTCAGGTAAACTTGTTTTGGAACTGGTATAATTTGCTCTCTGAAAAAAAAGTCTCCATTTTGAGCAATACTATGTGTGTCTTCTGACACAATCTCATTCAGCTACTCCTTAAAATAGCTCACTGAGGAAAGGAAAATAAGAAATATTTCAGTTAGGAAATAAAAATTACAGTCATGGAACAGAGTAATATTTATGGTGAATACTGTATTATCTTTTACATTCAAACTTGGTTTCAGGAGATAAAGAGTTTGGCCAGAATGTAAGCTTGTAATTTGGTTTAAAAAATGAGGCATTTGAGTGCACAAAGCGGGCAGAAAGCTGCTCTTCTTTTCTGGGGCAGACAAGGAGACAGCCCATGAGAGGAGAAGGCATCCTGACCCCTTGTGCAGGCAAGTCTGTGCCTTGGCAGTAGGGATGCTGAGCAGGGTGGGTTTGGGAGGAGTGCAGCTACATGGCTGGTGTAAATGAGTGCTAATCAGACCAATACACCACATGTTACCCACACCATTGTACCACTGTCTGCTGCTCCGAGGAGAAAAGCAAAGTGGAAGAGAACAAAAGGGTGGGAGTGACGGGGAGAAGAA
The DNA here is from genome assembly GCA_013397195.1 of Hylia prasina. Lineage (NCBI taxonomy): Eukaryota > Metazoa > Chordata > Aves > Passeriformes > Sylviidae > Hylia > Hylia prasina. The sequence goes on along the minus strand of VYXD01001857.1, from coordinate 93,453 downwards.
AAGAGGGTTGCTGCTGTAATCAGCATTTCACTCAACTGTGAATTTTAACAGTTTCTCTGTAGTTCAGATTGTTATTTTGTCCACTAGGTACCTGTACAAGATAATGATGATGGCTGGTAGAATATTGCAGCACAGCCGAATTCTCATGAACTTTGCAAACAGGTCTCTTGTCCAATATGCTTCAACCTGTACGATCACAGCTTAGTCATATTGCCACATTGTTTTTGATGCTACATTTAATTTTATGAATAAACTGGTTTCTAAATTGCTAACCAGTTGTCTGATTAGCTGCTACAGATACAATTTATTCTAAGTGCTCAAGTAAAGCGTAACTGCTGCTTTTATGATGTTATCAGTACCCATGTCATGTCTGTCCAATTGGCATTTGTGAAACCTATGGTCATACGATAAAATTCCTTTAGAAATCACTAAAGAAAAGTATGAGCATTTGTGAGTAAAACCAATGGTTATATTTAGCTTGTTGTAAATAGTACATGTTATCTTACGACTTAATGGTTGGTCGAATTTCAGTACAAGAATGGTTGGTTGAATTTCAGTGCAGAATCTGGCAAACTACAAACTCTAGGAATAGATCACATATCTTTAATTCTTTCTCTTCAAACATCTACTCTTGACTCTCTGAGAAATCAAGGGTATACTTTTTTTCAAGGTTTATTTTCCAGCCCCCAGGAAGTGCTTATTTTAGTGTTTGTGGGGTACAATCTGAAAACATAGGACTTAGCTTGCATTCAAAATGAGTTTCTGCAACAAATTTAGATTCTGATTTTCTAGAGATCTGCAATTTGTTCCCAGAAAGCAAACATTATGACCACAAGTCATGCCTGTAAAGGCAAAGCTGATTATCTGATAACATGCTGGAATACTTGCAGCAGGTGAAGTAGGCCTTGTCACCCCGTTCTGTAAGTAGAGACCCTGGAGAATGAAGGTGTGTCATGCACAGGAATGTGAACAAAGCACTGTAACACATTGATGATGAGCAGGTCCTCACACTGCCCAGTTTAGGTGCCTGTGAGGTGAATTAAATGGAAAGAGAGAGAAGCTCCTCAGAGGGCTATTCAGACAGCCCTGTGAAAACCTGGTAGAATAAAAACTTCCTGATCTCATACTCTGTTGGCAGTTTTTTCATAGTTTAGAGGTGAAGGACATTAGAACAAGACACAGGAACCAAACAGAAGCCATACACTTTAATAAATAGTAGAGGCTGGCCAGGGAGGATGCAGCCTTGATGAATGTTGGACAGCACAGCAGCAGGGCAGCTGCTCCCCATCCAGGATGTGGAGTGTGTTGTGAACAACCAAGAGCTAATGTGAAGGACATCCCCTCCCCTGTCCTGTGTTAAATCTGTGCCTACCAGCAATTTCATTTCTCAGTTTATCATACGTACCTTTGGTCTTGCATGCTGAAGGTTAAAATATTGTCAACATGTGGTAGTGAACAATGTGTGTTAGTTTGTACTGTATTTTTTTCTTGCAGGGGTGTTTCCTTTTTTTGCTGCGTAAAATGGTTAAATATGATATTTTGCCTGCTTACTAAAGCTCTTGTACTTGCTTTCTGTGGTTACCTGAGTTATTTTCCATCTGTTTCCTCACATCACTTTCAACTGGCTTAAACCTGCTGCCTGATTGTGGCACCTTCCACGATGCAATGTAATTAACCACAGGCAACTACTCAACATATTAGACATGAAAGCAACATAGCGTGTTTTTTTCTGGCTTCGTGACATGTGAAGGCCAAAAGAACAGCTTTATTCTCTCCAAAGCTTCTCTATCTTTCTTTGGTGTGTGGTCAGGATATTTTTAGATGGCCTTGCAAGTATACAGATGTACCTAGGATACCTTGCAATAGCATTTGGCCTTATAAATACCCCCTCCACACCAAAAAGAGGGGAATGTTGGCAACTGGCTAATATGTAGCAGAAGAAATTAAATGCCTCTGACAGTAATTGCCTGAAGAAAATTCAGAAGATGAGATAGCAACAACACAGCAGACACAAAATAACTACATTAAGAGCACAATAGCCATATGTCAACATTATATTAAGAAAACAGTGCTTAAAATGGTCAGGTCAGATCCTTTGCCAAGAGCCTGACATGTGGTTGCCAAACTTGTTTTGTCGGAGAAAATAGTATATGGAAAAGATGCAAAAGCCATCTACCCCCTCCAGACCCTACAATTCGAAATCTCAGTGGGTCAAACTGAAATTGATTACTGCAATTGACTAAGAGTATTAATGCAGGAAGGAAATGTTAAAAATGAAAGCCAATTGTTTTTTCATTCCTCAGTCTCCTTCAAAATAATGATTCTAATAAAACAAGATGTAGCTGGTCAACAAATTAATATTCCCCCATGTAAATCTTGACTCTTAAAACATTAGTATTGCATTATGATCTCTTTGTATCTACATCTAACATGGGAAATAAACTGGTAGAGCACATTAAAAATTAAGCTTATTTTTGATTGTGCCTTTCTGACAAGTCTCAGTTTTCTGATATATAAGGAGGGGATTTAGTTTCAGACCTCCTTACCTTTCAATTAAATACGGTAAATTGCCCTATTCAGTATAAACACTGATTTCCAGAAAGTGTAAATAATGAGGCCATTGCACTGGTACCATTTTTAGAACAAAGACATACCCTGGCAACACTGGGTGTTATATATATTAGTTAACATCTCTAAAATTGTGGTATATTTGGTAGATTTTTAAAAAATATCGATACCAAACAAGTCTATTTTTCTTGTAAATATTCAGTCTGAATACTGGGAAACACTTTTTCATTGTGAGGATGCCTGGGCACTGGCTGCCCAGGATTTTCCATCTTTGAGGACATTTAAAAGCTGTTTGGACACAGTCCTGTACAACCAGCTTTGGGTGGTCCTGCTTGAGCAGAGCCATTGGACCAGATGACCTCTGGAGATCCCCTCCAGCCTTAGCAGTTCTGTGATTCTGTAAAGAGGTGATCAGTGCAAAGGGCCTATTAATGACCCTCCCCTTTTTGGAGAGGAACTTCTGGTACATGTCTGGACTTACATGTCATTGCTATTATTTTGATAAGAACAGATAAATATACAGCCTGATGTAAGATGCCAGGGTTGTGTAGCTTAGCCTGTTAATTCTAGCTGAAAACTAGGAGAAAATACCAACCCAACAAAGAACCTCAGTAAGTATAAGGTATCTGGGCACAGATTTCACCACATCTACTTCAGGTCTTCTAAAGGTAAAACTGTCAGCAAAATATCACACCCCAAACTGACACAGTTTTACCAGTATGAATTTTTATATGTAGGCCAACTCTTGCTCTACTATATGTAAAATGAATCACAGGCTGCTGTCCAATTCCTGTAACGAAAAATAATTGGCAGAAACCTCTGCTGCCAGATTTGGCAGTGCAGAAGCTGTACAGGCATGCAGGCTGATTTAGTCTTGTTTTCAGAGGCGCATCTTCAGGACAAAGTTACCCTATGTGAGTGAAGCATCATTAGAATCTTGCATTGTTGTTGCCCATTTATTTTGGCTATTTAACTCTGTGTATACTTGACCACTCTCATGGGGGCTATATACCCTGATGCTGGATTTTATCCTGGATATTAGTCCACAAAGAGTTCAGTAACACAAATGATATTCCCAGTCTGCCTCATCTTTTTTTGCAGGTGTTGCAGCAATGGTACCACCTGGACTCCCAGCAGCTACATCCTGGTATAGATACTTTGAATATATGTATAATCATGAGCTCTGCCCACCATACAGCACAAAACCTGCATAATTTTGAGCATTGTGTTCTTTTTTTCCTTTACTGTCTGTTTTCTAAGGTGTTTCCTTCTTATCAACTGTTTTTTTGTTAAATACAACCCCTAGAATTGTACCTTTTTGCTCACTCCCCCAAAATAAAAAATGAAATTACTGCCTAATTAGCTGACTATAAGAGCTGAGGTTTTATGAGAAAAACAGAGGATTCATTAGAATTCAAAGCTTGGCATTATTGCAATGTATGCAAAACCATTTCTGTCATTGGTTAAATTATCACTTACTCAATTTCATCTATCTTATTAAAAGCTGTATTGGAACAGCCTGTTGCTTAAATGAACATACCTCCCCATGAATATGTTGTTTTGATTCCATGATTCTTTTTTTATTAAATCTGTTTATGAGCTGAAGGAAGTGAAAGACAAGTGGAAAAAATTAGCAGCTGATATCCCTGGTTCTGACTAGATACTGCTATGTGTTTAATATTTAGTTGATTTTAGATTTACAAATAATCTTGATATGTATGCAGTAGTGAAATGGTAAATATTCCTTTGCTGGGTATTTCTCCATAAATATAACACTGAATGTAATGTTAAGTGGTTGCTGAATTTGAAAAGGTTTTCTTGGCTTTGAAATACATAGGTGACTACTTGGTTTAATAAAATCTCACTGTAATTAGTGACACACACTTAGAAGAAGTCAAAGTGTTCAAATTCAAGCCATGTTAAGGCTTTCTTATGTTTAAAATCCATCCATTAGATTAGGTGGAAGGGTCATAAAACATTCTGTGAAATCCGGCGTTGATGTATCAGTCTTGAAGGGTGTTAATTTGGTTCTCCAGTTCTGATTTGTTTGGAAGAACATATTAATTGCTTGTTAGACAGAATTAAACCATTTTCTGCTAAAAAAGAAAAATGGAATTACTGAGAATCAAAAGCTGTATCTTTGCAGAGCATTTTCGTTCTGAATACAGCAGCTTGTTTTGCAAAAGGCAGAACAGGAGGATTCTGTCTTTTTGGATCTTTGAGCAGCTCTGAGAAACAAAGGCTGATAGAGCTGAGACATGCAGAAGAGGGAGCACTTTATCCCTGCCAGAAAAAGAAAATAAAAATCCTTAAGGTCATAATATTATATGGTTTGCCTCAGCATCTTTCCTGCCAGGAAAATGATTGGAGGGAAGCCCTTTCACTCTAAAGCAGAAGTGCTTGGTTCTACTGCAGTCACAGATTGTACCTGGGGCCTGATCATGTCTCTCCTGAGCCAGGGCAGAGTCCCAGTAATGTTAATGGAGGATAACTTGGGCATCGAGATGTACATGGATTAAGTCAAGACCAAAGTCATAACCTCCAGGAATCCAGGCAGAGGGATCTCTTAAAAATGATATTATGACATGACTGTGTCCAGTTTAGAGCACCAGCCACTTCAAGGTGCATAGGTCCATGTTCTGCATGTGACATGACTGTAGAGAAGACACGGTTGGGAGAGGCAACAAAGTGAAGGGTAATGTCCTTATGCTCTTATAGATGTCTCTTTCTTATAAAAATCATGGTAATAAATGAATTTTCTAGATATGGGATTCACTCAAACCCACATAGAACGTAACAAACCCATATTCCCACAGTAAGATTTTAAGTATTCATTTGAAAGTCACAGGGCAAGGCTGTCCCTCTGCCTGATGTATTCTCATGAGGGTTACCCTTTCCATCATGTATTAAGTTGATTTTTGCATAAGAGCTGTATGGAGGAAGGACCTACCCATTCACATGAGCCCGTGCTCATCCCTTGCTGTGTGTGAGAATGTAAATTCCCAGTGTGATCAGTGCAGTGAGGGACAAAAAGCTTGACAGGGATCCTTGGTGAGTAGGATGCTTCTCTGAGGAGGACCACATGAACACGGGAAGTGGCCTTGATTATTTCCTACAATAGCAGCTGATTTCTAGTGTGGTGTGTCAATAATATATTGATCTCTTAACAGTAGGGAGATGAAAAGGAAACAATTTTCTATATCAACCTGCAAATGTACCAAACATCTAGCTGTTTCTGTTGGGGCTTGATTGTTGAATGAACTGTCATTCCCAAACTTTGCTATTCCATATTTTGGAAGGTTTTCTATTTGCTTCTGTATAAGGTGATTCTCCGGTATAGGTTTTAATTTTCCTTTTGTTTAGTTTAAATCTCTTGGGTTCTTAGAATACATTGTATTTAAAGCTGAAAGGACAGTGATCAGCTTTTCATGATAATTTCAGTTTGCACTTGTGCTCTCAAATGGGTGTGAAGAATACATGTGGGAATATTTTTAATTCGGTATTTGTATTCAGTAGATTTTACTGAGTTTAAATACCCCTTCCGAATCTGTAATAAATATGGGCATAGTTACAAAGCTTGTTGCAGTGGCCTTGCCATATCTTTGCTCTCTGTCTGGATTGCTTCAATACTTACGGTTTCAGCAAAGAGCAATACTGGATATTTTAGAAACGTCGATGGAAGGGTTCCTTTGTGTAATTTCCTTTTGCATGCCTTAAAACCAGTGATCTGAACCTTGTGTGTTTTTGCTAAAAAGGATGTGTTTTGCTCTTTCCTCCTTAACTCTTTAGCAGCCTTCCAGACCTCTTGTTTTGTCTGCCTGGTGTATTTCTGCTTCATCCTCACCCCCGAGCTGCCAGAGTCAGGATCTCTCACCTAAGCTTGACATTGTCACTGCAAATCACTTGATCTTGGCTGTGAGTCAATGCTGCCAAGTACAAAAAAACCCTGAAAAACCAAATCCCTATATCTCCTTCATTAGATCTGGTCTTACCTTTAACTAAGGCAATGATAAGTATTTTGGGGAATGGAGTGGGTTTTTTTTTAAATCATTTGAGATATTTGTACTTGAGGAATGATGTTGTATTCGCCATAAGGGCTACCTACTAACTTGCATCATCAGTTTTAAATTAAAGTGGTTGGCTTTAGGACAAATACTGGAATTTCTCCATTGAAGGCAATAAAATAGTGTTTGGCTTTTTCTGAATTTCTGTAACTTTGTTTGTGAAAAAAAGGTCATCCAATTTTTCAGATTCAGTTGTCTAAACTTGTTTTGTCCATCTGTTTTTGTCCTGGCATGCAAACCAGTAAATCCTTCATGTAAGTGCTGTTTCATTGTTCTTCCAGAACAGTGAGGATGAACAATCAAGAATATTATTCTCTAAATAAAACAGAATTGTTCTCATTTTCATTAAATATCTATCAGCAAGAGAGTGTTGTGAAGTGCATAGCAAAATATTGATAATATATTTGTTAGTAATCAATAAAAAATATCACTACATTTTTAAAATGACATCTAAGATACAATGAAACAACAGAGATGCAGGGGTTTTTTAACAGGTTTTTTTGTTTGTTTGTTTGTTTGTTTGTTTGTTTGTTTGTTTTCTGAGGGGCTCATTCATAGCCATCTTCAGATATAGCCACAATTTAGTGGGCATGTATTTCAGCACTTTGCAGGGAAGTAATTTGCTTCAGCTTTTATGTATTTATAAAATAGATATGAATTATAAATATTACATAGTTTTAGCACTATAAAAAACTAATAGTCTTTGCTTTTGTCATTGCAACGAGTAGGTGAAAATAGTGTAAAATTTATAAAGTGTCTGTTGATTCAATTTTTTTGAGTCAGATTCTGATCTATATTTAGATTTGCTAAATTATGGGAAAGTATCAGTGAGATTTGACTGTCAGAGGCTTGCGTGCTGCTTCAGAGAAAGCTGAAAACAGGAATGCCTTAAATTGTTAGAAACTAATGACAGAGTCAGTGTGGGTGAGCATGGAACAAAGACAGAGATAAAGCACAGCTAAATGCTTCAGAAATGCTCATGTTTTTTGATCAGGAATGCAGTAATGTTTTTTGTACCTTTGATGGGGAAGGATGGCAACCCTGTTGTCACAGGTAGTTGTGGTCACCACAGGAGCAGTGAAGATGACTTTCAAGCAGCATGGGCTAGGTCGGGGTTTTACCTGAGGTGGTGCATGAGGATGATGATGACAGGCAAAAAGAGTTCAGCAGGGCATGGCAGAGCTGCCACGAAGGACTTAACCTTCACCTGGCAGCAGCCCTGCTGCCCTGCAGAGCTCCAGCTCGTGCCATGGCACAAGGCACAGCAGAGCCTGACTGCAGTCAGTATTGTCAATCCTTCAGAGAAATGCCTGTTGGCTTGATAAAGTATTGCTCCTTTTTAAGGAAGTAATTGTATTTTTGAATAACTGGTGTTCCATATCATCTTTCGAAGCGATGAGAAGGAAGCTGCTCTCTGGGATGCCTTTGTGAGTTCTCCAGAAACCAGCCAACTAAGGACTAAAAAGTATGGAAAAAAACATAGTATTTGAGTGAGATTTAGGTAAAGACAAGCAAAAGACAAGTTAATGTATCAAAATTATTTGTGTAATGCAGCAGCAACAATTTAGCATAATTTCCACAGGAGAAAACATGGCCTGCAAATTTTCCTTTTCCATGTCAATTAGCTTTCCTCATGCTTCGCCAAATGCCTTTAGCAGCACCTAGAATTATTGTGATAATGGAAGTTTAACTTGGCAAGAGGCAGAGGAACTCAGTCACAGCGAGAATAATGAAACAAGCCCTTCACACTGACAAGGGAGTAAAACCCCCCTCTCTTTGACTCTCACGTTTCTGGGGCACGTAAGAGTTCATGTCCCCCTTCATGCAGCACGGTGGTGATTCAAAGTGGTCAATGGGCTATTTACAGGCTACACTGGCCCAGACTGTCCTGCTGTCAGACTTACTTAAACTAGTCTGGATTCTTTATTATGTGGACATTGCTACCATATATCCAGTTTTCCATGAAAAGAATTGATTTTTTCCTTTGTTTGGCAAGAAAAGACCATTTTGCCATTTGCTCAGTGTTTCAGGCTGTCTGAAGTCTGCTCAGGCCACTGGGTCTGACCAGGCTCTGCGTGCACTGGAGGGCAGCTGGGCATGACAGATGAGCTCTAGAGGTACAGTAAGCCTCAGGTTCTGGGATATATTGGTCTGCCTATATTTGCATCACAGATTTGTTAAGATCCATATGCATCATCTGTGTTACAGAAGAATCAGGTGCAAAAGTATGGCAGCACTAGACACAGATACCAGTTTGCATGCAGTTAATATTCCATTGCTACTCTAAGTGGAAAAAACCCAGTTTGCATGCAGTTAATATTCCATTGTTACTCTAAGTGGAAAAAAATCAATGTGTGCTGCTCCTAGGATTACCTTCAGACAGTGGCCACACCAAAAAAATTGCCTAGGTAAATCTTTTTGCTTTCCATATTCAGATCTTCCTATGCCGATGGATTGTTGCACACCAGGGTGAATTTTAAGGCTGTTCCACTGGCAAGAATCCCCCCCCAAAATGAAACAAAAGTGATGCTGCCTCTCATTTTGCTTCTAATAGAACACAGCCCTCTAACCTCATCTTGTAAGTACTTCGAATTGAATCCTCAGGTGGTGCAAATTGTCTGTGCTCCACAGAGGAGCAGCGCTTCTGGGGATGTCAATGGGAACTCGTCATACTGAGCATTCACTAATGCAAACCTGTGGCAAATGAGCCTGGCTTGAATGTGTTTGTGAGCATAGATTGATCTTGCCATGAAGCAGAGAACAAATTTTATTTGAACTCTGTCCCCCTTGTAACTTTTTCTTTGCAATCCTCAATATGTTTTTGCATTTAGGGACTGTAGAGACCTTCTGTAGCTGTGCTAACACATGCCAGTTCCTCTGGGTTAGACTAAAAAGCTGTTTAGCCTGGTAAAACTCCTCACAGCTGTTAACCAAAGATTGTGTTGGATGAGGGGCATGCCCCATATGTCAGAGGGTGCAGAGTTCACATGTTAATAGGGTTTCACATTTTAATTTTGCTTTCCAAACCCACAAATAATGAAGACTGAACTGCAAGGCTCCTGCGGCAGAATGATTGCAAATAAAGCATGATTGATCTGAACTTGACAGTGAAGTACTGTTTTGTCTACCTAACCCAGGAGCACACAAGTACTCACCAGAGAAATGAGTGACCTGCCTCATCTTTTGCATTGAAAAGTTATTTTGGCCACATTTCTGCAAAGACAAGTACATGCTCAGCTTTCAATATGAAGACTGTAATTAGAAGTAGCTTTGTCTGTTCCTGAACAAAACTGGTTACATACACTTGGACATGAACACACATTTGGTCACACCATCGAGTTTCAACACCTCTGCAAGAAATGGCCCATCCTCCGCATATTGTAAATAGAGACTATGTGTGTGAGATCTCTATTAGCCCGTTGCATACAAAGTAAAATGCATTATTAAAACTGTGTTCATAAGATTTGAGTTGCATTATCCTTTTTCCCAACTTTGACAGCATGGTTTTACAAAAATTTATACTTTTTTTCTCCCAGGATAACAATATATGTTATAAAATGTTTATGATTTAATTGAAGAGATTTTCTCCCCTTTTTAGGAGACTGTTCCTTTTACAAATAATTCAGAATGTTATTTATAGAATGACAACAGCAAATCTCAGCTACTGATTTATACTAACCCAAGTGTTTTTTAATTATTAAAAAGAAACATTGTTCAGGGTAAAACAAAATTACAACTATGCCTCAGTATATGAGTTAATTCAGAATGATTTGGAAATGAAAACTCCCTTATGTGAATGAGAAAGGCAAAAGAAAGCCTAAAGTTCTACTTTCCATAAAGTAGACAGCAGCTGTACTGAGCAAGTCCTCTCAAAAGCCAGTGGCTTCTCTCTCCAGCTGGTGGCTTAACACCAAACTGACAACACAGGTAGGTGCACTATTGCCTTGGGTTTAAAAGAAAAGTGTGAACACACCCAGTATATTGGAAGCAAATATTCTGAACGTTTCACATAGGCTTTGTTGGAACATGTCAGGTTCTCTGCAGCATGTAAACAACCAACAGAGGGGTTGATTCTAAACTTGCCACATTTCCAGCCAAGAGTGGAGTTTTTGAGGGAAGTCACATATGGCATTACCCTACACCGACTTACAGCTTGGGGCCCTTCTCTGAGTTCCACTGAAAAATGAGAGTGGTGGAGTCATTCTGCTGGTCAGGATTCCTAGCAAGTTTTCAACAGTAGTCTTTTAGATTTAGTATTGTAAAATTTTACATGCAATATTTAAAAATAAGTAAGTGATTGTAGGTGCAGCAGAGTGCTATACATTCTTTTTCTTAATTCCCTTAAACTTCACCATGAATGGAAGTGGTGGCTACACAAGGAAGACTGGTTAAAAATGAATCAGGCAGAAGGGGCAAAAATGGTCATTTGCTCTTCCCTAACTTTCTTTTCAAGCCTAAGAAGGCTTATTTGTGTAGTTTAATTTAATTTATGTATCTGACTGTGATCTCATGGAGTTATCTAAATGAATCCTATGAATAAAAATAAGAGGTTTTATTTCCATTCTTTTTCCTAAAACAAAAATTATGTCTAATAAAAAGTAAACAAGATTTTAAATATTTAGGAGTTTAGTTTAGACTGGCTATATACACAAGGTTTATAGGCCAAAGTTTTCAAATATTTTACTTAATTTTACATTCCAGATTTGCCTCTTCCATAAAAAAGCCACAGTAGCTTTTGGCATTAGTGGGACATACAGGCACTTAGTGGTTTTAAGTCAAACCAAATGTGAGTCTGATCACTTAATTATTTCTGAAGTTTGCTTTAAATGTCCAACATCATACCACTAAAGATTTCTGCTGGGAACGTTATTCCAGAGGATCCAGCTTTTGGGGTTTACTGCCTCCCTAAAGCCTGCAGCTCTCCCCTGGATGCTGGGAGTGATCTCCTTCCTGGCACAGCCAGTATAGCTGCTCCATTCCCAGCCCATACCTTGGCACAACACAATTCCAGCAAGACTTGTTTGTGGCAATGCTTGGCTCCTTCTCCGTGGAAACAGCAGGTGCCTCTGAAATGCTGTAAGGCTCCTTCATGCAGGGCTTAACCCCCTTTTTTTGGATGGAATCTGGAAGATTAATGTGGGCTCGGGAACCTAACATGGGCTTGGAAGCCTGCCACCAGAAACTGCATTTGGAAACTTTGGTCCAACTTTTATCAGGTCATTATTGGATTGCATATTTCTGTTTCCACTTTTAAAATGAGTATTCATGTCTGTGTGATACCTAAACCATGAAATCTTTCTTTATTTTTTTTTTATTTTATTTTTTTTTTTTTTTTACGTGGAAGTATGGCATAAACTGCTGGAGATTAAACAAATTAAATTCACCAGAGGTAGAAGTGGTTGGAATTTAAGCAGGTTGTGTTACATTCCCTACTTGGACATGAGGCTACCAGAGAAAAAGTAACAAGTACTCTTACTGTTTTACATCTGCATCCTTAACATCTAGCATGGAAAGAATGAAAGACAATACATTACAGGAGGGCAAAGGGGGAAGGAAAAAAATTTCCATGAGTTACAATAAGGAACACATTGATGGCTGAAGCTCAGGCATGAAATATTGAATTATTGAATATGAAATATTGAATTCTTACCTTGAATTTAAGGATAAATCTTTTTACAGGTTGCTGAGAGCCAGATTTTTAAAAATTCCTGCCGTTTCTTTTTCTTAATTATTGTAAGATCATTTAAATGACTAAATGCACCTATCAGCTGAGATGGTAAATGCTGATGCACTGTATTTGGTGGCTGCAATGTTACGCTGCAGCTCATCATCAGGACTCAGATGGAAACAGAAGTTCTGTTTTAAGAATTGTTCTGAAGATTCTGTCATGCTTGATTTTGTAAAAAATGAAAGGCCAAGTCTGTACACATTCTAAAGTTAATGAAGAACTTTATATTTATTTCAGTGCAAATCTGCTGTGTTGCCATTAAAGATAACTAAAATTCTGATCTTATAAGCTAGAACACTTCTTGAACTGTAATACAATGGACCTGGCTTTTGAGGTAAATAAACAAGATAAGATGGTACTGAGGCAACATCATATGTAGTAAACAAGAAGTAATAATCACTACAAGATTTAAGCAACATGCCAACAACATATGCTGAAATCCCTGAAAAATATATAGAGTCTTATCTGAGTCAAATCAATTAACAACGTTTCCCTTTAGTGGATCTTGTGGAATGTGACCCCCGATGATTCTGAAGATTCTGGAACTGATTGTCTGGAAATATTATGAGGATCCAATTAAGTAATTATATCTGTTTCCTCATAGTCAGGTGCTCTTGTGTTGTTTTAAACAAAAAACATGACTTACACACCAAAAGGTGCTTGAAATGCATTGGTGGTTTTGACATTATTAGCATATTTTCCTATGATTTTTTATTCACAATAATGTGGACAAAACTGTCTTAAAAAGATACCATATGAAGTCTGTACCTTTGGTTTTTTTTGCATGAATTTGTTTGAAGAATTTCTCACTGACCTGAAGAACGGCAACTTTAACGTTTCTTTTTCTATTGTATTGCATTTTTACTTTCTTACTGATGCACATGAAAGAATTGCAACTTTTCAAGGGTTGAAAAGATTTTTTTATCTAGATAAACTGATAATAAAGAGGTGACTGTAGTTTTAGCTGATTTTAAGAAGGAGTTTGACAGTCATTTAGGAAAACATTTGTCTGAAATGTAATAAAAATGATCATAAAAGAAATAAAATAAGGGACATTGAAGGCAGTGACAGGTTGTAGATTGGGAGTGGGAGTGCTCCACTGCCTGGGTTCCCTCTTAAGCTTTTCTAATTAATTGACAATTCTTCTAATTTTTCAAAATTTCTTTTACACTAAAATTCTGTAGTAATTGGAAGGAAGTTTTGTGCCTTCCTACCTCTTCTCAAGAAGAAGCCACCTGGCACAGCCAGCACACTTTTGGCTTTGGTTCAGTTGCTCCTTCATTCTTAGCTGTGATGGAGCAAAGCGTAGAGTTTGTATTCAAGGCAGAGAAAAAGCTGCTAATGCCCAGAAAATTCCAGCCTGGGTTTGAGATGCTTTTAGATCCTCCTGACTGAACTGTCTTGCTTTGGTTTCATGCTAAATGTCTTCACTTGTGATTGACTTGTGAGAGCCACAGCCAATGTAAAGCTCGTGTTAAAGGACCTGCAAAGGGAAGTGACTTTAAAAAGCTGTTTTCTGAAGTCTTGCCAGCAGAGAGAAGGATGATTCTTGCCTTTTTTAGCAAGTCACTCATGGGTGACTTGGAAACTTTAGCTCCAAGCCACCCATGGGCCAGCCCTTGCAGAGCAGGGGGCATCAGGCAGTAAAGCAACCTTTGCTGTCCATGTCAGTGCCTTGAGCTGATGCTCTTCAGTGCTGACCTCAGTTACCTGTTCTGGGGCTGTGCTCCAGCTCTCTCACTCCAGAGCTGCACACCACGAGCACTGACTGGCAGAGCCAGTCCCTCTGAGGGGTGAAGGACTCTTTTACTAGACAAAGAGAGTGAGATGGGTCATGAGAAAGTATCCTCTATTTTGTTTAGGGCTGAGTGGATTTAGCTTCTCCTTCTAGTCAATCTCAAAGATTTCAACAGCCACGAGGACCAGCCTTGATCCTGCTAAGCCTTTCTTGAAAGAGGAATCTTTATTCACGCACATCCCAATGACTTTGATGAAACTGCTCACATGTGTAAGAGTCTGTAGGATCAGCAACCCTTAACTAACAAGGGAGTTATGCAGAACTGCATGGCATCTGTAAATAAACACAACACTACAGACCCTGGCGTGCTGCTCTGCTCCTTTTTGGACACACCATCGTATCTTTGCTGAGGCAAAGTCTTCCCTGCTCTCTTTGCATCACACAGATGGGATCAAAAAGCTGAAGAACTGCGTTTTCATGACGGGAGTCCATCACAGGAGCATTGCTATTAGTCTTTGCTAGCCATCAATGTCTGGAAATTTCACAGTCAAGTTGCTAGTGATTGTATTGAAAGGGTTTATGTGTGGGTGGCTGAAAATATGGTGCCTGGCCCCTGGTGCCAAACTCTCAGGCAATATCAGCTGTCTTTACACAAGTGATGAGGCAGAATATGTTACTTTAAGTTTAATATTCAGATCTTCGTCTCTCTTGCTGTCAAAAAACTATACATGTGGACGAGATGGCTGAATACAGAAAGTGCATAATTAAATACCTCAGCACAGAAGAAGACATCATGTAGTTTTCATGGGGAAAGGTGGTGTGAAGTAGTTTTTTTATTGTTTACACTTAAATTTCTCTCTTCAAATTATTATTTTATTTAATGTAGTAGCAATTTCTGTCTGTATCAGTAGTAATTTACTTTTAGATTCTCTGAATATGTGGTTGACTTTGTAGTGTTCCATCATGTGTACACAGATAACCAGGAGCTTGGCTGTGCTCCTCACACTTAATAGAAAGTGTCTTATCTGTTTTTTACTTATTGTATTACATACCATTACTAAAAGCCATGGAAACAGATTAATTCTATCCCTATTTTTGCTGGTGTTTCTTTTTCTATTATGAAATTAAATAATCTGTATTGTAAACATTGAAAGGGAGTGGATTTGAAAAGGAGAAAGGAAACTGAGGAGAAGGAATGCCAGAAGAGAAAGAGTCATCTCACATTTTGTCATGCTCTTTTGTTTTGTAATGCTTGTGGAAGCTGGTGATACCCTCCAAAGGATGTTCAACATGTGGTCAACAGGACAGGGTCTTTTGGGCCACCATTTGTCCTTAAATGTAAGAAAGAAGTGATTGTTGGTGCCGTCTCTGGGAAGGGGCCCTGGTCACAGAATAAGAGAATCATCAAAGGTGAAAGAGACCTTTGAAAGTCCAATCATCAACCCAGCACTACCACTGTAACTCCTACACCACTAAACCATCACCCAGATTCAGACACCTCTTGAACATCTCCAGGGATGGTGGCTCTACCACCTCTGTGGGCAAACCATTCCAATGCTTGACCACCCAAACAGTGAAAAAGATTTTCTTATATCTCTTCTGAATCTGCCCTGTCTCAGTTTAAGGCCATTCCCTCTGCTCCTCTCACTGCAGGCATGGTAGGAGGGACTGGCCCCCAGCTCACCACAACCTCCGCCAAGGAGGAGGTCCCCACTGAACCTCCTCTTCTTGAGAATAAACAAACCCACCTCTCTCAGCTCTTCCTCATAAGACGCAGTGTGTTCTACCTGTGAATATCCATTTTTAAATTTTTATAACTTTCATTAATTTTTAGATGAGATTACTACTCTCCCTTTTCTCTCCAACATGCTTGTTTGCATACCCATGCTTCACAATAATGGCCGCTAAGCTGCTTATACAAAAAAACCAGGCATATGAGCTAAACTATTTTAGGTTTTTTTTATGAAGCGGCAGAAAAAACTTCACTAAAAGCCGTAGATCTGTCCCTTCAATATTTAATGTTAGCCTTCAAAAAAGTTTAGCAGTGGGTAGTTTGGAAAAGGATAATATATATGTATTTAAAGATAAACTGTTCTTTATTTCTCTCTGCAGCAAACCATATTGCTGATTAACCACTGCTTTCATAAACTACAAGTGGGCCATTTAAGCTGTTTCACTGCTGGTTAATGTACTGTATTGTGCTCCCTCTTTCTACAGTACCTCGCTAGTGTTTTGTTTTTATTAGAAATTCACCTATCCTTGTCTACCGAGGAGAAAAGAAATTACACTACAGAGCCCTACAGCCCATAAAATGGCAGAGATCCCTAAATAAGAGCGGCCCGAAACTGAAACCTCTGTCTGCCTGCACTGTAATGAAATGCATGACTACAAGAGATAATAATAATTGCAGCAATAGCTCGTTACAGCTCCCAGATGATTTGGTGCTGTCAGGAGTGCACTGTCCTCTGACATCCCAGGAGGCGAACAGCATCACTGACTGCAGGCCCTGATTGGTGTAGTGAAATATTGCTGGCAAAAATTAAAAGGTCTTGGTGTCAAAATAATTCATGATATGCATATCTTCCATTCTGATGAAATGGCTGATATCCGGATTAGCAAGATAATAAAACTGATCAGGCTACAGTTAAACAATTTAAGCTGGAGAGCTGTTCATTTTGTAGGTGTCACTTGTCAGATCAAGGGGTCAGAGCGGGATGAAAGGCTCTCCCCAGTAACCTTCTGATGATTTGGATCTGGAATGTTCTTCATGATTTGTCCAAAGTTTTCATCACTGTGCTGCCGGGTAGCATTACCGCGGCAGGCTCTGTTCTGACATTCAAATCCTGGGAATGACAGGTTATTAGGAGAAGAGAACTGGCTGTACATACATTAAACCCCATATCATTGACCTGTAATTTGAACTGATAGTGATATTGTAATTGAGTGAGTAAAAAAAGGAATTTTTTATTAAAACACAGGAAGATGAAGAAAACGTTTATTCTCAGGTGATTTATGGGTTCATAAAATAAGCTTTTTTGATGATGGTTTATTTTATGGCTCTCGAAATGCTGAGCTGTGTGCTTACTATTTATTTTATGGAACAGTTATTTGAAATATAGTAGCTTCCCATATATTTCCAGCCTGTTCATCAGTAACGGGGCTTGTGCAGATGGAGAGATACCCGTTTCATATGGGAGTTCATGTATTTGAATAGTTCAGGGATTATCCCAGTAAAATGGACCCAGGAAAATATTGTACCCAGTTAATGCTCATTGCTTCAGAGACCCCTAATGTCCTTTCTTGACACCTTATTGCAGGATATTATTATACAATGGATCTTCAGTCATATGGTGATAGGGAGTGGGGCAGAGCAGGGCTATCAGGGTAATTGACTCCTGTGCATGGCAGTGTTACACACTTGAGTAACTAATTTAATGGAATGTGTTTTCATGTTCTCTCACACAGCCCTGCCCTGGCATAATTCTCCTCTCGGGGGTGCCAGCAATTCGGGACAGGTAAAAAGTGGCACAAAAGCTCTTGATTTCCCAAAAATGGGACCACAGCTTCTGTGGTAAATCTGCTCCCAGTGAAACAACTGAGTCTGAGCCCAGTAAATTAATTAGAATTACCAGGAATTCTCTGCTCCTGATGAAACTGGACCTCCAGTGCTTGCTAGATGATTTTTTTTGTTGCTGATTGTTATTGTATGTGACCATTGAGTTTTGTTGCACAGTACAGAGATAATGGTTTGGCATGGGTGAAGCACTTAAATATTGACCCATCAATAGCAGGAATTGAGCTGGATGTCTGCAGAATTCTGCATCTGTGTGAAAAACACCACTCCCTTGAAACTTGAAGAAGTCTTGTGCTATTTCAGCATGAACTGGTCCTCACATTGATCCAGGCAAAGGTTTTTTTGTTTTGTTTTGTTTTGTTGTTTGGTTGTGGTGGTGTTTTTTTTGGTTGGTTTTTTTTTTTTTTGAGAATGCAGAGAAAAAGAAATGGCCAGTTCTAAACAAGGCAGCTGGGTTCTTAAAATCAGTCACAAAGGACACTGATGGTTTGTTGATGCCATTTTTTGCTTCTGAACAAAGTGAAGTGAGGATCAAAAATCACTGTCAACAAGTTTTTTTATTTCTCTTTTATTATGGCACAATCTTTATCTAAATGCCTGGTCATAATATAAATGTTAATAGAATATATATTTATCCAAATATGTCATACAAATATATTTCACTAAATATATATTTTGTGATAGAAAATACTTGGTTGCTGTTTCTTCTCTGTTAATTTTCACAAGCAAAACTACTGATCCCTGAGAAACTCTGGGTTCACTGCATTTGCATGACAGGTCTTTCTTCAAGAAAGGTACCAAGTCTAGCATTAACATACCAATCTTCTTTTAAATCAGAAGACAAGTCCTGCAGACAATGTTTTGTAATATATGCTCAGATATTCAGATATTTGAGTAGATTCAAAAGAAAATACTTCATAGAAGACTTTTACTTAATTAGCCCCCACCCAACATAACTACCTCTTCTTTTGCTTGTAATTACATCACAGTTGTCAAGTGAATATTGATGCTTATATAATTAAAGAATTGATCCTTAAAGCATAATAATGGGATAGTAATATTTGCATAATTGTATTAAAAAAAGTTTCCAGAATGTAAATTTTATGGCCCATCTTTCAGAGGGATTTGTATATGCTTGCCCTTACTGTTAGGTCAAGTACAACTGAAATTTGTGAGCTTACCCTCACGAGTAAAGTTAAATAAGTAAGCGTATATTTCCAGGGTTAAACCTACAGATTCTCTCTAATGCAGTCTCCCCAGGCTACAGTGAATGATACAATGGTCTTTAGCCATAAACTGTACTGTAGTTTTGGAAGGACACAGAGTTTAGACCTTGTAAGTAGTTTTGCTTTGCTCTGTGCCATTAAGATATATGCACAGTTTGCTTTTATGGTGTTTGCTGTCATTTAATTACTCATGCATCAAGATGATCTTCCCAATTCAATTACGTTAAAATTAATGATTATCTTGGTGCTTTTTTTTCCAAGTCAACCGAAGATTTTGGGATGTTGCCTTCTCCATGCACCAAGAATGTTCATCACCTGAATTGAATGATTGTGTGCTTGAGGATGGTTTGATGGACTTCCAGATGTAACCTTTCTTTACTTGTTAGTTCAAAATTGGAACGCATGGAGAGTAGTGCAGAAGTTGATTTTTGACACATAAGCTAGAATAGCTGAGGAAGGTCTTTAATAAAGCTTGAGGGCAATTTTATCTGCTTTTTCTCTCATGCAGAAAATCATTGGTTAGGTCATCATTGGTAGGCTATCTACTTTTGGGGGATGTTTTGGTGGAGAAAGTCAGAGTTAACTATTATGATTGTCTTTCTAAGTGTGGTATAACAGCAGTTTAAGCCTTTTTTTCCTCTTAGTTTTTCTCCCCGTGTGGACATGGAGAATTAATTTTTTTTATTATGTATTACAGTTATGTTTAAAAATATATGGTATGACAAATTCTGATTTTTTACATTTTTATGGATATAGCCTGGTGGCTGGCTTTCCATAACTTTAAACATAATCAGTAAAACACAAATTGCATCTGGGAAAAGGTTGTTAAAAATCTTTGAATTTGTGCAATAATCAGTGAGATATTTTCCCTCTTAGCTTATCACAAATTTTCACAGAAGTTCAGGTGCATTCCTTAAGGAAGAGAGGTGAAAGGAGAGGATAGGAAAGACATGATAGGAGGATATGGAATTTTTAAAAATACACTACAAGCTCAATTTAAACTCTTAAATTCTGATTAAATCCAAACAGCCTGATTTCAATATGCATATATTTGATCAAATTTATTTCTTATACACAGTATGTAAACATAGGTATCAATGTAGTTAGAAAACATTAGATAATGAATTTTATATGCAATATATATTGTTTGGGAATAGATGTTTATATTTTATTTACTTTACTATGAAATTCAACCAGTTGTAATGAAGACAAATAATTTTTTTTGCCCTTCCATTATCTTTTCTATGTCACCGGCATGTATTTGAGTCTACACATACCAACAATAAAGATGCAAGAAGATATGAACAACAGGGGGAGATCAGTTGATTACAGACATAAAAAGCTACGAATTTATTGTTTCCACATCAGCTGTACATTTTGGAGATACCTACGAAATGACTCAGTAGCTAAGCTTATTTGATTCCCTTACAGGTTTTATGTCTTTACTCCATTTTAATTTTTCATTAGAATATAATAATAGCCACAGGAAAAAATGATTTGGTCTGTGATCTATTTCATTATGTTCTCATCATAAGGAGAGAATCTGAAGTGGGAGAGCATCACTAATTTTTCGGCACAGTAATTTATTCTACAGTATTTAAATGTTGTAATTTTCACACTGAGGCACATGCTGCCACATCTATCGTCCCCTGGACTAGTCTCTGTCTTGCTCTTTCCTTTTCATCTGTTTTGTTTTTGCATTTTTTTTCATAAAATCGACAGATGGCCTCTTGATGAATCCTTGATAATACTGTCATGTAAAGCAGCTAAGACTAGAAATCATCTCACAACAATTTTTCATTGCAAAGACAAAATTGAAGGCAGACAAATATCGCTAAGTCCATAACAACAGCAACTAAATATCCACTTCATGTAAATAAAGAGGACAAGCTTTCCTTATAATGCTCAAACACTAATGCCAGTATCCTTTAAAGCCTCTGGATTTTTTTATGCTACATTTAATTAATCTTTCAGCCTTGGGTTTGTTTAATATTTTGTTGGTTTCATATTCAGAAACATTTTCTCGGCTCTTAATGTGTTCTCTCTCCTCCTTAGTCCCCCTCCTTTTAGGTCTTTATAATTGTGGATCAGGTGAAGTTTGCTTCCCCTCATTTCAAGGTCATGCACCACTAGGACCATTTTCCTGACTCAGAGGGCACGTAATTTCACAGCCGTGTACTCCTCATTAATCCACCCTGAGTGGGTGCTCAGGAAGTTCCAGATCACAGATTTGTTTTTGTCTTGTTCTCTGACTCAGTGCTTCACAAAAGGATTAGATTAACCCCTTTTGATTGTATTTATATCTTAGTGCATCATGATAGAAATAAAGTGATTTCTTCTTCTCCCCATGTAACCTTCCCACCCCTTCCACTTCTGCACTGGGGACCAACAGCATTTCTTTTCCAATAGTGTTCAGTTAAAGTGAAGCTTGTGACAGACAGAGAATTATTTGCTTTCTCTTTGCTCTCTTAATGCGGCTTTAACGCATGAATCTATTTCTTCCCATTTGCAGAGACTTGTTTATTAACTTTGAATGGGTTTTTTTTAACTGGAAACTGCTTCAGTCCCCTGGCTCTGAATGTGGTCTCATCTGGACCTGAATCGCCCTGGATCTAAACAAAGAATAAAACAAAAAAAGATGGCACAGTGACTACTGGAGAGGATGCATTCTTTCCCCCTTCATATTGTGCCCCAGCCAACAGCTTCAGCCAGACCCCTTCACCTGGGAGCTCTTTTCTGCCTCCATTTGTTGGTAAAGTTCTCCTTGGAGATCTGCTGGTGGAAGGGATCCCCACTCTCTGCCCCAGGTGGGGATTGAGTCCCCAGGTGGAGTTTGTGTTCAATGATGTGCCCTCAGGACTGGGGAACCTGCTGTGCTGGAGGCCTTGGGAGGGTCTTGCATCCCTGTGCCACAGTTTGGCCTGTGGCAAAATGCAAAGCATGTGAGAGCTCTGAGAAATATTTTTGAATGGAGCTATCTGCTGCATTTAACATCTTTAGGGAGCAAGGTTTGGTATTTGGAGCAAGCCCCTGGGAGACCTGAGCTAGCACAAAACGTGATTACTTAACATTGGTCCTTCTTTCCTGTGTCTGTAGTCGGAAACAAAAATTCTAAATTATATAAAGCCATTTTTAAATTCTTCAGGTAGGATTTGATTTGAGACAAAAATAGCCTGCAGGGTATGTGGGAAAACCAGCCTGCAGCTGTATGTGGGAAGCCCACAACCTTTCAACTATCCACTTTTTTAATGGGAGCCTAGGTCTGTGCTGCAGCTGCACACAACTAACTTCGGGTCCCTCATCTGAATAGGAAGCCACCCTTAACATCCTTGTACATCACCTGTCTTAAAGATACAACCATAGTAATATCTACCCTTAATTTGTGACATCTCTTGTTATTATAAATAACTGTGTTTCCTATGGAGAAAACCAAGAAGTCCCCTAACTCTAGACATTGATCCAAACTGAAGTGGTTAGTGGTCCCAGATCCACTATCACTGAAATGGATTAGATTCAACCTGCATATTGGGGGTAAGGGGATGCTGACTATTGCTGCAGGGATTACCACAGAGTTTCATAATGGAAGATGGCAGAGGAGGGAGGAAGAAAAGATTTGGCCAACTTAGAGGAACAAAGAACTGAAAGGCAATGCAGGAAAAGAGACAGGGAGACAATACTGAAACTAATTCCTATTCATTGGTCAGATAAACCAGACTGAGCAGATAAACTAAATTTGAAGGTTAATGGGTTTTACCCATCAACTAACTGGTGAGACATGCTGTGTGCAGGTTCCTAACTGGCCACAACTAGGCTACACTGGAAAAAGATATGTACATTCCCTTGGTTCCTGGTTTTCTGTTAGCTAGAAAGGGATAACTTGTTGCACCCAGATTGTGCCCTCATTTATGATTTCATACTGAAACATAACAAACAGGGTGGGGAAATGCCCAGTCAAAACTGTAGAAAGTTCTCAGAATGTCTCCCTGTTTTGGCTCCTTCTGATCTTCCTAGTGGCTTAGTTAAAGAATCCAGTTTTGGACATGCCAACATAAGTAAGA
The DNA here is from genome assembly GCA_013397195.1 of Hylia prasina. Classification (NCBI taxonomy): domain Eukaryota; kingdom Metazoa; phylum Chordata; class Aves; order Passeriformes; family Sylviidae; genus Hylia; species Hylia prasina. The sequence goes on along the minus strand of VYXD01001857.1, from coordinate 70,497 downwards.
CATCAATAAACTGAAGGTTTTTGTCTTGAGGTTGTCGAGCTGGAGCACCTGTCCTGTGAAGAGAGGCTGAGGAGACTGAGTTCATTCAGCCTTGAGAGGACATGGCTTCTGGGAGACCTATCAAAAGAGTACCAGAATCAATGAAGAGCTTATCAAGAAGATGGAGACAGGAATTTACAGCAGTGTTTGCTGAAAGGACAAGAGACATTGGAAGGGGACAAACAAAACTGAGGAAAATTGTATCCTAGTGGATATGAGGAAAAACTGTTTCACCGTGGGAACAGTGAAGCCATGGAAGAGGGTGCTCTACCTGCTCACCCCCATGTTTACAGAATCTGTTAGAATTTTTGTGTGAATCACCTGATCTCATAGCTGTGCCTGCTTTAAGAAGGATGACCTGTCCAAGTTGTATTGCCCTCTGATTCACATGGGATGGAGAAGAATCCCTACCTAATTCTGACCTCCCTAAAACAGTGGAAAGAAGCCTTCTCTTTCTGCAGCTCCAGGTCCAAGGGGATAGACAGTACAACCCCAGTTGGACTTTCTTTTGCCATTTTACTTTTGGCATCATCTGCAGCATGATGATGAAGGAACCCCAGCAGAGTTTGTCCCTGAGGGCTGTGGCCAAACTGACTGAATATCTGGAGGCTCTACCCCCAAAAGGGAAATACCCCCAAATATTGCAAGCTGTTCTACACAGAGAGTACAAAAGAAGCTTTATATGGATATAAAGCAATGGAAATTTCAGAGCACTTTTTGATGGCTTCTCTGGCTTTTGTTAAGGGAAGATGGAAAGTCTCAGATGAGAATGAGAGGAAGACTTGCTCCCAGCTGGGACCTCTCTCATGCAGAGTGCCATTCACTCTGGTGCAGATGGCTGATGACTTCTTTCCATGGAGTAGGATAATTTTGGACTACCTGTGGGGTATGCAAGCTTACAGAAAATTAAAAACATAGAGTCACTTCTTTTGTGTGGGAGGAGACACTACACTGCAGTTACTCTGCAGCTGAGCTGACTGCAGTACAGAAATCCTAGCTAGATTTAAACTGGCTTGCCTGGATGCTCCTGGTGGCATAAAGGAGAGCTCCATGCAGGCTGCAAAGCCTTCTGAGGAACACAACAAACACTGAGACATTTAGTCCCACCAATTTCTGTGCAACAAGAGCTATCACCCCCAGGATCCATACAGTGAATACAGTTCTCTTTGCCCAAACTGCAACAAATACAATACAGGTATACTTTTAATATAGGCATACCTATAAAATACTCTTTGTTTTAAAATGTGTTTTGACAGGATTCCCTTTGTTATAGGAATGCTTTTTTTCCTCTTTGCTTCCCCATCCTGATCAGAAGCCTCAGGTGCATTCTTTGAAATCAGAGAGAGAAAAAGCGGTGACAAGAACATCTCCAGAATTTAAATGATGTAATAAGAAAAAGGAGCAGAGCAGAGAAGAGCAGAGCTGTGTGAAGCAACTAGCCCTGTGTTCCATAAGGCAGGTACTCTGAAATTTGTTTGGAAACACTGAAATTTGGATTGTTGATCACATTGCCACTTCTGGGTGCTTTTAGTGCTACAACAGTTGATTTGTTTTTTCTTATGAAAGAGAGTTTTCTTTTCCAATGGTATGAAATACCAGGAATTGTACATAGATAGTGCCCTGTAGAGGGTCATATCTGTGACTCAAGAGTCTTATTCCTTAGTCAATATGCCAAAATTCTAGAGGTAAGAGGAAGGTACAAGATTTTCTAGGTACAATGTAATTTTCTATTACATTGGCCCAAGCACCAAAGGCATAAAAGATTTGCAGAAGTGTTGGTGTAAAGGAACAAAGCAAGAAAAAATCCAAAGTGATTGTTTCCACAGTAAATACGATCATTATTAAACACATTTTCTCGAGTTTCACAGAGCATATAAACTTGAAGCAGACAGGACTCATATTGGACTAGGCAATGTGCAAACAGAAGGCCAAACTCATAGAGTTGGCACCACCTTCAAACAAAGAACTTAAAATCAAACCTGTGACACCAGCTCCTTGCTCACTTCCCACCCATATATCCAGTGCCCTTAACAATCTGCTGTATCTTCTGATTGTATGGCTTAAGATTTCTTATGTACTCATTTTCTGTTAGACTAGACTTGGATTCAGATCTGTGATCCAAACCAAGCAGAGGGATCTGTGCCACCTCAGGGGAATGCTTGCAATAGGCCAGTACTCTGAGAGACCCAGGGTATAAGAGGTGCATTAACAGTCATTCAGTGTGCTGATTCTTGTGGACTCCCTTCACAAGCAGCAAATTCTTCTCCTGCCTTGCAAGGGGGCAGTAGCCATCTCTCACAGAGTTCTGGACTCATAATAAGACAGCTAGGAGGATGTCACTGTGCCTAAGTCTCCTTCAGTGAATTTGGTGCGTGAACAATTAATAAATCCTCCCGTGGTCAGTGAAAGTGGGATTCAAGATGGAGATGTGGTTACCATCAAGCTGAAGTTGGGAGGTTAGTAAGAATAGTATGCTTGTTAATAACTGGGGTTCAATAACAGAGCCAGAATGACTTTATCTGGTCTGGATTTTGTAAATGGTACATGAATATAGGATACCATCTAGTGTGAATAGAATATATCCATGCCTTTGGATACACTCTTGTACATATACCTTCATACATGTTTTGTATATACTTTGAAGTTCTTGTGCATTAATTGATATAACTGAGCATTAGAGATATTTTTTATAGTATGATGTGGCCAAATACTAGAGAGTCTGAGCAAACAGTAACCAGAGAGCTCCCATCTCACAAAAGTGCCAGAAGAAAAGTCCTTCAGCCAGTGATGAAGAGGTGTCAGCTTGATTTCTTGCTGCGCAGGGCAATAGGGAGCTCAGCAGAGGGTGATGTTGGTTGTCAAAACTCAGTCAATTTAAAGGAAGGGAGATGGGAGCTGGAAGATCTTGTGACTCAGCCTCTTGGTGTTAGTGGCTGAAAGCTCCTGTCTTGTGATGTACCTGAGAGCTGTGAGTCACCTCAACATTTGCATTTGCCTCTTTTTAGTCACCTTTTGTACAAGGCCTCAACAAAGAGGAGAAAAAAAGGTTTCCATGCCCCCAAATGTAATTTTTGTTATTAGATGTCATGGCCAAAAATCCTGCATATAGAAAGATGTAGTTGGTCTGTGTTTTCCTCCTTGTGGTCCTTCTCATTTCACTGTGGTATTTGTTCATGCAGGCATGTTCTTTATATAGGATTTCTTCACAGCCTTTTATGCTACAAAAAGGAATGAACAGGAATCATCATGGGCATTGGTTGGGCTTTGGAAAAAAACCTCCAGTTTTGGAAAATCCTTTCTCCCCACAGAACAGAAGCAAAGTAGATAGTATAGCTCGAAGCAGTTTGGGAGGTGAAATGGATGTTTGCTTAGCAGGCTCTCCAGGGGTCACACTCTTTCTGCTGTGGGAGTGAGTGAGCTGCAGGTGTTACTGCAGTGCAAATCTCAGCCATGACTTGGATCCAGGGCTTCTCCATCAGTGCTCAGAGCTCACCCAGGGCACACACGGAGCAGAGCACTCCCAGACCCTGCTCTGTGACCACAGACACACACAATGGGTGGCGCAGTCACCTTCTGGAACCCTGAAAAGTTATCTTTCTTCCTCTTTTTTATTTTTTTTAAGCACTTAAGCCCAACTGCTAATGGAATTTCATGATTTTAAATAATTTACATTTCCATCTGGTTTGAAAAACACCAGGTGGAGATTGCAGATTAGGATGAGTCTAAGTGGAAGGAAATGTTTGTTTAAAATATTAAAGCTAAAACCAAACATTGATGTGAACCACATTTTTGCTGTCCATTGTGCTGTGTTCTTCTCTATCATCACTTTAACTTTTGCTTTTAATTGGATGTTTTGAACATGTTGCTTATCATTATGATCGGGGGAGACGAGGTCAGAGTGGGGTGCAGGAGAGTCCATACGAAAGGGTGAAAGAGTCAGGGATTGAAGGATTCTTCAGTATGAGCTTTTGATCATTGCATCTGTTTCTCTATGCTTTCTACAGACCCTGCTAACTTGCTTATTTGGAGGCGGAAATAAATTTGAACCTGAATAAAATATGTTTCACAAGGGTGATTTTAAGGGAAAACATGCAACTTCCAAAGACTGATGAGAGTTTTGTTGGGGTAAAGACTGATGGTTTACTGGTGCACAGTCCAAACCACCCACAAGGACAAGAAATTTCCTTCTCTCCCACTTGCCAGCTGGCAAGCTTTTATTTAAAATGGGGGATACAGAGCTGTGGTTTCTAAAACTGCTTCTAATACTGGAAGCTTAGCTGGCAGTTCCTTCATGCACTTTCCCAAGTACAGCATGAAACCATGAACTCATAGCAAGGAGCAATTGTAAGAGCACCTTTTCCTCTGTACTTTGAAATAGTTCATTTTATTAAGCCACATCTGATATTCATCTTCTCTCCTAGCTAAAATCCTTGCATTTCAGTTCTCTGGAAATGGGATGTTTTTAATTTTTGTGAAATGCACTAGAAGCTGTAGAGATGATATGGTTGGTGGGTGCCTTAGCATGACATTTTTCAAAATCACACCTACAATTGTAGTGATGGCATGAAAGGCTAAAACTTGCCTTTGCTGAACAAAACTCCAGATACTGATCAGTGAAAAGCACAAGTAACACAGAGTTATGATTGCATAAGGAAACTTGTACTTAAATAAAATAAAATTTAGACCAGTGTTGCTCATACTTGCAAATTTCTGATTCAGAGCAGCCAAAGGCTAAATGTTTTTAATCTCTACCATCCTCTCTACCATCCTGTAACCTGATTTACTTACCACGAGTAAAACAACTACTCCAGTTGCTTCAACTTCTGTCCAAAGATGGTAACATTGCTTTTTACTGTATGTAGTTCACATTTTTATTACTCAGAGTTCTATCAGGACAAGAAAACTCTTTGACGCTTTGATGAATTTTGAAACAAAATAGAAACAGAACATTTGCTTTTTGTCTGTGTACTGTGAACCCTAGTGCACATAGACTCTGCCAGAGAGGTGGAGAGTGAAGCAGATACTGAAAGTTATACTATCTCTTGGTAGATCCCAAGTGTATTGTGGTAGGGGTAAGTTGAATTGTGATCCAAAAGACCAATAAATGTTTTTCACTGTATAGGAAACATCAGATTTTTTTTTTTGTGAGAATTTGGCTCCAGAACCAATTAGTCTGAAAGTCTCATGAGCAATTAACTGGTTTATACTAGGAGAGATGAATACTAGCGTAGATCAAAATTGTCTGCAGAAAATGTGCAATGATTTACAAAAGGAGAGCATGTATGGCATAAGCTGATTTTAATTTTGGTAAATTTGTTGCAAAGCAAGCTGACAAGCAGTGGATGTAATTTATTTAGACTGAAAGATTTACTCTTTGGAGAAGACTTGCTTTGTATGAGAAAAACAGTCAGATGCTGCTCATCAGGATTCAATAAAATAGTTTGGTAGGTGGAAGATAGATGAGGAAGTTATTGGTTATTTTTCACATCATAAGGTAATTGCAATGGGGTATATGTTTTAGAAATTAGTGTTGAGTAACTCTCTATATTGGCAATTCCAAAGGAGCATCAGTGAAAATTTGCCAGTTATAATAAATTGATAGATTTTACTAACACCAGAAGGAGATGGACATTATATGTAAGATGGAGCAAGAGTTTTAAGTGGCTTTGGCCATTTAATATGATGCAATGCTGGAAACACGACAAGGATTGATGACTTCAGGGATCAGTAGGTACTAATCACAAAGCAGGAAAAGGAACTGATTTTTGTAGGAATCAAGGAAAGTTATCAGTCAAGCCTTGAAAAACAGGTGACAATCCACACCTGTAGAAAAGCCAGGGGGGGTGTCTTTTTGTCCTGAAGTGCTATTTGGATATTGTATGTTATAATCAGGGCTAGATTCTCTTTTAATCCTTTAGTTACCTGACGCAAGGACTCTGCCCCTTGACTGTGAGGGGCTGTGGAGGTTATCTGTAAAGATGTGTGGTTTTCTCCCACATCCATTATTTTCATAAACAGCTTTTACCATACTTCATTAATAGTAATCACCTGTGCAGTCTTTGCAATTGGAGACATAGCTGAGAGCTCTTCATCTGTACACATGAAAGAACTTGCATTCTGTTGATTTGCATCTTGAGTTTCTCCAATATTGGAATGTGCACTAGGTGACTTTAAATGACTTTCTTGTTGTTTCCATCCCATTTGGGAAAAAATAGCAATCTCAGAAAAATACCCTCTAAACAATATCATTAAAGGTAAGTAAACTAATAACACATAGATTTTAGTGTTTGCTGGTTTGTGTCACTGTCTGGTAATACAATGAATAATTCATATCAAACTAGTAGAATGTAACATTTACATAAAATAATACTTTGCAAATTTATGGTAAGTACTAATTACTTGCCTTATTTGCCATGACTATGATATTAAATATTCATAAAAATGTGATTATTTCTTTGATTTGGCAGGCATTTAGATTTCTCTACAGCTTTTCACACTGCTAATTTTAATCCAGTAAATTATCTGGAAGAAAACAGTATGCAGCCGAAAAACTGTTCAAAATTCACTCCAACATTGAGCACATTATGGACGTAATGATCCATTACAACCAAACTTCAAGAAGATCTTGCAAGAAAACTAGAGAATTAAACAAAGAAATATGGAGACTATCATCATTATTTATCAGACATATTTATTAATAGTTTAGAATTTTATATGCATCAAGAAACTTTCAAATAATTGGATCGACTTTCATATATTTTATTTTTGTAAACTTAAGTTTTTTAAATTCTTCCTGTGTTAAATCTGTTGTTCATCTTCACTTTTTGGTGTATTTACATTTTAACTCATTAGAGGAACTGAATTCTGTCTTTTGAACGTGACAGACACATACTTATTTTTTATTGTCACTTAGAAAACAATATCCAGTATTAATATCTGAAGTGTATGTATGATTATGTGTATATGTCTGTGTGTGTGTGCATGTATACATCGATTCCAAGGCTTCAAAACTGCTTGTGTAATTAAATCTTCATATCTGTCTGTGAATGTTTAGTACCTGTTCTTGTCTCCCTAGCTGTGCAATATGTATGCATTGAAATCTACAACACTTTCACTAATAAGAATAAAGTCTTTAAGGCTGTGTATGGCATATGTATTATATATGTGACTCAAAATGGAGAGAAGTAACAGAATCCAAAATGCTGGTCCTTAGACCCCCAGGCTTAGGTTATTTCCCTGCACTATTTATATCCTTTTCTGTTGCTTCTAGCAGCAGAGGAATAAACAGTCAACTCAAATGAAGTAATACAATCAAAGACAATAATGAGAAAGTGGCAGTAGGAAAACAAAAAAAACAGGAAACTTGAGTGTATGAAGATTTCTATAATAGAATAGAAAATAATTTATGCATCATGTGTGATATGTAATGGTAGCTGTAGAATTATCTTTGTAACTTTTATAATCATCAAAGCCTGCACTTGTTTCCTTTTTTTTTTTTTTTTTTTAGAGATTTTGAACTAAATAAGGTGCATTGTCACACAGTTACTCCACTCAGTGTCTTGCTACCCAGGGATAGCCCCAAGGAGGGCTATCAGGAAGTGTGCATCCATCCCTGAACACCTGCTCAATTAAAACTTTGCTACTCATCACTTAAATATGTGTGAAACTTTCAAAGATACACAAATGTTTTAAACCCTTTGATTAAAAGTTAAACTGATGACTGATAACTTGCAAACAGCACCACTAACCATATGTAAAAATACAGAGTTCCTGTATCACTGCTTAAAATAAACATTTGGAAAAGGTTTTGAAATATCAATCTGCTTCTTTGCTGTACAAATAAGGAATGTGAAACGAAATGTAGCTCTGTTAAGTCTAAACAAAAGAAAACAAATTTTGTCTTTGGTCTTAAACAGCTCAGTCCTGTGTAAGACTTGCAGGATTTCGGCAAGACACACAGGTTACTGGAGCAAAATTTGGGTTCCAGAACCTCCATCTGATATCATAACCTGCTCAGTAATGTCCCAAGCATAGGATATGTCACTTGAGCACTTTGGCACTGAATCCCCCAGGGGCATTTTCCCCCATGGCAGAAGGTGGGGCAGAGCTGGGGCATGTGGCGTTTTCCCTGACTTGACGTAAAGTGCCCACAAGGAAATCCATTGCTCCTAATTCCAGCTGTATCCAGGGTCATGGTTTGGTAATGTTCACCAGAATAGTTCTCTGCTCTATTCCTATGGCTTCATGCTGCCTCTTTCTTTTTAATTTAGAGGGCAGAATTTTCTGATGAAATTTCTGCCTAGCATACCACTTGGTGTTAGAGGTGTTGTGTAAAGATGACTTCCTAGCTAAATCAGTCAGATATTAAATAGATAAAATGAACCTGAAAAAGAAAGATACATGTCAAAAACCCAGCATTGCAATGTCCAGGAGGAGAAAGGGAATGTACAGTTCAAGGGACACATTCTACATTTATTCTACTGCTGGTTTAGTCAGCCCAGGGTCCTATGTGCTCATCTGACTGGAGTTCTTGACCTTAAATAAATGTGAGACATAGTAGACCTGATTTGCTTGTGTTGAAGGAAAAACCCTTCTGAAAGCTTGGTGGTTTCACATATACAAAGTCAGGTAGTTTTTATATATACAAATGCTAGCACCTTGTCACCTGTGAATTCACCATGTAATTAAACTTCTGAAGCTGTACACTTACTGACATGTCTTTTGCAAGTGAAATGAAATCCTTTGTTTTTACATATTTTGACAATGTGAAGTGGGGGCAAGTGAAGTAGAGTCTTAAAATCCCCCATGCATCTGTAATGGAGCCTCTTCTTCTTGCTTTGTACTAGTCCCACGGGTGAAAACAGAGTTCATAGGAAAAAAAAAGCATTTCCCTTACGTCAAAATGAGAAACTATTGATTTGTATTTGTATTCTGCGAGAAAAATCCCTAGTCCCTTCAAATGGGAAAAAACTTGTGCCTTGCAATCCTGTGAGCTGTGTAAAAGAGGCCTCATGCTCAAAGTCAAAGGGAAGCCAGAGGAAAATGGCATCCAGGAGGTCAAAGCAGTTCACATGCTCATCGACAGCTGTTTGCACCATATGACAGATCTAAAGGCAACTTCAGAGCTGTCTGTACAATATGTGGAGCTTACCAGAGATATAGAAGCTGCTGCTTTAATGTCATTTCCCATAAAAAACGTTGGTAAATTTGGCACTGTGTTTTATGGTCTGCAATACCAATGAGAGCCTTAATTCATGATGTTGACTAACCTGATCTCTGTCTATTACAAGGTGCCCCATTTTGTGAATGGGGGAAGGGCTGTAGACATTTTCCACCTAGACTTCAGGAAAACCTTTGACATAATTTCCCACAGTATTTTCTGGGAGAAACTGGCTGATCATGGCTTGGATGCGTGCACTGTTCACTGGGCAAGATTTTTGCTGGATGGCCAGGCCAGAGAGTGGTGGTAAATGGGGTTATAGCCAGTTGCTGGCCAGTCACAAATGGTGTTCTCCAAGGCTCAGCAATGGGACCAGTCCTGTTTAGTATCTTTATCCATAATCTTGATGAGGGCGTGGAGAGCACACTCACTTTGCAGGCAACACAAAGCTGGTCAAGAGTGATGATCTGCTGTAGGGCAGGGGGGCTCTGTCACCCAGAATTTTCTTAGCCTTCTGATGTTTCATATTGGAGTCAGAGTTTCTCACTTTCCCATGCCTTTTAACATAAACAAAGAATTGGTTTTTTGTAAATATAGCCAATGTTTGCATTCCTTCAAATGGGAGGAGAATGTGATTGATAGTCTGATTGACCAATGTGGTTGAGAGGTGAGAATTTCACCTTCCAATCCATTGTCACCTTGATAAAAGTATATATTTGGAAATTAATAAACAAAGGACGCTTTTTGGCCTCAGTGCTGCATCTCAAAAGATTCCAGGTCTCTGTGTGATTATTTCATGTCCGACTGCATCAGGGCTCTACAAAGGGATCTGGACAAAGTGGATCCATTGGCCAAGGACAACAGTATGAGCTTAAATGAGGCCAGGTGCCAGGTCCTGCACTCTGGTGTTAACAACTCTGTGAGGGCTTGGGGCTGTAAAATTTCGTGGTGGAAAGGACTTGGGGGTGCTTGGGGTTGACAGCTGGGTGAATGTGAGCCACCAGTGTGCCCAAGTGGCCAAGAAAGCCAAAGGCATTCTGGCTTGTATGAAGAAGAGTGTGGCCAGGGCAGTGATTGTCTCTCTGTACTCAGCACTGGTAAGGCTGCACCTGAATCCTGTGCCCAGTTCTGGGTCCCTCACTGCAAGAAAAACACTGAGGTGCTGGATTGAGTCTAGAGAAGGGCAACAGAGCTGGTGAAGTGTCTGGAGCACAAGTCTCATGAGGAGCAGCTGAGGGAATTGGGGCTGTTTAGCCTGGAGGAAAGAGGACTTGGGGGGGGAACCTTATTTCCCTTTACAACTGCCTGAAAGGAGGCTGTAGTAAGGTCAGGTTCTCTTCTCATTGGTAATGAGTGATAGAACAAGAGGAAATGGCTTCAAGTTGTACCAGGAGAGGTTTAGACTTAATATTAGGAAAAATTTCTTCATGGAAAGGGTGTCAATCATTGGAACAGGCTGCCCAGGTATATTATCCGGAATTATCCCTGAAGATAATTCAAAGACGTGTAAGAGCTTCTTTGTGTGTGGCACATAGGGACATGGTTAAGTGGTAGACTTTGTTGGCAGTGTTAGGTTAACAGTAGGATTCAGTGATCTATGAGGTCTTCCCTGACCTTTTATATGATTTTATGATTAATACTAACAAAGAAAAAAAAAAAAAAAAACCAAGGAAGAATTGGAACTGGATGTTCATTGTATAGGATGTTCTCTGAGAGTACAGCTCCTGGCTGCTCAGTGCTAAGTCTATATCTTAGCCTGCTCTGTTTTGTTTTTCTTATATTGAAAGCACAGGAATTAAAAAGAAATTTCACATTTTATTGCCCTGGCTTGCATTTCTCTAAAGGTCACTTGGGTTCAGCTAGCTAGAGTTTTGCAAGAAACAAGACTGATTGAATCCTACTGTTAGTAAGTGTGAGAGAAGGTAGGTGAAAAAACCCAAAATTATGTCCATTAACCACTAAGTGTGGGTTGTAGATGTCACAATATAACAAAATTATTAAAATATTATCACTTAATGTGTTTCTATAGAATTGCTAGCCAGTTGTTTTTCATAACTTTGCCATAGCAGACAGTTAGACTGATGGAGGGAAAGAAATGACTACGGAGAACTTTGAGAATTTTCTCTTTCTAATTAATTCATCAATGACTGTTGAAATAAAGATTGGTTAAAACTGTTTGTTCTTAACAAACAAAAGCAGAACATCCCAGTCATGCTCAAAGGTCATTCTGCTAAGGTATAAAGGTATAAGGTATAAAGTTGCTTTTCATTCCCTAAATTGAACCATTAATCCCTGATCCTGGAAACTTTTTGCACAACATTTAGTGATCCAAATAACATCACTGTTATATTCAGAACCACCCAAGTTCATCAGGTTTCCTTAGCAATGGTGATTAGTACCTAAGATCCTGACCTGCATAAATCCCCTTGTCTCATTCTGAAGGCTGCTACTTTTATGCATGGTTTGTGAGGTAGATATACAATTCTTAAGATGAAATTCTCTGTATAAATTGTTAATTTATTTCAACGTGCATTACCACTACCTCTCAAGACACACACCAGAGCCCATCTTGTGCTGTCCTGCTGGAAAGACAATCTGCCACAAGTCTGGACTTTAAGGCATCATTTTGAGAAGTGTTGGAATTGCTATATGCAGAAATAGATGTGTTGCAAACTTCAATCACTGTAGGAAACCTGCTAGAAAATGTGGCTGCTCAGTTAATGAATCTGGAGAGTCAGATGGGCATAGTGAAAGAGGATTGGAATGCATAGAAGCTGAATTTTCACCTGAGAAGCTCAGCATGACATTTCCAAAGTTCATGAGACATTATTTAAATGTCTTAATCTTAAGTTTTGTCCCCGTCTCTTCAATTGAAATATCTTCTTCATCTAGAGAGACAAGGTAAAATCAAGGGACTATAGCACTAGTTCTTTCTTGACTATGGTTTTAGAAGTAAGGATAAAAGTTGCAGGAGCTTTCATCACAGAAATAATTATTATATTGACTCTACATTGCAGAGTCATTATTATTCCTATTTAGTAAAGAAGCAGCTTTCAAAAGTGCAGTGGGTACCTATGTCTAGGTTGACCAGAACTGTCCTTACTGTGGAATCTCTCTTTTAGTCATGGGATGAGCATCTGAGAAGATGGAGATGGGACTTGCCAGCTCCAGCAACCAGGCCCAGCAGATACAGTTAATTTTTCTCTATACCATAAAGTCCTCTGCTGGTGAAAATCCTCTGCAGCAACAGAGTGGTTGAAACTCACCTTGGGGGATTATGCTGGTAGTCTGTGGCTTTATGAGATGTAACGGGAGTTATTCTTGCACCACTCACATGGAGTTCCTCTAAAGAGAAGCATGGAGCAGCATTTTCAGGGACAGAAGAATTATGTCTTACTCTAATTTCTGACATTGCTTAGTAGAAGATGTATTGCTGAGAGAGATTTTTGCCATATTAAATACATTTTAAAAGAAAATTGGCTGAGAGGGACTTAAAAAAGGTATTTATTGTTTGTGTTATTTATTCTTTATGATGAAAAGTGGGACACTTGCGCAAAGGTGTGAATCAGAGTCTTTGTCCATATGGATTCCTTTAAGGCCAATCAATACAAAGAGCATAGATTAGAAGTCAATAAAATGGATGCTATTCTATGTGTGCATCTAACATCTAAACACATGGAAATTGATTTTGAACCTATCTATTTATATATCAATACAATTGCAATTCAGATTATTTAAACAACAGCCTAGAGGTAAGAAAAACATTTATTGCCTGAGAGAAAATGATACAGAAACATCATGTAACATGTAGGTGGATACAATCTTAGGGGTCACTCCTATGTTTTTTGCTTGTAGAAGTAGAAACAAATTAGATCCCTCAAAACACTGAAATTAAGAATATTAAATTAATGATAAACAAAAGATTAAACATGTTGCATGAGGGGACATAACCCCATGTATTGAAAAAAGGCAAAAGGGAGTGGAACATTATATGTATAAATGAAGATTCTTTCTGACCTTATTTTGGTACCTCTGCTAAGCGTAAGGTTGCATTAGGAAATGCTGCACAGTAATTGCAATTGATATTCTTTTCTAGTTTCTGCTAGAAGGAGTTCTGGTATACTCAATTTCCTATTTTTCCCTGGATGTCCTAAGTTATATGGGAAAGATATTTATACTGTAAGCCATTTGGATGACTGGAGGACTCTGATGATAAAGACATAGAATGCATATTCTGCTGTGGAGATCTTTATACTGCAGAACTGATGGCTGATTACAAAGCAGCCTGAAGATCTAATTACAATTGGCAACCAGGAGATGAGGGAAGACTGCAGACAATTTTCCTCTATTTTTATACACAGCCCTTGTGGCATTCACATTGCTTTCAATAAGTGTGCTTCTGGCAAAAACTGTCAATGATGGTAATCGTCTGGATGACTGGCTTCGGAGAGGCTGCAAGCCTGACCTTTGCTACTGCAATCATCGCCGTCATCAGCGTGGGGATGCACGCCGCCCCACAGCCAGACCAAGTGCTGTAACTAGACAGTAATTGCAGATTGTTAATGATGATGCTATTGATGATGCTTTCTCTTTTGTTTGTTTGTTTTCATTGAAAAGAAATTATTCTGAAATCTACGGTGGTGAATGATTAACGCTAAAACGAGGAGGAAATGTGTGGAAGCAAGGAAACTGAACATTTCATGTGTGTTACTCTGCTACATCTACCTCAAAGTATGTAACACCTTTCTGTTTGAAAAATGGGCATGAAATTCAAAGTTTGATTTAAAATTAGTTAAAATGCCAGAGATAAGCCAATTGCGATATCCAGTGAGTACTATGAGTACTGGATACAAGTACTCAGTGGTCCAACTATTATCCCACCAGTGATGGATATCACAGATGCTGAATAGGGCTGAAATACCAGTTTAGATACTTGCAAATGTTTTCTGTGTAACTGAATTGAGAGCACAGACCAAGGATATATAGGATCATCTAGAAATCCTGAGGTCTAGAATTCTCTGCCAAAGTTGTAATAATTTCAGATTGAATACTTAATTTTCCTAATGATCATAAGGCATTATATCCTATCTCATGTTTTCAATCTGTAGGAAAGCTTAACATTTACATAATGGACTTTATCCTCCGGATGGATATTACTAAACATTATGAAAGTTAGTGTATGACTAACACTTCTGTGTTTCTTTAGTGTTTCTTGTTCTTTCTGAAAACTTGAAAACACAAAGAAAAAATGGGTTGTACTTTTCAGCACTTGTCTGGAGGAATTTCACAACTCCTGGACCTGAATACTGAGCAAAATGGTTTACAGAAACCAGAAATTCCCATGGAAACAGAAATTTTGGGCCTTGAGTGAAGAAGAATTGTTTCCTATGGTAGAAAAATGAGTGGCTGGAAGACTTATCTGGCACATGGGAGCTCCTTTCCCTCTGTTCTGAGTGCAAAAAACTTTGCTGAACTTCATACCGAAATGTCATGGCAGGGTGTTTGACTCCCTGCTCCTAGCTTTTGATTTGTCTGCCTGATCTTGGATGAATTAGCACTGAGCCCAACAGATGCACATTTTTCTGTTGCACTGTGTCATGGGTGTAGACACCAAACACACGCAGTGTCAGCTCTGTAGACTTGTCTGTGACAAAGTGTGTCTGTGGCAATTGCTCAGCCATATTTCCTTAAAGAGATATCTGCTAAAAAAATAAATCTAAAGAATTCAATAGGTTTCTTCCAAAAGTTGCGCTGAAGACTTATGGAATGTAACTGGAAATGAAATTTCCAGTGATATGAATATAAAGTAATCTTAATTAAAATCTAATTGTTAATACTCTTAAAGGACCAGCCAGTACATTCTTATTGAAGGGGACGTCTGGTTCCAACCAAGTTTCTAGAAGTTTGCGATATTCTTCAGAAACTTGCAGCTACATTGTTGCTCACACTAATGGCTAGACGAAGTGAGTAGAGCCATGCATGCAGCTGGAAGTGGTAACGTGTGGAGAAATGTGTCTCTGCTGTGCCCATGATTTAATTTAGCTCTGAGATTTTGTGGTCTCTTATGAGGGAAACACTTTATCATCTAGCTGTGTTTCAGAAGCCCTTAAAACAATTGATCTCATTTCTCTTCTGTGAGCCCAACTCCCCACTCTGTGAAAAATGCTGATAAAATGATGATGGCTTTGTTGGTGAGACCTAGAGCCCAAAGATGACAGTGGACATGCTGAAGGGGATGTAAACACTTTCCCTAGAGCCTGTGTGTCACTCATGTTGTACTCTTTAGGATAAATAAAGTGCTATCATAAATGCAGCGTCTTTCAAGAGAAGTAAATTCACATTAAAATAATAGGGCCAAATTAGTTTCTCCTTTAACTCTGTTGCCCTATTCAGCTGGCACAAGATTTGAGTTTGCTCCAATGTCTTTAAATCTTGAATCTGCATGATGAATTTCAATTATATTAATTCTGGTAGCACAAATGTATATTTTGGTCTCAACACCGGTAGGAGGATAATTGTTCCTCCTCTGATATTTAAGGGCCTTGTGGGCCTATCAAGATAATTACTAAAAAGAATCCTTATGTGTTAGGTAATCTATTGAAATGAAGTTAAAGGTGTGTGATCATATGCATACAAAGTCAGTGTCTTGGCCAAGCCTGTGCAGGTAAGCCTGAAATGAGAGGTGATCTTTGTATGGAAGGTAAGAATAGGAATACCAATAGTATATAAAACATAAAAGGCTATTGCCTCTCACCTTATACATATGTTCATGTTAGTGACTAATTGCCAAGTCACACACAGCCTGATTTTCTACAGAAAACAATGACACATGGTGAGCACTCTTCCCTAATAAAAATTGCATCCTCAGGATTAGAGCTTAACTTCACCTTTTAAACTGACACAGCACTTTCCTCTTCTCTGTGGAAAAGGTTTCATCACAACAGCACTTAATGGTGTTGAAACATCTTCTTTTGCCAGCAGTTCCCAGAGCCCTTTCCAGATGTAAGACAGGGGTAAGTGGAAGTCAAACAATACAATGCTGTGGACGTTCTAAAAGCCTTGGCTTGCACTTGCCAAGTCCAAAATCCAGTGCTCATACACGGTTCTTACTACAGAAAATGTAAATTATTGCAGAAAATCTCACCTCTTGAAATGATGGTTTGTAAATACTTTCTGCTGGGGCCACTTCTTAAAATTGGAATAAGACCCCATAAAATATTCCATACACATCCTATGTTAATGAGACCTTAAAACTTATGAGTACAGGAGAAGAGCAAGGTACTGCACTGTGTTAGACCATTGATTAAATTAAGCCATGAAATTACTGCCTATTATGAAAAATGCATGCTCATTTCACTGCTATCTCCTTTCCTCTCTTCCTCTGTGTTTGTGTATTACATCTGTATGTTGTCTGGTCATAAACCTGGCTTGTAAAATCTCTGTGGAGGAGTCTGTCTTTATTACAGCGTGTGCGCGCAGCCCCAGACGAAGCGACAGTCCCTGTTCTTGACAGGCATCTCTTTGCTCCAAGGTGATCAATAACATACCTCTCAGAAATGACCCCACACCACCAGAAAGCTCTCCTGCCCTTCTCATTCAAAACCTAAACTGCATTTGCTCTCAGAAATAGGTCACTCACCTGGCCCCAGCACCTTCGAACCACTCAGCTGATCATTCAGGAATCATCCTGTTGTTTTGCCCACCAGGGCTAATAAGTGACATTTCAGGAGATGGCAAACACCATCTGGGCAGTGAGATGGTTATGCTGTGCTGCACATGGGAAATACTTATTTTCTAGGGGACGCCAGTGCTATTTCAGAGACACTGAAATAGTAATAAGGCTCTTTTTGTTTGTTTTTCAGAAGAGTGCGTTTGCATGAGCACATAGCAGAGGTGTAAACTGTACAGCCAGGTCCTTCCTGCAGTGTTGCCCAAGGGGTGTTAGGAACAGAAGTGTGTTCCTCATATTTTTCTTTATGGTGAAGTTTATTCTTTGCAATTTTTTTGAATATTCAGCCAACACTTCAGTGCTCCCCGCCTTCCTCTGGGTGTTTGGGAAGGCAGGCTCGTCACAAGCAGCTGTTCGTGGTGCTGCCGCCAAGGTCCTCTGCTGCATTTCCAGTGCTGGAATTCAGTGCTACCAATGATTTATGTATGTATATCTTCACAAATGTCAAAAATAAACCTTTAAAAACCCAACCTGCCCTCTGAAGGTTTAAATATTTCAAAGTAACATTTCAAGGACTTTCAGTTGTACTAAATTCCTTAGTATTTTGCAAAAGAGCAGGTTTAGTCAATAAGCATAAACATTTGAAAAATAGACATCATATGAGTTGTGCTGAGAATAAAGAAAAGAATTTTTGGCAACAGAAAAAAAAAATTCCTACAAAGCATTTAAGTAATATAGAATGTTTAAATGCAAAAAATGGCAGTGGATTCCCAGCCAAGCAATGTACTGCTCTGAGGGACAACTACCAAAAAAAAGTGCTAAATTATTTCCCAACACAATTTGTGAATAAGTAGGAAGAGCTTATCATTTAGATGATTCAGTTCTGTCTTTAGATGATATAAATTCACAGACTTATCTAACTGCTTTTGAAGGTGGCTGCTTTTTTTATTTCTTTTGTCATGCATTGGAAGATACGTAAGTGATGTAAGAAACATGATGCAATGCTTTGGTTTCCCATCTTAGGCCAGTTTCTGAATTTAAAATTTTGCATTTTTTCATAAATGGTCTTGATTTTCTTTTAAAAATATTTCCCCTGAAATGTTTAGCACAAGACTAGCTTTCATCTAAAAAGCCATATTCAAATGCCTTGTTAATTGAGCAGTGGGGACTGACAGCCAGGTCGGGTGTCATCCTGGTGTTGTGTTGTGATTCACAGTGTACACTTTGCTTCGATGGTTCCACTTGCTTGTGGGTATTTGCCTTCCCAGAGCCGATGGGGAAACCTTGTTCCCAGAGCAGCTGGTCAGAAAGGGACAGGGAGCAATGAGTGGTGGTGGCCACTGGGCTTGCATGGAGTGGCAACCAGCCCACCAGATGTCTTCATCCCCAGAGGAATGTCTTCATCAGCATAAGCGCCTGGCCCCATGGTCCTCACCGTGCTCTGTGGCATCATCTGGGAAGCCACCCATAAAATATCTGCCTGATTTTCTTCAATAAGCACAAGCTTGAGGTTAATAATGTGGGGATGTTTGATTCCCTGCTGTTTTAAATAATTTCATGGGGAAACTAATACGATAGGACACCAGCTAAAAAGGTTATTATCCTCATCAAACTACAGCGCTTCTTTCCTATTATTTGCCACCAGTTTCTTGGCCTTAGCCCTGCTCTCCTTACATGTATGCAAATAAGTCTTTGAAAGGGTGGTCTGTGGTGGGGTGGAGGTAGAAAGCCTGATCCCCAGCTGCTCTCTAGTCAGCATTCCTAGGGATGTTGGTGTCCTCTCCTCACCCTGCTGGAAGACTGGCTGCACCCCAACTGCACTTCCTGATGAGGCTGGAGGATGCTCTCACTGCACATTCCAAAAGGCTTGGCTTGCAACTCATCAGCTTGAGATCACTTTTACACTGTCAAACACAGAATGGTGGTCCACCACATCCCTTGGATAATCTGCTGATCTTAAGTCTTTCCTTTGTTTCTTTGCTTTAAAACCACAGTGTTTTTTTCCCAGACTGTTTAGGTGATCTAACACCCCTGTTTGTATACTTTTTTCTTTCTCTTCTTAAACTAAGTTTTTGCTGTTTTCTCTTTGGCACACTATTTTTCTTAGCACTTTTCTCTCTCTTCCCATTCCTTTCTCTTCTTTTGTGTGCTCTGGGTCATCTTAGGTCTTTTCATCACTGTCTAAAAAAAATAGAGATTTAGTAACCTGGTTGGCTTGGCAATACAAGTCTAGGGAATGTTTTGTTGATAATGGGAGACTGTTTAAAATGGTCATTGCAAGGGGCTGCAGTGCCTTGACATAGGAGTTTGGTCAAGGAAAAAGCAGTTTTTCCCAGTAAAACCACAGGCTGCAAATAACAATTGATTAGTGAAGAAATTTGTCTGTATATCTGCCCCCACATTTTAATAAATTCCTTTAAGTTCCTCTTTTCAGTGGCAAAGGGGTAGGGAGGGAGACTATTAAAACAGGAAAATGCTGCAAAAGTATTTTTCAAATCTAGTAAAATATTTTTACAATTATTTTCTAAAATGAAAAGTGGTGTTTTTGAAAGCAGCAGAGGAAAAACTATTTTGAAATCTTGAAATAGAAATTGCCCTTTTCACTATAGTAACCATGTGTTAGAGTTCTAAGTTGCCAATAATACTCAAGACAATGCTGTGATTAAATGTTAAAGAAAATAAAGTTCTCTGAACTTGAGAAATGTGATCTAAAGCTTGGCGCCACTGTATTTCGTGGACTTTGAGCACCTAAGTCCCTGATTATAGCACTTCATTTTTAGAGATGTTGGTTACCTTGACCCAAACCAAAAC
Source organism: Hylia prasina (assembly GCA_013397195.1). Classification (NCBI taxonomy): domain Eukaryota; kingdom Metazoa; phylum Chordata; class Aves; order Passeriformes; family Sylviidae; genus Hylia; species Hylia prasina. The sequence goes on along the minus strand of VYXD01001857.1, from coordinate 50,818 downwards.
AAAGGCAGATAATGGTTTCATTTTAGTAGAATCCTACTAACTGGATTTGAAGGGATATATATATATTTCTGGATAGTCCCCCTTGAGCTCTGGGTTTATCAAAACCTGTGGCATAAATGTATCCTTGCAAATTTTGAAAATTTGCAGAGATTTTCTCAATCAAACTCAAATTTATTTTAGTTTCCTTTTCTCCAACCAGCTCAAGCTCATATAACACGTAAAATTTATAAATATATTTACAAAAAAAAAAAGCTTTAGAAATACATGTTATTTTCAAGCCTATTTCCCCCTTTTTGTTCTCATTTATGAAGCTGAATACACTGCAGTTGAAGCATGCAGGGTCTCTGTGATCTGAGTGTGAGCCTGAAATCTGGTTACAATTAAATGGCTTGAAGTTATTATGAGCTGGAGGGGGACGGGTAGGAGTGGGGCCAATATAAACAACCATTCCCAAGTGATATTAGTGGTAGGAAAGTGGGTGAAACTCCCCCAGAACATTCTGCCTAAAGGCACTTATGTACAGAACATCACATGCATTATTCGGCAGCTCCCCCGGTATATTTTGAATTCACACTTGTGGGTTTCACTGGTTCTCAGGCACATTATTACCTATGAACCATATTTTAAAATGCATTCTGAGATTTGAGCTAATAATGTGAATGACATTCAGTGAGATTGCCAAATGCTGGTAATTTACTTTCATTTTCACATTAATGTGGGCCCACCTGTGATGAATTGGAAACTAAATAAGCACATCAGTTTTAATTAGATATTTCAGTGGCTGGATCTAGTTAAACAGCAGCATTCATTCCTATCTATTAAACAGTCAAAGAGATTTCTGCATTCTTCACAGTAAGTTCTCTCTCTTTCCAACTCACCTTTTCATTGCTTTCCTCTCTTTCTTACTGGAATATTTTAGAGGAGATAATCTAAGCAGGTGACATCCTACCGACTTAATAATACAGCTATCAGAGAATTGGCTAATACAGATGATTTTCAAATTACACAGAAATTTTGAAGGCTCTCATTTTTTTATTCTGTGATGAAAACAAAAAAAAATCCAAAGAACTCAGAATTAGTTCACAGTTAGGTTTAACAAAATGGAAATGGCTTTCTACTGACAGTCATGGACTTCTGCCACTGCACCTTTGGGACCCAGTTTCAGTCAGCTGGTGAAACTTGGAGTACCAGCTGGAACAATTTCCTGTCCTTTGGGGGCAGGGACCTGCAAGAGGGATGGAAATATTCAGTGTTGTGCTGGAAGGAGTGAGACCAGCAGCCTTGGAAAGGTTTCTATCCTCCTGGCCTGGGGGCTGATAACAAAAACTGCCTTGTGCCTCAGTTTCCCCACCAATAAGTCACCAGTAAGGCTGAAAGGCATCTTTAATATGCTGAATTATCAGTGTTTGTACTGAGGCTAACAGCAAGTTGTTGTTGTTTTCTGTTTCAGTTGCCAGTCATTTGGTGAAATAATAATGCTTCAGTCTGAGGACTTTGTATCTCTTTGCTGCCCAAGTGAATGCAGAAATTTTTCGTTCCACGTTTTCTCCAAGAGATTTGCAGTATGACCCTCATTTCCAAGGCAGTTTTCAATAGAAACTAGAGATCAAGGCTGCTGCCATATTGAACAAGCCCATTTCAAGGCAACTTTGTAAGAGAGAAAGGGCACCAGGTTGGATCTTAATCTATTTTTCATTTTTCTGTAACATCTTGACATATTGAATGCCAACTTAGGAAAAAAAAGTCTATGCAATTATATTTCTCTTTGCAAATAAAACTAATTTAGGTAACTGCTTTTAGAGTTATTAATTAATGATTAACAGACATAGCAGATGTAGGTGTAACCTAGCAGGAATAAATTTTGAACTAGAGTCTTCCTTGTACCTCTAACTTCCTACTCACTATTCAATTAAGGGGTGACATGCTTGGAACACCTTTTAGGAGAGCAGCTGATATTAGTAAAGTTGATGTTTCAAGTTACATCTAGCTTTGTGTTTTTACTACCTCTGGCTCTATTTTTCTGATTTGTATTTTGAAGAAAGGTCAAACAAGTTCATAAATACAGCAGATACAGTGCTGATGAAAAATAGCTTTATTTGGAGCCAGAAAACATGTGAAAACCTTGAAAAATATTTGCCCAAGCCCTGCTTTTTTGCCTTGACATTTCAGTCTACTAGGTAAGAAATATTTTGAGGGGCATTTTGTGAATGTAATGTTATTGTGAATATTGTGTTATTCAGAAGCAACAAAAGAAAGAGCAAGGAGAACCTGAAACTAAATTAATATCCTAACCAGATTTTGGGCAATTTCATTTAAAAATATGTATGTTCTTATACAGAAGTATTTAGCATTAGAGCTCAAGACTAATGGTCCAGAACTGACCGTGCTCTCTGAGCATAACCAACAATGTTATCTCAACACATATCCAGGATATAGTGGTCTACAAGAGGATGTGTGTGATTCCCAGAAGATCCTCCCAGGCTTTCATTCCCCAAGCCCTCTCTGAAAGGGGAAAGCAGTTCTCTAAATAATCCTAACCTGCTGAAAATAAAATTGGGCTGACAGCTTCACAAACCCAAGTGTATTGCTTTAAGCACATTCCAGAGCATTTAAACAGATGAACATATTTTGATGAAAATGTTTCATGTAGTAGCTTTAAAGAAACAGAAAAGATGCACTAAATGAACACAGTAGTGAGGAAAATATAATTTAGCACCCCTGGTTTTGGGTGGCCTCCCTGCTCCTAGATCAGCAGAGGTTTGTAATAAAGCCTGGCTGAAAGTGAATTTAAAGAATATAATTTAGGGAGGTTTAGTGCTATGTTGATGTATCTTTTTCTGGCATGAGTAGTATCCATTGTCTTCAGCTAGCCCTTTTCATACTCAAAATATATGAGTTTCAAAAAACACCTGTCCTAGTCTTGCAAAGCACTGTACATAACAATATACACCAGTTTCTAGATTGACTGAATCATCCAGCAGGTCAACTCCTTTAATCTGGGATAGTGCACAGAAGCTGTGCAGTGATAAAGGAAAGGTGTTCCAGGAACAGGAGCATAGCAAGGGGGGTCTGGCCTGGCTGTGCATGCCAGCAGCTGCTCATTCAGAGGGCCTGAACCCACAGCCATCCAGCAGAAGTCAGTGAGAGATCACAGCTCTCTCCCTTCTTCTGAAATTAGGCGTGGGAGGATAGTGCTTAATTGCCTAAAATAAAGAATACAATTAAAGCTAAACCTAGAAAGTACCTTGAATCCTGTGTAGAGCTACTTCATGGAAATGATAGAGAATAAGACACAAGCGTGTGCAAGTGCTCTGTAAATAGTAAGGCATCAAAGGGTATTTTATGACTCAGATGAAATGCTGTTCAGAAGGCATTTCCAGGAGCTTATTCAAAATGTGTGTGAGAGAGAAAAATGGGTTAAATTTTCTAGGCAGATATTGACTCATCATATCATAACAAAACCTGCTAGAGCTGGTTAATGATGTGTCTGATACTTCAGCAAGTGACATAATGTTGAAATTTGGAATCAAAGCTGTCAGGAAATTGCTCCTTGCTCAAACACACAATATTCATGATGAAAACCTGTTGTAATCTCCCTCTCCTGAGCCATTATGCTAAAGGGGCAAGAGGGAGTATTGCCTGGTGACATTTCTTTCTGATCCTTCTTGAAGTGCTGCAGCTTTCAGAGAAGTTTCTAGGCATGGTTTTGTCTGATGACTGCTAATACGATACGGCAGTCCTTCAAAGGAGCAGAATGCACAGGGCTGCAGCTTTGGGGCTTATTTATGCAATCGGCAAATATGACTTTTTTTTTACCTCCCAGCTAAATAGCTGAACATGCAAGTAGTAAACTGAAGGGCACAGTCCTTTCCACATTGTACTGCCATTTCCCACCTCTTTTTAAGCTGGCAGCCATGCTCCTTGGAATTCTGGTTCTCTCAGCTTGCTGCTTGGACGTGGAGTGGGATAATGTCAGGAAATAATACATTCTGGTTTGTCTCTTCCCAAAGATAAAATCGCAAGTGGTCAATTGTGTATTAGTGTCTGCTAGTCAGCTCTGCCAGTGAATTTATGTTATAGGAGAGGTGTGCAAGAAAAGTCATACCTCTACTATGCAATTAGTTAAGGAAGAAATGTGCTAAAATCTTTAAAGATGCTTGCATGGTCAAGTTGCTAAATACTCTCTGTCTGTGATGTAAATAGAGGTAGGTGGAAGTTTTATCTTTAACACTGACTCCTTTCTTTTCTTCTTTAGATCAACAAACCTGTCTACCTTTGATTTTGGGGTTTTTTTGTTCTGTTCCAAGATTAACTTAATGGCTTAACACAGCAGGTAGATGTGTAGTGTCTGGGGTGAAATTCAGCCTCTCAACTTCAAGGGCTGTATTCGGGGTTCTGGTGCGTCTCTGATGGGAAATTGAGGTGAAGGAGTTTGTTCCTGCCTGTGTTCCGTTAATGGGAATTGCTATGGCTAAATCAAGGATGTCTGGTCCACCCATGAATCAGTTCCTGAGCTGCCACTCCTGGCTGGGTTTGGGGTTCAAGTGCAGTGTCCCCAGGTAGCACAGCATGATGGGCAGGGGGCACCTGCACGTGTGAGCAGCCAAGCCTCTAAAGCCCAGAGTAATTACTGTCATAATTAAACATAAATCTGACAGTGTTTGGACTTTGGAAAGGTTTAGGTGGAGCTCAGGTGGAATGACAGCTTAAGCCTGGATCATTATGAGGTACCTGGGTTTTTGTCATGTGTGTTGGATTAAAGTGCCCAAGGATTCTTAGGCTGTGCATTAAAGTGCATCATGACTTAACACATCTAGAGTTTTGGGCATATTGCTCCTTCTTGATCCTCACAACACACATGAAAGGTCTATGATGAAAATATCAGTTTAGATAAAAACAACTTTCAGGTTGTCAGAACAGTCTTAAAATCATGCTCCCAGGGTAAATCACTGCAGTGGTTTGTCTGAATGCGAAGGTAGGCGTCCTCAGAACCCTGAACCAGACAAAAAGGCAACAGAGACCCAAAGCTGGGGGCTGGGCTACAGGAGGGAGGTGGCCGGAGTTCTCATGTTTCCATTCTCTGCCTGGTGCTGCGCAGTCCCGTGGCACTGCCCACCTGGTGTGAGTCTGGATCCTGCCTTGCTGCAGCCAGCACCAGTTCAGACCCGGCACTGCCCACCTCAGGCCATCTCCCTGGTACCAGCAGTACCAAGCCTGTGTTTAAAATGTCACATTCTCTTAATCCAGCTCCACATGTCTCTAACCCATACATGTATTGTGAATTAATACTTTTTTTTTTTTAAGAAGAAAGCAGTATTATTTCTGCAACATTTATTTATAGTAGTTGACAAGTAGTACTTTGGAGAATTTTCTTTTTTAAAATCAGCTAACAAGGGAACAAGTCCTCTCAAAACTGTGAAACAGCTTCATGGCACTTCTATAAACATTTTGGTGGCACTACAACTCTTTTCTGCCCAAGCCAGACCTTTTTTCTTTTTTCTTTTTTCTTTTT